>VYXD01005580.1:1807047-2055483 GCA_013397195.1 Hylia prasina | reverse complement strand
AAGGAAGGAAGGAAGGAAGGAAGGAAGGAAGGAAGGAAGGAAGGAAGGAAGGAAGGAAGGAAGGAAGGAAGGAGGGAAGGAGGGAAGGAGGGAAGGAGGGAAGGAGGGAAGGAGGGAAGGAAGGAGGGAAGGAAGGAGGGAAGGAAGGAGGGAAGGAAGGAGGGAAGGAAGGAACTAGACTTAGGTTAGAAAACAGTAAACCAAACTGAGTTTCCCAGCAGATGATAAGATGACTGATTTAGATAAAATAAAAACTAGAAGGTGTAATACATTGTAAAGCAATTCAGAGCCTCTTGGCCTTATATTTAAATCACAACACTGAAACACCCAGGAAAATTAAACTTTTATGAGAATGAAAAGATGCCCACCGTGGACTTGGAGCTTCAGGACTATGTGGGATCAGTGTTATCTACATGTCTTTCTTGGTTTGCCTTGCTTCCTGTCCCTTATAGCCTTCAGATGAGATGATTATATGGCATGTAGATTCTCTGTTTTGGTCTAAACAATTTGAACTCGTTTAAATTGAAGGTCTGAGCTTGCTCTTTTTTAAATTGAACAGGTTACAGAGACTTATCTCATGTACTCAGCTTATGGATAACGCCCAACTCATACGAGCAAATGAATTGGCACACTGGAAGCAGAGATGGCCATGTGAAAACTGCCTGTAGATCAGGATGAAGGAGTTTCATGTCATGCAGTTAATTAGGCAGGGCCAGGGGACATTCCCAGGCACTGGAGCTTGATTATTTATACTATGAAATTGTTAGGATGATGTCTGGCGTGTTTTTGGCAAAGGTACAAACACCCTATCTAGCAGAATGCCAAGCAATTCCCAGGAACAGCATGGAGAAGGAATCCTTCTCCATAGGCAGTTTGCATTCAGCCACCCTGTTCTGGAGGGTAAGTTAATTCACTAGTACAAATTCAGGCTGTTCTACATCAGTTTGCTTCAGTGCCAGCAAATGTTCCTGGGCATGCTTAATTTCCTCATAAAGATGTAGCCATAGGTCCTATTCATGGACACAGTGCTGATTCAGTCAACTTCCCAGTCTATTAAAATTGAGATAGAGTTTGATTCATTGCAAGCAAGATAAATATTTGGAAATGCAGTAGAGGTGAAACCAGCAGGAGCCTGGGAAAAAAGTCCGGCTGCAGGAGGATCTGCTTTGAGAATAAACAGTAATAAAAATACACTGGCTACAGATGTAAGTTCATCTAAGGAAACAAAATGAGAATGTGTTGAGCTGGCACAAAAAACCAATTATGTTGGTGAGCCATAGAATTAATGAAGTCTGATTTGCTATGATTTGTGTTTCTCAGTTGGTTGACATTGTGCAGCAGGAAAACTATGACATAGTTGCCACCACAGAAACATGGTGGGATGACTCACACGACTGAATGCTGCAAGGGCTGGCTATGAACTCTTCAAGGAGGGAGACAAGGAAGGAGACATGGTGGGGTAGCCCTGGTATAACATAGTATATGTTAGGGACAGTTTTGATTGCCTAGAACTATTTAAAAAACTCACTAGAGTTGAGTGTTTGTGAATAAGAGTCATGGGCAAGGCCAACAGGGAATATCCTGGTGGGAACCTGTTACAGACCACCCAACCAGGATGAAGATCCAGACAAAATATTCTATGAGCAGATGACAGAAGACTCACAATCACTGGCCCTTGGTCTCATGGGGGACTTCATCTTACCACATCTCTGTTGGAATTATAATGCAGCAGAGAGGAAACAGTCTAGGAAGTTCCTGGAGTGTGTGGAAGACAACTTCTTGACACAGCTGGTGAGTGAGGCTTGGGAAGGCACCTGCTGGAGCTGCTGTTTGTGAACAGAGAAGGACTGGTGGGTGATGTGGTGGTCAGAGCATGTCTTGGGCACAGGAGAAGCAAGGAGAGCAAGTAAATAGAACTGCTACATGGACTTCCCAAGGACAGACTTTGGGCTGTTAAGGATCCTGGTTCACAGAGTTCACAGTGCCTCCCAGGAGACAGTCCTGGAGGACAAAGACAAGCCAGCAGGGAAGAAAGCAGGCTGACTGAACAAAAAGCTTGACTGAAATTCAGGGGGAAAAAAGTTTATGACCTTTGGAAGAAGTGTCAGGTCACTCAGGAGGACTATAATGATGTCATGAGGTTATGCAGAGACAAAATTAGAAGTCAATCTAGAGCTTAAATCTGCGTATGGCCATAAAAGACAGTAAAAATATTTCTATAAATAAATCAGCCACAAAAGAGGGGTTAAGGGGGGCTAAGGTCAGTCTGCTATTGAAGCAGGCTGCCCAGGGAATTGGTGGATTCACCATCCTTGGAAGTATTTAAGAAATGTGTAGGTGTGGCACTTCAGAAAATTGTTTAGTAATGGACTTTGCAGTGCTGGTTTAACAGCTGGACTCAGTGATCTAAGAGGTCTTTTACAACTTAAACAATTCTATGCTTCTATGACTGTTTTTTTAAGAGGTTTGAATAAAGGTCTCTTCTATCTTTGTACAGTCTCTCTTCTGTTTGCATTCTCTGAAGTCTGGCCGCACGTACTTGTATAATGTTCTTTTCCCTCTGTCAAGTTCCTTAGAAGATCTCTCTGACTTGTTTTATTAAAGCTTGTAAGAACTTGGTTATCTTTGAGACATCTACCTCTCTGTCAAAATCAGTCAACATCTTCAAAATTTAGAGGAGTACAAGCCTGAGAGCTGACTGCAGAATCCTTGTTCCCATACGAAATGGGACTGGAGAACCATGGTGCATTAGGACACAGCTCATGCTCTTAGCATAGAAACAAAGGGACAGCATGGAAACTCAGGTGGGGAATATGTCAAAACCAATACATGGCAATTTGGTTAGCAGCATTCACTAATACATGACTTTTTAAAGTTTCAAATCACTATTTCATTAATTTCTGATTCATTAACTCCTAGAAGCAGCACCCATACTGTTCAGAACATCTTTCCAAATATACTGCCAAGCCCTTGAAAAGGTTTATTTTCACCAACACCAGAAAAAGAAAATATCTGGAAGAATAATAAAAAATGGATTAAAGAGAACAGAAATAATTTATCAACTGCAGACATACAGGAATAGAAAAAGATGACTACAAAAGACTTCTCAAAAAAAAAATCAAGGAAAGAAAGGGAATTAAGTACAACTATTTTACACTAACAATACATCTGTGTATGTTTGTCATTGTCGCTGACAAGTTGCCTCTGTGCCTGTTGGTATGACAAGTTATTACACGATATAAAGAGTATAAGGCAAACTGCTTCATTGGAAACGTGCAGGTTTTTTTTCAGGTCAGATATCTAACAGGGTTGGATTCTTCTCATTTACACTGCATGAAACAGGAATAGCTCAGTCTAATTTCAGTATTTCAAATCCTGAAGAAACAGGAAGAAGAGATGTTACCTTTTTACTTAAAACTTAAAACTTGTGCATCTGGGCTGGAAATGTATAGGACAACAGACCTGAAAAGTGTCCCTGGGACAGATGTATATTTGACTTCCCCAAGCCCCTCTTATACCACTCTGTATATGTTTTTCTAAAATCAGTCCCCTATTTCTCCATTTCCAATTTTATTGGCCCTGCTTTTTATTTCCAAACACTAGGTTTCCAGTTTGTGCTGGAATAAGAATGATGTGCCTGCCAGAGTACCGGTGGCCATTACTGTTTTACATTAGAGAACTAAATTGCTTATCTGAGGCTACTCAGAGAGAGTTATTGGAAGAGCTTGAAATCAAACTTGAGTTTTATGCTTCTGCCATTGGACCCTGTGGACTTTAATAGAATTTCTCCCAACTAAGGAGTTAAAATGCTTGTTCTTGACAAAAAATGGAGAGATGGGCAGACCTCAGACTGTTCCCTTTGTAGACACATAACCTCTGTAGTCTCAGTTTATTCTGCTTTAGGGCTGAATTATAATGTAATTAACATGGATATTTATGTTTATGTGTCTTTTTGATGAGACAAAGCACAAAATCTTTCTCAACAACCTTCAGATGAAAGTGGGAGAACCTCTCTTCATTCCTCCAGACAAAGGCCTTGATTGCTATAATGCTTCTGGGCTTGTATTCAGCCTGGTTTAACATAACTGTGGGAATAAGCAGGAACAACCTCACTCTCCCGTGGGAAGGCATGCTCGGAGGCAGCAATGTATTGGCCCTGTGTGTGCAAGACCACAGTATTTCCCAGCCTATGGAATATATATCCCACATGGTGGAACAGATTTGGTCAAGCTTAACATGATGCAGGCTCAGTGGTTCCCTCAAATCCATTTACTTTTCTCACTTTAACTACCTCCCCTCTCATCTGTACACCCACTGGTTTCTCTGTAGTATGATCCTACCACTATGGACTGCAGGTATAAAGGGCAAGAAAACCAAACTTCCTCCTTCTCCTCCAGCAGCATCCTATGTCAGACTGCCAGTTTAACTCACTGAACTGCAGAGAACCATTCACTTCAGGCTGGGAGCCTGGAGGAGAAGAGTAAGACTGGCCCCTTGGTGGTAGCATGTTAGCAGGCTGCAGCTGCCTCAGGGGGTGGGGAGTCAGTCTCTCAGGTCTCCTCACCAGGGAGAGTCAGTCTGGTGTCACCCAGAGTGTGATGAGATTAAATTGGTGATAGCAGCAGGAAGACAGAGAGAAGGAGGGAAGTCTCACCGAGACAAAAATAAGAAAGATTAACTGGAAGGAAGAAGGAAGCCAAGGGGAAACAGATTGAGAGTTGCAGGAGTTCAGTGCCAGCAGATGTTCAAAATCGGATGGGCTGAGGGAGCTCCATAGGGAAATGAGGGTTGGAAGGGAAATGCATAGGAGAACGGCAGGAACCCAGAGGGAATTGCTGCCAGGTTAGAAAAGGGAGCAGGTTGTGCTCACAGGCTTCTCTTAAGTTGCTTTTCTCTCACTCTGTCAGTCTGATTTGTTTATTTTGCCCCAGAGTTTTTCAAGTGATTCTGCAGTAAGGTTTAAAGCAGAAAGAAGGGATAAGCTTCTAGCAGACCCATGTGTTTGACCCACAGTTCAGGATATATCCAGCTAAAAGCTGTTGCATCTATCACTTTACAGGTATTTCATTATCTCTGAGTAGAAAGCCTGTATATAATTTGGAAAATACCAGCAATGCCTTAACCCCGGTAAAACAGTGGCTGAAAAACCAAACCAGACAGATCCCTCAGTAACCCCTGAATGTGTAAGGCAGAGTAAAAGGCAGCTGCATAGCAGCCTGCAGCCACTCTGTACAACAATAAGGGAATTTAATTTGTTTCTGAAACCTCAAGTCTGGTGCAATGCATATTTATGGATTGTAAATGCACTTCCTTGCCTTTGTTTCACTGACAAACATGCAGATTGTGCAAGGTGGATGCTCACTGATCATCATTTCTCAAACTCCATCTGGTTTTGTGTGGTGGTACATTTGAATAGCCCTTTTCCCATGCTCAAACCATGGATATCTAAGTGAAGATAGCTGTGGAATCCAAAGATGATACAGTAATTTTTTCTCCTGTTTTCAAATACAAATTTATAACCTTTATTATAAGCTAAAATTAACCATCTAGAACTATTTCTCACTCCTTCAATGAATCATTCATTACGTAGCTCAGTGGTTGCAACATGTCATAACTTAAACTTCACTTTTAACCACTATTCTGATTGAAAGGAAGGAGACTTCTTTCATTCTTTCTTCTTTTTTCTGGGTTCATCTTTACTCTTGGGTTTTAAAATCAAAAAAGATTTCCCATTCTGAGTACCTGGTGAACTTGGATTGTACTATCATGTCATGTTATGAAAGCGCTGTAGGTGCAAGACTTCCCAGATTAGTTGTTAACTACATTTTACAGGCTGAGAAAATTGAGACAAGAGAGATAATTTTAAATTATATGACAGCCAGTGGAAAGAAAATTAAAAATATTACTTTAAAAAAGAAAAAAAATTAATTGGTGTGATAATGTGCCCATCTAAATAAAATGAGTAGCATGGAATTTATTTCCCTTCTATGATGAGTCTGCAGTCAGACACTCTTGTCCCAGATAATGTGAAATTATGTTCAGATTAGGCATGAAATCAGGAACACTGAGAAAGACCTAGGATCAAAGCAAGTTATGCTATTCAGACCCCCTAAATTTACACATTCTTAAAAGCAAGACCAAAGCTGATATTTCTCTTGATCTCTTTTTATTTACAGGGGACATACAACCCAGGCAGTACTAATTTTCACAGCTCTAGAGGGAAATCATGAACAACTACATCTTCCATGAGGAGTTTCTCTAATGAATTAGTCACAAACACATTTGTTTTCCTCAGCACTCTGTACCTCTTGTGCCCATTACATGAATCTCAGATTCCACCACTTTTGTATTTTTAAACAAGTGCTCAAATGGTTATTCACATTCTGGAAAGAATATAAGTAACAAGTGAGGCAGCTTTACTGCATCCCAGTTGTAAATAAAACTCTGATTAACTCTGGAATTCTAAAGATAAGGCATCCTTTTTTCTGATTTTCTTTCTGAACAAAAATTATATCAGGAGTGCTGTTCAATCAAAAGAAAAATATTGGTCAAGAATAAGATTGTTCTTGTGGATAAGACAATGAAGAGATCTGCCACAAATTCTTTAAATGCCCTTGAAAAAGCCACAAAACTCTCCAAGCTTTGGTCTTCCATTACTAAAGTAAGACTTATGTTACTTTATTTCTTCCATTCTTAACCTTTCTGGCCTATTTTTGAATATAAATAACCAAGAAGTAGGAACTGCCTTATGGAATCAAAGACATCAAATGAAATGCCTTCCCTCTGGCAGTGACTAAGAGCAGATCTTCATAAGACAGTAGAAGATACTCCAGGGGAAGAAGTTGAAGCATAATCTATCCTTTTGAAAGATTCACTTTAATCCCTAGAAATTAAAGATTGACCTAAACCATGAAGCATGAAGTTTTCTGTCAGAACAAGTTTATTTTAGGTATTATAAGACACTCTTTTATTCATATCCATACCAAATTGTCTTCTAAATGCTACTAAATAATGTGAGAATGCATTCTGCTGGATGATTCTCCATGTCCGTCTGAATTATATCTATGTTATGGGGTGGCTGAGACTTTAGGGTGTTCACGAAAATATAAATACTCATAGGGAAGCAGTCAGGGGAGGGAACATTGAGCGCTTTTCATATAGTTTTAAACTTCCTTTTCTTTGCATGCTGGCAAGAATTTAGTCATTAAAGAAAATGTTGAGTTGTGCATTTTGCAATGGAGTTCTTTGCTAAACTATATCAAACAAGTGAGTCGGCTCTTTTGTATCCTCTTTCTAATTTGAGATGACTCTGAAACAGCTTTGCTTTAGGAAAAACAGGAAGTTTGGGGACTCCTTTCCTCCAAAGTTGATATTTTTGATTTCTAAAACAGTCAGGATGAAGGATAAAACACCACTATCACCCTGTGTGATTTTGTTTTGCCTTCTATTCATCTGTGCAAGCACCTATGGTCAGTGCCAGGACCCCTAATGACTTGCCCCATGTCTGGGACTGCAGCCTGGGCATCTTTGTGGGTATAAACCCCAAGTAAGAAGAACAGGTTTAACCTTTTCTCTCTCTCACACTGTGTAAAGTGAGTCAAAGCCTTGTTTTTGTTCAAGAGTTGAGCCTCTTTAAAAGCCTGCTTATGTGTGTAAAGTCTGCTTGTTTTTGTTGCTTCCTGCCCCCTGGAAGGAGGCAGGAGCAGGTTTAGGTGCTGACAGAGGCAGTCAGGTGCAGCAGTGGCTCCGTGCTGGGATGCAGCCCCAGGCACAGCACGGGGAGGGGACCGCACTCCCCGCAGCCACGCACCGAGAGGAGGAAAAGCAATTTCAATCCACAGCATAAGGCTTACAAAATAAATTGCTCTGCACCACCCCAGATAATTTGCAGGGTATTAAATGGAATCCTTTTAAAAGGAAATGCTCACATCCAAGAAATGAGCAGCAAAGAGAGGCTGCAGGACTGGGGGAATTGCCAGCCTTGCTTACTGGTACCACAGGACAAAGATAAACTTTAAATGGATTCAGCAATTGAAATGAGGGCCGGGTGAAAGCCACTGAGAGAAGGAGGGTATCTTCTACCTTTCTTCTATTGAGGTCTCAATTTATTCCTCATCACACTATCTGGAAAAGGATTGTGAAAGAGCAGCAGCAGCCTAATGTTGGCCATCTCCAGCTGTTCTCCATTTGCCCCAGCCCTGTGTTTGGCATGGGCAGTAAGGCAGACTGGGAAATGGCTTTTACATCACCAGGGCAAGGTGGAGAGGTGCCACCCTCAAGGGAGGCAGGGGGAGAAAACAGGTCTGTGAGGGCTCCTTGCTGCAAGCTAAGGGCAGTAAAGTGTGGAGACAAGAGGGAATTGCCCTGTGAAGGGTAGATGGAAGTATTACATGGTTATAGTGGATTAATATTCATAGTGAAATTAGGTGAAACAGTTAAATATTCAAAGAGCCAGAGAAAAAGAGAGCATAATGCAGCATCACAGACTTGGCTAAAGTGGGAAGGCACCTTTGAAAGTCAAGAGCAGATTACTCAGGAGCACGTCCTGTCAGGTACTCACCCAGCCCAATGACACCACAATCTCTGCTGCAGTGCCCAAAGAGTCCTTAAACTGGCTGTGCTGGCTAATATTGCAGTCTGCTGAGTAAATATGCTGGATAGAAATCTTCCAGGAGCTAGCTCCCACCTCAGTTACTGCTGCATAGAAACACCCTGGAGGATCTTTGGTCTTTTATGGACAGACCAGGGTCACTGCCTCTATCAGGAGCCTGACCAGGTTATAGGCCAAGAGAGCCTAATAATGAGAGACCTTTCCAAAATGGTATTTCAAAAATAGCCTTTTGATGTGGCTTGGCCTATTGCAAAACACTGACAATTGTTAAGGTCTGTTCAAAATCCTGGACATAATCGCTGTTACAGAGATTTATTTTTATTTGGTTTCTATAAATGTTACAATTCACAGTCCAAACACGTAAAAGGAAAAGCAGTATAGAAAACAAGGTATTGAAACATTTTATATTTTCTTTATGTTGTTTTTAATGAAACTGGCCTACTTCTTTAACAGGTGAAGATTAACTAAAAATGCTTCTGTTTAAAACTCTTCTCAATAAACTGTAGCTCTATTTTTGTCATGAGTGGGAAAACTGTCTGTCAAAGGACAGAGTTGCATTTCAATTAAAATCTTAAAATCCAATTTATGTGCTGTGGTTGATTTAAATGCACCCATGTTTCATTTGGATTTCTTCCTGAGTGAAAGGTGCAAAATCTGTGTTCAGCCTGGATTTTGAAAAGAGTTAACAAACACATAAGTACAGATGAGTACAGCAGCTCTCTCTCCCATGAGAAAAAAAAGAAATACAGTGTTTAGTGAATATCTTTCCCATGTGAATTAAAAGGAAGATATATGTAAAACTGCTTTTAGTATGCAAACTCATAAATTCAAAAGGAAACTGTTAAGGATCTGAGAAGCTTTCACACATACTGATTTCAATAAAAATTGAAAAGACTCAGGGGGAAACACCATCATGCCCTTAAATTCACCATTTTAAAACCTCTCTAGCTTGTATTCTGAGCACAGCTCAGGGCATTTTATCCATGCAAAATGGACAGTGTCTGCTGCTAGCCCTCCTACTGCCAGAGGCTGGCCAGGAGAGCTAAAGATACCCTGGTATAGCTCCAGTGTTCACTTTTTAGGGGAATAAAACCTGTGAAGTCTCCACTCTGATATCTTTCCAATCTTTTTTTGCAGCTATTCACAGAGTAGTTCCATTCACAGTGACAGACTTCAGCAATATTAGACTAATGCCTGTGCAAAGGGTAAGAGAAACCACATCTTTTAGTATACTTTATTGCAAGCTTTCCCTGCAGTTTATATGCAACACAACAGGTTAAAGATCTTTAGAGAAAATATCTTTGTCATCTAGACACTTCTTTTAAGAGATAACGTTAGTGAGATAAATAGGACAATACCAACAACACAACATTAAGGTTATGATTCCTAATGGCCTTAGCAAACTTAAGCAAATCATTTTCACAATTCTGACACCACAAATGAAGTGTTTGAGATGGTATCTCCAGCATTTGAAAGAGCAACTCTGACACATACTTTGATTAGGGAAGCTGACATTTCTGTTAAAGTTCAGCAAGTCACAGAATCCTCTTAACATATGGACAAATACTGCAAAGTTCTCTTTTGAAAAAGGTGAGTGTGATTGCAGATCTCATAAGTTTCGAAAGCAAAAACAAAACTTATGGCATCTGATTCACTTTTTCATTCTCAGCAAAACATAGGAAGATGGGGAGACAGATAAAATACCAAAGCAGAATAACGATAATAATAAATCCCACAAATACTTTGAAGACTTAGAGAAGACAAGAAAGAAATGTAAATTTTGCTATTATACAAATATTATGGTACTGAAATTGCTGAGATAGAAGTTGAAGTCTATTTGGCATGATATTATCACTCTTCTGGTTTGATGACAAACAAGCCTCAAACCTAAAGATGGGACTCAAGCCATAGTGTGAGATTTACCAGCCAATTTTGCCCATAGCTCACGTTACCTCTGTCCATATCTTAAGATCTGAATGTACAAAATATTTCTGCAAATTTAGAACATACAGAGTGGAAACTAGTAGAAATCCTGCCACCACAGAGCCTCCTGAAATGTTGCAGCATTGATGGCTTGTGACTAGTGTCACAACATTTTAGGTGTACTAACAGATTACTCATCACAGGACTGGATTCAACGGCAAGTAGAATGCAAACTCTTTTATGTAAACATTAAAAGGATTTAAATTTTTTTCAGTTCAAGATCTGGGTAATGGATCTGATCAGTTCACATTTACTTAAAGCAATTTATCCAATTCTCTGTTTTGTTCTTCATCAAGAACATAAAAAGAGGGTCTCTGTATTTACACAGGGCTTACAAACAGGATATCTTGAAGAAGAAGGTGCTCCATTTATACCATCCACTAACAGTTGATGCAAGCTGTCAATATAACTGTACATCCTAAATCATAAGAATAAGGAACAATCTTCAGAATTGTTTAAAAGGTTTATAGATGCTTTTATTGAAATAAATGTACTGGGAATAACAGAATCAGGAAACGAGAGGAAGACTATAAAGTTTGCATAAAGAAACCATTATGAAGGTGTGCCAATAGAATAATTGTTTGATTATTACCAATGCATCTTTTTTGTTGCTGTTGTTGCTATTGTTTTTTTCTTGTTTTAAGATTCATTTTATCCAATGGCTTTTCCATTTAAAGAACAAAATGCAAGAACTGTTTCCTGAGATGTAAAGTGGAAATTTTCAAAAGAAATACTAAAAATCTAATCAAGATTAGGCATCAGTCTGAGATGTGGCTGGCTTTTTTACTGGGATTTACCTTCACTCTTTGTCATCTCAGTTGTACTACCAGACTTGCCTCTCATGATGTTTTCACTTTAGATATCATATGGAAACTGGAAATAGAGACAACATAAAAACCAGAACAAGGGATCTTGAAAATTGAAAATATCTGATGATTTCAGATTAAGGAAAAGGGTTTGGCCTCTTTTATGATGACTCACAACCAACATGCCTATCAGGATGTTGGTCTTGGAGGAGGACTGCCCTGGTTATACAACAAAGGATTGCACAAACACTTCACAAATATTTGCTGTTTTATGAGGAACTCAGAGATGTGTCACCCTAAGTCCTTGGGATATTCTATCCAAATTTGCTGAGTGAATGGTATAAACAATAATCAGAAAGGCAACTGACATTTTTGCCTCTTCCTACTTCTCAGTGTTGCTCTCAATGTCAGTATTCATATTGGAGAATCTGAAGATGATCCTGGACAAGGTAGAAAGAGGAGGCAGAAAGGCAAAAAGCCTCTTCTCCTTTCCTTTGTGCACTCACTTGCAAACCACTCTTTAACAAGATGAAGTTTTACATTCAAGGGAAGAAAAAGCTGCCTGTAACTTACTGAGAGTAACAACAAACTGTCTGCAAACATGTGAAACAGAACGATAACGTCTTTTGATCATCACACCACAAAGCATAAAATACCTTGTACTCTCTGTAATTTATTACCTTTGAATTTTTTTGGAAACAAATGTTATGTGAAAGATCCTAGACTGGCAGACCTTCAAAGAAACTTCTCAACATGGGAGTCAGGACTCACTCCCTTGTTTGCCCTCCCAGGCCCTGACAACCGTCATCCCAATGGCCTTGCTGATGAAACTGCTCACAAAGAAGGGGCAAAGGGGGCAATTAAAACTCAGCCTCAGAATGGGCCCTTGTGATGCCTCTGGTGAGGGCCATGACTTGCTCTTTAGGTAAAAAATCATGTCATCCAAAATATATGGGCTTACCTTTTTAAAGTTCTTCACAGAACAGGACACCTCTGAAGGGTATTTTAAGATATCTTTAACTGCCCCTGAAGATGAGGGCTAATGGCATCACTTAAAATTCTTTGCTAGAATGTTTGGTGCCATATTGATTTTCATCTTCAAATTATTTTTTATAAATTCAATTGTTGATCAATTTCTCTAAGACAAGTTCAGAGTCACAGTTAGGGGAGTTCTGAAGGGCCAGCAGCTGAAGGCCAGGGTACCAGCTCTGCTCAGTTGTACTCTGGGGAATTCTAGGGAGCAAGTGAGACTACCAACTGGGCCTGATTCCTCAGCATCTGAGAGGAGCACTTTGAAAGGAATAACAATGCAGTGAAAGAGGATTGCTAGAGTAAAGAGGTAATGCAAATGCAGGATATGTTTGGGAGAGGGATCACTGCACGAAACATTCAGCTTCTTTTAATCAGCATTTAGCCTCAGTTCAAAATGGCATTTTGCCTTCATAGTAATCTCCTGATTCCTAAGCATATCTCATATGAGATACAAGGCAGGTAACCATGTGCTGTGATGGCTTTGGCAATAACCTCTTTCTTGTATCAAAGATCTGTGGGACATTCTTGGCACGAGCTATCTGGCTCATACTGTGAGCAGGACGAATGTCTTTCTCAAGCTTTCTATTGCAAAGGATCTGTAATCCCTTCATTTCTAGAGCTTGGGACTAAGTCCTTAATGAAACCACTTCTTCCAGTCCTCAGATGCTATTTCAGACTAACGCCCACAGGAAGCTCAACTTCCTCCATTAGGTTTGTACATGCAGAGGAATGCGAGCAGGAAAATCTACTAGAAATGGAAATATTGTTTCCAAGAAGCAGGCAAAAGAGCCTGACAGCATGTCTGTCCTCTGCTCACAGAAGCATGGTCAGTATTGAGTCAACTCTGAATTTTAGGGTGCCTTAAGAAGGGATTTAAGGGCATTGGAAAGGCAGCCAAAGTAACAGGCCAAAGTCTTACTCAGAGGAAACTCCCCCAAGCTCAGTGGGAGTTTCCCTTGAGAAAGGGCAGCAAGGTTTAGCTCATAAACCCTGCATATGGATTTAGCAAAAAAAGGATTTGTCTGTTCAGATAGGAGGAAAAAAATTTATTCTCTATGAACAAACTATACATATGGACCTTATTAATTACTGGGAGTTCCATAGGATTTATATGTTCACCAGCATATTTATTTCTCCTAACATCTAATGTACCTTTGACCTTTAATATAGTATCAATATTAAAAAAATAAACCAATAAAATAGCATGGTTACCAGAACTTATGAGTTTCTATTGTATTGTCAAAATACTCTCTTTGCAGTCTCACTCATTTCCTGTCAGGAGAGTTTGTCTCCAGTCTCCAGTACATAAACAAGCCCAGGAGCTGGCCCAAGCCAGACATTTTGCACAGATAACTACAAAAGATAATTTAGAATAAAGAAAATATAATCGTCCCCGAAGGACCTGATCTCTTTTTGGGTGTCCTATATCCCCTTGCCTGGCTTTTTAAACATCCCCTGTTCTCCTTCTGGTTAACAGCCAAACAAAAGCAATGAGAAGGGGTTTTTTGAGACGTTATTATTTGGTTCTGCATTTCTAATGAAGTTTTCAATTTACTCTAAAGACAGTTTCCTGATATGAATGTGATTTTTCCTGATGCAAATGATGCACTGGAATTGTTGCTCTTTTGCAGGTAGTGAAAGGAGGTTGAGGTGCAGCTCCTTGGGGAGACATATACATTAGTTCAGGTAGTGAGGAAGGCTCATCTCCAAATTAATATTTGCCATTAGCAGAGCATTGTATCTATATTGACACATTGGGGATTTGAGGTAGGTTGTGGAGGGAGAATCAACCTTTGCTCCACGGCACACCATTTTCACCCATGCCAAAGTCTAAGCCAGAAAAAAAAAATAATTTTGCTCCAATAGCTTTTTCTCAAGCTCTCACCACAGAATAATCCTTTCCTCCCTATAAACTTTTATCTTTAATTGGTTTTTAGGGATTCTTATCCATCTATTTTTTACTCCTTGTGTGAATAACTTTGCTCTTCTGTGTTGCACCTCAGACCTATAGTCGTATTTGCCTTGTTTTCTGGGCTGGTCTTTAAGTGAGTTTAATGCTGATACTGTGTTAGTGATCAATCAAACCTGTGCCAAGAGCACACACTAAATAAATAAATAAATAACCCCTCCGGTATATTTTGATGTGCCTTTGAAAGGAGGAAAATTCCTTTCACATGGCCTCTTGTCCCTAGAAATCTACAAGTTTCTTTGTCTTGGCAAGTAGCCAAGCAGCACCGTGATGTACCATTTTTCTTGGCCAGTGTTTTTAGGTCTTTTGAAACCAGACCAAGTGTTCACGTGGTATTTCTTCATTTAACAGCTGCAAGACAGTGACCACAACTGCACGTGCAGCTTCCATCTATAGCAAGGGACGCTGTGGGTTTTCTCTGAGATAGCTGACTAAACAAATTCAAACTCAGGACTGATACAGACAGTGCTGTGACTTCTTACAAAGCCATTTTACTCTACCTATAAACCTCAGGGTTTCAGAAAGAAGAGCCAGAGAGGGGCCTTTGCAGGGTGATAGTGTATACACATGCTAATTTTCTGTGTGCATAGGACCAAATTAGCATCTCCCAAGGTGAACACCATGCAAGTGGACTGAATCTGAACATCTGTAGTCCACCTGGCAGCAATCTTTGGGAGCCCACACTGCTTGGTGCTTTCCCTCAACCCAGTCCAAATCTCTTGAGGTTACAGACTTGGCTGTCTTTTTAAATTGACCCTGCTTGGAGTGGTCCCTTACATCATTTAACTTCGTAAGCAATAAACTAAACTATTTGTGAGATTGGCCTAAGTAGCTTGCTGAAAAAATGCAATGATGCTTGTAAAAAATGGGGGAAAAAAGAGAAAGGGAAAAAAACCATCAAAACACAGTTCATGCGTAAGGCAAATACAGCCAGGAAACGTTTATGATGGATCCTGAATGATCAGACATTCTGGAAGTGGAAAGGAGGAACAAATGTTTCCCTGACTGCTTGTTAGGGGTTTCTGTGGTGTTCCAGTGAAGAGTGCTGAGGTTTATGTGGGGTTAAGATATCTGAAACTAAGGCTGACAGGACGGAAAGATTCTTCCTTTGCTTAAAAAGAGACTGTGCATTTGTGCACTAAAACATGCTGGCTTAAGATCATAATAATAATAAAATTATTAACCAGTTGTTCGTGGTTTGAACATGAACTGAGAATGGAACAAATCCATTTTAAAAGCCCAATATAAATAGTATCCCAAAACACCTCAGGAAAATCTCCTAAGGAGTTTAAGTTTTTTCCAAGACTAGAGGATTGGGGTACTAGTCAGTTAGGTGGATGTGGCTGCTTGATAGATTTATTTACATACAAGGATGTGTGTTAGTTTTTTATCCATTTGTTTAGGAATTACAATGACCACATTGTGAAAGCAGAATTCCTGCCCAGGAGGTCATTTATTCTACACACAGTAAGAAATAGATGGGACAAACTGACAAACACTGCATGAGATAACAGCTAAGGTCAGCAAAGCAATCACAGTTTTCCTTTTGTCCAATTTATTTTCTGGTTTTGTTCTTGTAGAATAGCAGTGGCTCAAGGCTCTCAAGCATTGGGAATGTGGCTCCCCTGCTGTGGTCCAGCCTGGGAGAAGCAGGGCAAGGGCATGGGCAGGTCTGTGAGGGAGCTCCCCTGCTGCATGAGGCAGAGCCCTGGCAGTCACAGCAAGGAGGCTGAAATTGCCACGGAGGGAGGGCACAGGGGAAGCGAGCGGAGCAGCCACTGCAGACCACCCTGGCTCGGCTGTGACAGGGGGGCCCTGGGGAGCAGTTAGAGCTTCCTGCCTCTGAAACTCTCCTGGAGGTCCCTTTCCTTTTGGCTCTCTGAGGTGTGTGCCTCATGGCTCTCCGCCACAGAAAGATTTGGGCACATGGCTCATAGGGTCAAAAGGAATGGCCACCCTTGTAGCAAAAATGAAGCTCATCTGTGTTTGTTGAACTCTTTTGGCATGTTTCTTTTACTGAGGAGAAGCCTTCACATGCTGTCGGCTCTCCCAGCGTAAGACACGGCACAGTTGCTGAGCTCCTCGTGCTAACACTCAGTATTCCCTCTGTTGGTTGTTTTTGCACTTATAGTTTTACAAACTTGTCTTATAACATGCTACCATTTTAATGCTTAAAAGCAATGGATGGAAGAAAAATGAAAGAAAAAAGGATTACATGTTCTACTAAGGATCTAGCTACAAAACACATTCAAAGGCTCGCTAACAATTCCATAGTTGTTTCAGGGTCTAAGCAGTCCAGTGGGTCAACAGGTTGCTTTTATCCCTCCCTAGCACAAGCACCTTATATTGGCATGTTTACATCCCGCTGCAGCATAGCCCCTTGTGCCTATTATGTATTCAGATGTTATAAATAATTTATTAACCCTTTACAAACCACTTAGATGCGGAGTCTCTCTCTAAAGTGGAAACAGGAGCTGATCAGAGAGGTGCTTGTCAAAGAGGCTATTAGACAACATCCTTCCTGCCTGAAAAAAACCCATGCTAATAAACTAACACATGAATTCAGGTAAATTCCGTTCCATTTTTATCTGGAGTTTCCTTCTGCAAATTCAATTCCTTCTTTGGCTCTTTCTCTGTTTACTCAAAAGAGATTTCAAGTACTCTGGGGGATTTGGGCTGTATTTTCTGTGAAAACATTTTCTACCTATGTCATTTATTAATTCACAAATCCTATATGGTCTTCTTTCCTCATGACACACCAGGAATTATGCACATGCACTCAGGGGTGAGTGGGCTGTAATGATTTCCCCATGTAAGGCTGCCAATATGTTTGTTGTTGAAATGTGCAACTATACAAAAAACCCTGAGGGAAAAGCATGTGTGTAAGTTGGATGAGTGGCTTTGTTTGAAGTTCTGTAACCATAAATGAATTGAATATATTTATGGGTTTACAGAATCATGGAATAGTTTGGGTTGGAAGGGACTTTTAAAGATAATTTAGTTTCAAAACCACCCCTTCCCCTCCCTCCATGGACAGGGACACC
Source organism: Hylia prasina (assembly GCA_013397195.1). Taxonomy (NCBI): domain Eukaryota; kingdom Metazoa; phylum Chordata; class Aves; order Passeriformes; family Sylviidae; genus Hylia; species Hylia prasina. The sequence goes on along the minus strand of VYXD01005580.1, from coordinate 2,038,038 downwards.
TTTCACACTAACAGATTGCTCAATGCTCCATCCACACTGACCTTGAATATTCCAGGAAAGGGGCATCCAGAGCTTCTCCAGGCAACACATTCCAATGCCTCCACAGCCTCATGGCAAAGAATATCTTCCTTATGTCTAAACTAAATCTATCCTCTTTTGCTTTAGAACTTTTACACCTTGTCCTATCACTACAAGCCCCAGTTAAAAACCTTTCTCCATTTTTATAATGAGCTGCTGTAAGTATTGAAAGGCAGAAGTAAGGTGTCCCCAGAGCCTTCTCTTCTCCAGGCTGAAAACCTGCAATTGTCTCCGCCTGTCTTGATAGGCGAGGTCCTATCCTTCTGATCATTTTTGTGCCCCTCCTCTGCACCCACTCTAGCAGGTTTATGTCCTTCTAGAGATCACAGAAGTCACAAATGTGTCTGCCAGTGGCCAGGGCTTTGGTTTCATCATCCACTGAACCCAGGGAGGTTATAATTCTGCCCACCTCTCCTCATAGACTCCAATGAAAGGAACTCTCTTGTCCTCTCCCAGGCAATATGCCGTAGGCTGCTGTTACAATCCACTCTGAGGCAGGGTAACAAAGATTTCTGTTAATAAATCCCTTGGGGTGAATTAGAGTAAAATGACACTAAATGAAATGACCAGTGTATACAAGAGGCACATTTATTTTAAAACAATTTAAATGCAGTGCAAAAGAAGTATGTGGCCATCTTGGTTCTTTTCAATAAAAGTATAAAAATATCAAAAAGAAAATACTCAAGGAAAAGAAAGAGAAAGAAAGAATAAGAGTAGATAGTGGAGGGGAAAGATATTACTACTAATGGATCCAGCAACAAGCCCTGATTGTTTCTATTTCACTGCAGTAATCATCAAAGTCTTGATCTTTTGGGGGGTGGCCCACTAAACCAAGAGTTTGTCAGGTTACACACACTCAGGATGGCATGGGAGCACCCAGATCCCCCCTCAGGGAGGAAATTCTTTGTTTCTGATGCAGCACTATGGGGCATATGTAGTCTTCTGATGGAGAGTTCCCAGAAAGTGTCGGGGGGTGCTTTGGAGTCCTTGATGGCCCGTAGACCCCTCTAGGAATAGGACTGCTGTTTGACCCTGCTTCTTGCAACTGTACAGCTGTGTCTTATGATGAAAAAGGGGAAGCTGGCATCAAAACAGCATTGCCCTACCTCCACAGGATCTGCTTCTCACCAGCCATTCCCCTTAGTTGGTTTGAAAGAGCTTCCTGAAGACTCCACATTCCCAACTGTCCTGGATGCAGTCAGCCAAGCAGCAACAGAGCAGTGGTTAAGTTGCCACACTGCAGTAGCAGAGAAGGGATAAACATACATGATTTGCAGTAACTTCTGATGCAACACACTTGATGGCTTAAAAGCTTTCTATATAATAATATTAATTCCTAATGACTCCTAACCAAGCCTTTTTTCCAGCTAAGAAGAACCAACTTGTGAACTAGGAGGCACTGAAGTGACTTAGTTTGACAACAGAGGCTGAGTTCCACAACTGAAAGGTATTGCTGACAGCACGCTCAGGGGACTCACTGTAGAGTTTCATAAATTTAAAATAAATCACCTGCTTCTATGTTGAGTCCTCTATTTCTGTACTACTGAATGATCCTTTGAAACCAAAGATATTGATATATTCTATGCTTCAGGGGAATCAATAGAAACTTTAATCAAAATTAAATAAACCCAAATCTACTGGCATTACATGCTAACACTTTTGGAAGGAGCAACATGATGTTTTATAGTCCTCCTGCAACTGAGCTTATTATTCACAAAAAAAATTAAAATTCAATAAGTTCTTCAGAGCTATTGTGATAGAGAAAAAGGACCTTCCCATCATTTTGAGGTGACATCTCAGTGGGCTTTAGTGCAGTTTCAGAGGAATAGCAAGACATGCTCTTCCGTGATACAAATATTTTTGACAGGTGAAATTTTTTACCTCTTATATCTTCATCACCATCTCTGAATTTCCTTAAAAGGTCTGTGCCACCATCTTTTCATCCTTTATGCACTTCTGAGGCCCAGCTGTGAGCAAGCAGAGATGTGAAGGTAGAGACTTGCCTGAGAAGCAGCAAGGTCCTCTGTAGAGGCCCCCTGAATCACACATACAAGGATGTATGCCTGAAGTTCCTACATTGTATCAAGTAATATGAATCTAGAACTTAGTTTTGTCAATTCTCAAGTAGAATTTTGCAGAATAAGTTTAAAAATCCTCATTTGTAAAAAACTAAAAATTCTTGTATGTGTAAATATTTAAAGTTAAGAATTCCTTCAGAAAATGCACTGTTCTGAAACTAATCTGTTTCCCTGAAAAAGTGTTGCAAAAGTGAAGAATGAAGTCCTTTCACTTATTAAGTTCTTCTCTCAAAAGAATAAGTATACATATCAAGGCAGTTTCCCAAGTGAAAATGCATGAAACTTCTTCATTTTATGTCAAAAATAAAGATTCTACATCTGTGTTCTTCCTGGAAATTCAATGAAAAATTCCATTTTGGGTTTTTCTCTTTCCAGGGCAAATGTTTCAAAATGTGAAATATTTCTTTATAGAACAAAAAAAAAGGCAAAAAACAAGCAACAACAAAACAGAACCAAACCAACAAACCCCCACAAAAAACAAACCAAAAACACAAAACAAAAAAGATCTATTTGTACACAATCCTATTAGAGCCATCACAGATTTTTCACTTCAAATTTTGCAAGAAGCCAATGACTTTATGGATAAATAGAAATATTTTCATTTATAATCTTCATATTTCTTGCTATTATGACTCTTCTGTGCTAGAAGAAAAAAACATTGATTCATCTGAAAATGAAGTTTTACACAACAAATAAATACATAATCTACAATAGCAGAAGCATATAACTAGTGTTCTGTGAATCTACAGTAGTTCATCCCAGTTCTCAAATAATGGAAACTAGTGGAATAGGGATAAAAGAATTTTTATTTATAACCCAGGCAGAAGCAGGTGCTTTTTTTCTCTTAAATGAGCTGACATGCTCAGTTTTTGTGGTGTGTTAACTTTGGCTGGCTGCTGTGTGCCCACCAAGCTGCTCTATCACTCCCTTCTCATAGGGGGAAATTATGTGGAAAAGCTCATAGGTTGATAAAGGACCAAGACAAGGACACGCAGATGATTTACCAATTAGGGTCATGGCCAAAACAGACTCATCTTAGGCGAAATTAGTTTAAGTTATAGAGAATTAAACAGAATAAGATACTTATAAAGATGAAGAAACTGTAAACCACCTTCTCAATGCCCTCCCATCATCCCAGGCTGAATTTTCTTCCTAACTCTTTCACCTCCTCCCTCCCAAGCAGAACAGGATGATGGGGAAAGGGAGGGGTTGTCAGTTCCTTAGGTTTCATCTCTTTATTCCTCATGCTCTTCCCTGCTCTAGAGAGGGATGCTCCCATAGGATATAATCCTTCACAAACTGCTCCAGGGAGAGTCCTTCCCATGGGCTGCTGTTCTTCAAAACCTGCTCCAGCATGATTCCTGTCCATAGGGAGCAGTCCTTCAGGAACCAAGGGCTCCACTGTGGGTTTCTGTGGGGTTACAGGAACAGACTTCAGAACACAAAACTTTGTTTTAAATCCATTTTGGATTTATTATGGAATGACGGAGAGTTCCATAGCTTTTCACAAGGATGGGATCTTTAACAACAAGTTCTGCTCATGGTCAAAGTCAAGAAGCAGGCTTGTGCAAGTCTCCTAGATAACTTTGCTTAATGCCTCATTCACACCCACTTATTCTGAATATATCCAGAGATACTGTTCCCTCTTCCAAATTATCACCCTATTCTACAAAGCTTTTCTCTGCAGGACTAACTTTGAATTCAGGAACAAAGAAGAGGCACCACCTGTTGAAAGATGAATCCATGGGTTGTTTCCAGGATAGAGTCTGGCTTCTTGAATATTGTTTTTCATGAAAGTAACCTTAAGGGCAAAATTTATATAACAATCCATTAGGGGCAGACACAATTGGATCTATCATAGCATATAATGACTTTCTGGGCCACATGTCACTTTGCTTTGCATCTTACAGGCAATTTGTGAATGGCAGTTGGTGAGACAAGATCTGCTATATATCTTTCCAGTAGAATATTGAACATGACACAATAAAGTCTGATTTTAATCTCAGGATAAATAATAAAAATAACATAGAAAAGCTGTTAGTAAATACTGTAAAAGGAAGTGCTTGAGGGTGTTTTCTGATAGTGTAGTTATTTATAAACCTCTCCTTCCCACATGCTAAAAGACTCATTAAGTATGGGGATTCTGGATAAGAGCAATAGAGTGCAATGTGCAGTGGGTAGCATGCAGTAAATATTCAAAAGGCACTGGAGAGTCCTTTTCAGGGACCAAGCTCGGGAAGTGATGTAAACTCTTCACAGAGCACTTAATTTGATTCTCTCCGAGATTTATTTCAGCATGTGATTGATGGAAACTGACTAAGTGGTAGTGTGGCAAAAGTACAAAAGCTATTGAACTATTAATGTTATTTATAAGGACAGGACTAACCATGATAAGCAAGGACCAATATGAAATGTTTGTTTACTTACTTGGCGTGAAAATCCTTCCTTTGTGAGCAGCCAGCAGGACTGAACAGGCTGAACAGAAGGCAAAGACAAGCTCTGGCCTCCCAGAGCCCACACAGGCTCAGCTCTGCTTACAGTGGTGTGGGGAGCAGGTTAGGGCTGAGAGCTTTTACAACAGATTTTGGAAGCACTCTGTGCAAAATAAAGTATAAACACAAAGGCCCTGAACTTCCTTGGATTCAGAAAATGTTGTTCTTCGTCTCTGACCTGTCAGCTGCACTGGGCTTTGGCATTTCATCTCTCTTGTTAAGGACATCAGAAATGGGTAAGCAAAGTGGAGTAGCAATCAGTATTCTTTGAATTTGACAACCATTTCACCTCCCAAAGAAATCACCCCTTACTTGGGTCCACATTTCCTGAGTGCTTGGAAATCACCACAACATAAATATATGCCAATCAAGTGGTTAACATAATAGCATATTGTGAAATTATATGTAAACATCAAACTACATTGATTGGGCAATTTCCTATCCAGTTATTCTTGAATTACCACTTCCCTGAATATGTTTTTTTTTAGGAATGTCTCAGCTAGAAAGCTGTCTGCAAGGTTTTATTCTCTCTAGATCTAATTTATTCAAAATATTCTAACTCCCACAACACAAATGGGTAAGTTATTGGCCAGGTACAGAATGCATGGAGGAATATGGGTATTTGACCTGTAAATATTTGTCTGAAATAGTTCAAGAACCTCTTGCTTGTCACTTGCTGCATGAGCTCAACCTCTAACCCATTTAATACCATTATCCAACTCAAGCAGAAAGATCAGACAAACCAGCATTCCAGTACAGGAATCCCTGTGGTACCATTTAACTTGGAGGAGGAAGGAAGGGTTGGAGTTGCAGGTGGCCTTGTAATTCTTGGGAAACATCCCACTTCACATGAAGGTTTCCTCAGTAACTATGCAAAGCCAACCAATGTGTCAATCAAACTGTAGTGCGTAGTCAGTCCAAACATCTGCCTTTTTTGTCTGGCTTCCCTGGGTGTTCTGCATGGATTTTGTGGCATAGAAATACTTGACATGAAAGCATTTGCTCAGTTCACAGATAAAGGCACAGCAGCTTCTTGGACTCCTGTCTTATTTGCTTTAGCCAACCAGTCATCTGCATGACAGAGGACTGTTTTTAATTTGATGCTGGTGCACTGATTAACAGTGCAGGTCCCTTAGACTTGCCAATCAGAAAGATTAGACAGTGAGCTTGTAAAAATTTACTTATGAAAAGTGACATCCTCATATCAGTTCATGCCGGCATCTATCTGCTAAAAGAAAAATGAAACCAAATATTTTGTGTCATACAAATCAAAGTAGGAAAGAACGGGAGGAACATGTGGCACTTTTCCCCAGAGCATCAGGCAGTTGTTTCCCAGATAACAATTAGATCTCTTTCACTTACTGACATTTTAGGCAGGATTTATGCAAAAAAACCCCAACTTTTGAAGTAATATGATATTCAAGATCTGCTTTCAAGTTTATTCCAAGTTCATATAGGCCAAGGAGAGTACAGAGCTTTGAATCAGGAGTTGTTTTGCTCCAAAAGGACTCTACTCTTCAGTTATCTGCAAGATATGTGGGGTTTTTTTTCTTGTGAAAATGGGCCTTCTGAAAAATCTTGTGGGTCGCCAGGTCTAAATAATGCCTGAATATCATCCAACAGTCTAGGTTCTAATTCTGACCAGAATTGGGATGTATAGAAATTTCATTTTCACACAAATTTTGCCAATGTATTTTTCAGAAGCATGCACACAAAAATGCTTTAGTTTAGGGCTTTTAGTCTACACCAGACATTATCTCATCTGTCCTTCCAAGCACATAGCCTTCAAGAATCTCTGGAAGTTAGGGAGAATGCTTATGATAGATGATAGAATTATGATAGAATTATAAACAGAAATTGGGGTGAACCTCGAACTAGTATTCTCCCCCCTTAGGCTCTATAGTATATGTCTAAATGCCAAGTGCCAGCTGGGACAGTGCAATTTTTGGCCGTGTCTGCTCTATCAGAAGAATGAAACACTAACTAACAAAGCAGTATGACTGTGCTCTTTCTATCCTGGTTCTTGGCTTTGCCTGGGTTATCAGCTGTGGGGCTGCACAATGCCTGAGAAGAGTTCAGATCCCCTACTGCTGGGCTGCACTGGATGTGCTCAGCCCCACCCATATCCAACACACCCAGCATGTGAACAGGAGTGTGAACTCTGCTCATCTCCAAACCTGCCTGGTCTGACCAGAGCAGCCCCAGCAGGACAGACTGGACAGGGAGGTTCAGGGGGTCTGGGACTGTGACATCCTTGTGATGGTGGGGACATTTTTCTGTGTCTGTCCTAGGCAATTAACAGCCACTGAGCACAGGATCAGGGCATGGGCCATGATTGACCCCTCTGCTCAGATGTGTACAGCAGCAGGAAGGGGCCAGGCACTGGTACCATCCCTGAGGTCTCACCTGCAGTGGGTGGAGGAGGACACCGGGCTTTGGCAAAAAGCATTCTCCCTTGTTTTTCATCTGCTCAAGACATCTCCTGTTGCTGTTTATGTACATGTATATAGCAAAACTTTTTTGCATGATGTCTGAAACACTGGTTTGATGCTGGCTTTTCTTGTCTAGTCCATATATTAATTTGACCAAGTGTATTTTGCCCCTTTCAATCAGACAATCTTGAGTGCCTGTTATAGTGATAAAATGTCTCATGTGCTCTGCCAGAAACTATCATATTCCCATTGTTTATTGATTCCAGGAAAACTTAGTCATAGTGGCACTACAAAAAAAAAAAAACCAAAAAACAAAAAACAAAACAACAAGCCAACTTGAAAAATAAGTTAGAATAGGAGACAAAGATGATAGGGCTGTCTTAGGACTTTAAGATTGCTATCATTTATCCTTTTAGGAAAAATATGCTTTTTTCCCTTCAAGTCCTGGATTCTGTGTTGTTTGAATGTTGTTTGAATTCTGTTGTTGAATGTTGCAGCCACTGCCTTCTGTCTTGGCTTTTTAATTTTTCTAATTGGTGAGGCAATAACACAGTGAAGATGGAATGTGCTACGCAAGTGCAAAGCAAATTCCAGGCTCATTGATTTTGGTGGAAATTAAGGCACACATCTATATTTTATGCTTCTATAGCACATTCCATCTTCAAAACAACAAGATTTATGGGATAGAATGGATAAATTCCATTTATGAGAGAATACTTCACACTCACTTCTGTATTATTTAGCCATGCAATGCGATAGTGATAGGATCAAGATGTTTGGCACTAAAATCCCAACTGTTTCAGCAAGTGCTTCATGGTTACTTGGGGTATCATATCTGTTAACAAGCTTATTCATCATCTTTGCTTTTTCCTTGTGGAGCAGGTAATGAGTGGTAACTTGCGTATCTCTTTCTCTACTCATCCACTTCCCTGTTACAGAAACAGTTGTCTTTCATTGGATAACAATAAATCTTCCCTTATATTAGATGTTTTATTTATTGGCTTTAAGTTTGGTTTTTTGGGTTTGATTTGATTGGGTTTTATTTTTGTTGTTGTTGATTTTTTTGTTATTGTGGTTGTTGTTGCTTTGGGGGCATTTTCTTCATGTTAAATCTATAGATTAATTCACATAAGAGCTTTTTTGCAGAACTTCAAAACCTGAAATGAAGAACTGTCTGGGGCTTAAATAAAGGACAGGATGGAATACCCAGTCTGATGCAGGCTATTATAAGCAGGGACCACTCACTTTACCAGTGTCTTTTTCCTAAAAATGGGACAATCTAACATTTATCCTCCTTATGTAATGGTAATGTTTCATGACTTAGGAAATGTTTATAGCACAACACTGTTATTAGCATAGCATTGTTTACTTCTGCAAATGTTGATTAAAGACACTGAAATTATCTGGATGATAAGAGTAAGGTACAAAAGGAAATGAAAATGAGGCTTTAATCACTCTGTCAGTGTATAAAGGAACACAGATAAGACCATTCCCAAACACAAGCTATAAATAGGAAATTACCCAGTGAGTACAGTTTTGTCACGTTTTCTCTCTGGGGATTGCATGTCAGCAGAACTGTGTCTTTGCTACCTGCTGCCACAGGCTGCTAGCTTGGAACCAAGATCTCAAACGTGGTGAAAGGATAAAGACAATTAATGGCCACAATAGCTCACGTGGGTCTCACTTCCACAGATTTGGTCACCTTGAGGAGACCTGCTTTCAGTGGCATGCTGTGGCTTCAATTACATGGTTGCTGCTGTGTTACTGTTTTGCCTTCTGACATTAAGATATTGCCAGGATAAATATTGCCTCCTGAAGGTTTACACTGAGTCAACCTCACCTACGAAGCTAAGACTGATGAAAATTTCTTCTGGATTAGACAAGTTAACATTGCTCTTGCTGACTCAAGCAATGGGAGAATCCTTTGTGATTCACTTACTAGAAATGCTGCTTCTGTCTAAAAGTCTGCAGCTCTTCCATTACAGGAGGCACAGCTTCAGCTCTCTGCTTCTCCTAATTTGGTTGGTCCATAGCTCAGCTTGCTGTGATGCTTGCACATCTACCCATGTGTGTCTTTTCTTGCTGAGAAACTCTGCTGTAGACTTGATAAGTGACCAAATTCCAGCCACTGTCCCCATTTTCATTATTTTCTTGACAAATTCAAAAATTCTAAGAAAAGTCAAGAAATCATGGTGTAATCAACATGGAAAGTTGTGACACAGTATCTCTGATGCCTTTATGAACCTTGAAAAGTTATATATTTACTTCACTAGTGTTTTAAACTTCACAGCTCATCACTGTTTCTTTCCCAAGCTGGGCTTTCCCTTGCATCTCCTTCTTGTTAGGTTTTTGACTTTGGGTGTCTTGCACATGCACACCAGCTGTGTGCACATAACATACACTTTATGCAGAGCAGACAAGAAAGCAGCTTTAAGTGAGTACCAAGTAGCTCATCCAGAGTCTGCCCTTATCAAATTTTCCCTATCAGAGCACTGACAGAGCAGAGAAAAAAATGAGATTTGTTTTGGGTTCTCCATTACTTTCCCACTCAAATTTTCAGTTGCAACTCTAGCTCTCTGCCAAAATTATTGTTTGTAGTCCTTGATGATAAATTTAGGATTACCATAATCTATCACAGGATTAACAGTCTCTAGCTTCATGAAATATAAACCACTCATCCACCCAGACTTCAGCAGCACATTTACGGGAGCTGGTAGTTGAATTTGGCTTTCCTCCCCATGCCCTATAACCCTACCTGGGACCCCACAGGTACCCCCTTGCCAGTAAACTGAGTAAGGTCAGGGTGCATCCCAAGCAGTGGCACAGAACTGCCCATACTGTAATGCCATAAAAAGGTACATGACATGTCTTTGGACCAGACAATCCAGTACTCTTCCAGACAAGTACTGGACATGGCTTAGGGATCAGCACAGACTAGAATTCACAGCTTAGTTTCAGCTGCCCTGCTTGGGAATTAGAGAAATGTTAGTTAGACATTAACTGTGCTGCATCAACTGGCTACAGGCACAACCACATCAGTGTTTTGGTTTAGATCAGACATATTTATTTAAAGCTTGTTTCCTGATTGGTTCCCAGTTCCCCACAATCCTATCTGGAATAGAAAAAAGAGTTCAAATTTCCTGTTACCTAGGGCAGTACTTCACCATGAAATAAATTTTTTGCAAGTATGCTACCCTACCATAGTTCCTAAGCTACTATACAAGAGAGATAAACCAATATATCACTGTTTTAAAAGAATATTTCACAGTCTTGGTGTAGATTTGAACATTGGATGTAACTTAAATAACTACATTGGACCTCATGACTCGAATATGACACCAGATATTCTTTTTTGTGTGTTTCTTTAACACCACTATCCTATGTAAGACAGTCTAGTTTGTACTGTAGGGTCCATCTAAAGACTCACAGCTCAAAGCACCAAATCTTTGTGTCCAAAACACATTGAGATTTATCCACAAACAAAAGCTGTCCCAAGTTAGTTCTGCAAAGGTGCTGCAAGATCAGCATGAAACATCGTGTAATATGTGGACCATAATTCTTACTTGGCCACAAACATCAGGCACTATTTACGTGCAAGTTTGCAGTAATTTCATGGTCCTAGATGTTATTGCAGTCTTTCTTCTAGTCAGGTATTTGTAGGATCTTCTGCTTAAAGGAGAATATTGAAGGAGAATTGGAAAATGTGATGTCTTTCCCAGATATTTCCAATTTGAAGTCACAGAGAATGTCTGTTAGGTTGTCAAATTTTTTTTCTTTTTTTTTTTTCATATTGCAGAACTTTGCAGGGCAATCTGGACTGGCATTAAGATTAATGAGATTGTGGCAAGTGCTTTATATCAAATGATGCCCATCTTCCACATTTCTACAGCTCTTATTTTGACACTCCTCATGAGCCCTCACAAAGGCAAGCAAACAGGCCAATGGGAGTATGGAAACAAGTGCTAGAAAATAAGAAAGATTTAATCCAACAGATGTAGAAAAAGATTGCCTTGAACATGTTTGCAAAACAAGTTATTGTTTTGTATCATGCAAGGATTAGATATCTTGGGATAATCTATACTCTGAGGAATTACCTCTTTGCTCCAGCCCTGGATCACACATATATGAGACTATGAGAAATCCTTTTCTGGCTGTTCCCCTGCCCACCAGATGGACATATGGGATATTTTTTTTTTTAATTTAATTTTTTCCCTTTTTGCCTCTTTTCCTAAGTCCAGTTGGCAGATCTTGTAATTTGCTGTGTTGACCCTTCCAGGGGCTTGATATTGAACCTACCATCTGGCTAATAATGAGGCCAGCTGGACAGTAACACCCAGATTCAGTCCCGGACTCACATCTTCTTCATCTGGCTTCTTTTTCATCGGTTTGTTCTTGTTATGTCTGGACCCAGTAGACATCATGTTGTGCAAAGTCACACAAAGTTCTTAGCCAACCTTTTAGTGTCTGGGTACACTTAATGATGGCAGGGGTGTGATATTTCTGTCCCCTTAGGCAACACTTTATTGTTGTATGTGGACCATATAGGATGACAAAAAGAGAAAAACCTGATGAAACTGCTCTCACTGTTAATAATCAGCAAAGCTTTGCAGCAATAGGTGCAGATAAATCACTGGATCACTTCCCCCAAGTTTAATTGAACCACTGTTCTTACTCACCAGTTTGATTGATGTGACAGTGTACAAAGATTCTTGATTCATAAGAAGTAAACATTTTTCTGTTGTTAAATTAAAGATCGTCCTCTAGGACATTCAGAACAATTGAATCTGACAAAACTCTTGGTACACTGGATGTTATTGGGTCCACCTTAGTGGGACTGGCTGTCACAGACTCATATTTGTACCCTACATAAGCTTGCTTTGGGACCCCACCATGTCTGCTCCTGTCATTACTGGCAGTGAAATGAGGGTTAGAGGATCTAGGTGTCTTTGCTGGACACAAACAACTGATCATACAGACAAAAGGGTCTCTCCTTACTCTGCTGTGTTAAGAAAAGTGAGCAGGAGCTGGGACAGCAGCAAAGCAGGCAGGGCACAGCTCTCACCAGCACAGCCCTTCAGCATCCCAGAAACATGAGCAGAGCAGGTCCAGGGAGAGCAGCTGCCTTCAGCCTAGAGCTAAGATTGGCAGACAAGTCTGTAGGGATGAGGCAGGTCTGAAGTCAAGCCAGGAGGCCAAGTCTGCCTGTCAGGGTCAGAACTCACATCAGTGGGGTATATGGGCAGGCATAGCTGAAAAATTGCTCGACCAAGGCTTTTGTGCAACATGCTTAACAGTTCCTGTCAAAACAAACAGGGTGAGAAGAATCAGATCCGTTATGTTTTGTAAGTTTAGTTTTGGTGAGGTAACATAACAGATGTCTCACTTTCGAATATAAAAGTAGTATGATGTAGCTATCCTTTTGTCATTAATATACTGAAAGGCATCCTCTTTATTACTTCACAGACAAGTACTTCTCTTTATTAACATGAATTTGCAGACACTTTATCCATGAGAGACTGAAAAGTCAATGTCCATGCTGTGATATCCTTGCTCCTATCCAATAACATGCCAGTGCTATATCTCCATGTAAGAAAGTGACCATTCTTCCCCAAGGGAAGAATCCTGCTCAACATCTGCTCTATGTCTTCTGCAGCTCCTGCTGTTGCCTCTTACATAGAAAGAGTCACTCTCAAGTGTAAAAACCTATTTTGAAAATGATCTGTTTCTTGCCAGCTGTTAAATGAAGTGCAGTGCAAGAACAATCCTTCACATGACCATGGAGATAAGTTAATGATACTATGCCAATCAGGTGTTTGTTGTCCTCATTTAGCAAGCCTTACAAGGTTTATACCAAGGTTTGTTCTCCCTGAATCTTCTGAAGCTTGTAGTAGCAGGCCATTGATTTATGCTGTTGTTGCCTTAGAAAGCACAGAAGGGTTCATGTTGCCAGGGATGTGGGATCAATCCTGTAATTACAGTCCATTAGCAGGGAAGCCACTGTTAGGCCTCTCTTGCATTAGAAAGAGACCATCATTTCTAAAACTGTCTAAAACAATGAGGTCTATGAAAATAGCTCCCAGTTGTGAGGAAGAGGATTGTACAATCAGCTGGAGAGGTAATTGTGTTGGAGCACAGGTCAGCACAGAAGGGAGATGGTCCTTGTCTCAGCACATTAAAGACAGCCCATGGTTTCAGAGTGATTTTCAAGGCCACATTTGAAATCAATCTGCCTCCAGGTGGTTTTCTTCAGAAAGATTTCCCATTAGATTTCTACTTAGTGTTTTGCACCCTGCCTTCTGCTTCATCTGGGAAAACTCTAAGGAATTGCTTTCAGATTCACCGCTTAGTTTCTTGTAGAACTCTTGTAGAGACACTTCCAGGCCTCTGCTTTACTGTCTACATCTGTGACTTGAGTTTTGAACCAGTGCACGGCCAGTTGTCTCTCCTCCTATCTAAAACTCTGTTGATGAACTCACTGTTGGAATTTACCTCTATTTAATATGAAAAACTGAAGTTCAGCTGTAGCTGAATGTGGTGCTATTCATGGTCACATTGTCAAGAGCCAATTGCTGTTCCACAGTGTAATATACTACTTCTATTACTTTTGTGAGAACAGGTGCCAGCCAGCTGACACAGGGTGCTGGGTGCTTGCAAGCTCAAACAGACAGGTTATTAAAACCTTTTTAAAAGAAAAAGCTGGCTCTCAGTTATAAACGTGGCTGACACAGGCTGCCCAGCACAGCCAGCCACTCAGAATGCTAAGGAGGAGATATGGCTGTTGGTAAATGATATAGCTCTAATTATATCAGTTCTAGTCTCTACAGCTGACAGAACCATGCTGTCATGATTCTGCTTCTGTCCACCCAGAGAAATGGCAGATTGGGGACCTTCTTTTCTTGCTCATTTCCAAAGCTTCAAACCAGGGTCTGCAGTGAGATCACATCCTGCATTTTCTGAATTTGATCTTTTTTACACCATCTCCTATCCTGTGCATTGACTGAAATGCAGCACTATTCCTCTGAATGTATGTCAATATTGCCTTCACCACCTTCTTTTCTCTCTTCACCAAAGAACAAGAGAAAATCTGAGAGAGACATCTAAAGATTATAAATAATGCCTTTTTACCTAGATCCCCTTTTACCCTACGTAATCATTTAGTCATGACTCTACTTATCTGATCAGACCAATCCATCTTTTCTTCTGTCAGTTCCCTGTCCAAGTGTCAGCAGTCTGAGGCACAGTGATGCTCAAGCCCCCAGGCTAGGTGGGCTCCAGCAATGTATCCTCTGTTACTGGAATAGTTTATGCCAATACAGCTCCCTGGATTTCAGCCCAAAGGCTGCACATGAAAGAACTGAAATCAGCACTCCTCAGTCTCTAATTCCTAGCTTAGTCTCTACACACTTATTGTAATCTTCCTGGGCAGTTCTAAAGGAAGGGCAATTTCACTCACTGACCTACAGCTTTTTTTTCTCTTTCAGCCAGGTCAGCAAGCAGCCTTAGCCAAGAAAGTGTTTAACTCCTTAGCAGCAAGAATGGCACTGGGTGACATTTCCTTGGCTCTTCTACAGAAACAATGTCAATGATCATTAAGATCATCATTAATGATCATTTGTTTAAAAACTCAGTGTGAATTTCTTGGCATAGAAATATGGCTGAGAGCTTTGGGAAATTCAGATCTACTTACATAACTTCATCCTTGTAATCTCCCAGTAATGTACAGATTTTAAGCCACAAATAGATTTAGGGGAGTTTAGAATTCTTTGAAGGTTTTGATCCAAATTTAAGAACCTAGCCTGCATTGGAGGGTAACTGAGATATTCCTTGAGAGGTACTATCTCCTTGAAGCACTGTATGGTAATTACAGCAGCTCCCTTCTTTGCCCAATATATTGCACTTCGTAATTCAAGAGGTTTTGGGTTTTTTTTCCCTGGTTATGGTACAAAATAATATTAAAATAAAAATCTAACCAAGAAGAAAGAAGCTGTTCTGACAAGTTAATAACTATTCTGTTGCTTCTATCACCCTTTGTGTAAAAAACTGCACAGTTACACTCTAAATAATTGTGTTTTGTTCCTGTTCCATACTTCTTTTCTTGCCCCAAGTTACCTGTTCAATTCTTGCTGTAGTTCTTTTTTGAAAAAACAAAATCTACACAAGGCATCTGCAACAGTCAATATTTAAGGGACATGTTCAAATATCACAAACTACTGTATGGAGATTTAGGAGCTCTCTCTCACCACCTGTCTGAGCAGCAGGTAGCACAGGTAGTGCTGCTGTGCTGTTTTGCAGAAGAGAATTGAGTAACAAGTAGGTTCATCAATCCAGGGGCAGGATGTGCTGAGTTACTGCTGGGCTCAGAGGAGATCCCTCCAGGGACTCATTCCCCAGCTGGACCAGCAGCTGCCTTTCCCATCAGATGGCTGCACAGGACAGACTTTGCTCCCCATGGTCATGCAGGTGTATCTGCTGTCCTGGTGCCAGAGAAGGAGATGGCTGATAGAGAGAGGTGGGTGCAGACCCTGAGCCAGTAAAAGAACTGATGTCAGGGCAGAGCAGGGTGGTGCTGTGGGACTGCTGGCAGCCAGCTGGCTCTGAGAGGACATCAGGCATTGAATCCACCTTCCTGCAGACAAAGCTGGTGCATATCCAGAGGAACGTTCCTCCACTCTGCTCCTTCACAAGAGCATGGGCATAAAGGGAACAGGACTTACTGCTAATCTAGGCGCAGAACAAACCTGAGCATTTTGGCCTCTCTTCCCTATGCTCTCTTGGCTCAAGGTGCACTCTGTGAGTGACTGGGACAACACAAACTTATATCAAGGATCTGTGCACACTCACCTGTCACAATGAGTTACAAGCAGGGAGCCTGAAACTTTGGCATGACAAGCTTGTACCACAGAGCCTTGGCCACCCGTGCTGTGCAGGACAGGAGGAGCTACAGCCACTGGTCTGAGTAGGTGCTGCCATAATCTCCCGTCAGGTCTGGAGCCTTTTCAGTGAGATATGTGTAAAGAACAATGTAGTGTTGTAGCTAAATACCTCCTTTCAATCAAGGAAAGGCCAATTTTGAATCCCTCAGACACAGACAGAAGTGTTTAAAAGTGACCTATGGCAATCATGGGAGAATCATTGCTAGTACTCCTCTTCAATTGCTGCCGCACAAGCACAGAGAAAGCTCAATCCTAAAATGTTTCCTTTCCAGGGGAAAAGACAATAACCAGGTACAGAGAACTATCTAGAAATTACAAGGAAACAGCTAGAAAACTGGTCAGCATGACAAACACTAGTTTCAGCACAGCAGCAGCCTGCCAGTCGCATCTTTTGCAGCCATCACAGCAAGACACAATTTTTTAAATGGATTTGAAGGAGGGGCAGCAACTGCAGAGGTGCTTGTTTGAAAATTGAAAAAGGGAATGTAGAAAAAAGCACCACAAATAGTAATTGAAGTCCAGAACGACATTGAGTGGTCTTGGCTTTTGTTGCTGAGAATGAGGTGTTTTGGGTTGCTGGGTGGTGGAGAGGGCATGGGGGGGAGAGTGAATTTTTTCTAGTATGTGAAAACACACACGCACACAGACACACACAAAACATTTCCCTCTTAACATGCTTTCATTGCTTACATCTCAGAGCCTTTGTTACGGTTACATTTGGTTCTCATTTAATCTGTGCTGCCCCCCTGGTGCCTCAGTCTCACATCCCTCTATTGTTTAGCTGAGGCTCCTTTCAAGCCTCTCTCCTCACAGTGCCACCAAGGGCTCATGCCAGTCTTTCTTCTCTTTCCCTCTTAGCATTGTTTCTTTCTACCTCTCCAGCATTCCCAGCGTTCACTCTTATTTTAAGCCTTCATTTTTCTATTATTGTTTTTTTCCACTATTATTTGTCCCTGTCATTCTCCCTCTGTCTCTTTTTCTGACATTTTCTTCTCCCCTGAATTAAACATGCCCTTTAACTTTATTTATCCTCTAGATCAATCCCAGTCTGTGTCTTGTCTTTTTTTTCCTTTCCTCCCTTCTGGTTGTTTCATTCCCCTTCTCTCTTCTGATTCTCTTTTTCAAGCTCTCTTTTCCCCTGAGAGCTGGTTGGTATTTAAATAGCTCTTCAGTGTGTAATTTTTGTTTATTGCCAGACCAAGATTTAAAGTCCACCTTGACAAAGAAGTTATCTCCACTGACTTTGGTGGGTCTACCTGAGTGCTGTAACTTACAGGATTTGTTTTCTTACAGAAACTGAGTTTCTGAAGGCTTTTGTTACAAACTGAACTCTCTACATATTAAATGTGTTTGTGGCCAGAATTTGAACTCAGTGTAGTACACAGGTGTCACATAAGTTGCAACAAATATCTTTGGTTTTACTTATTTATTTCTTATTTAAAACCTGTGAAATTGTGTTAGAAAAAAAAATATGGTTCCTTTTCTGTTTCAAAGGGAAGACTTTCCTAATGCAAGTGATGCTACAACAACTTTGTTATCATGAATCAGTAGCCTCTCTCAATGTGAAAAAACCTCCAACATTCTGATGTTAGCTTTTGGGATATTTTAAAGTCTGTCTGCTATGATGCTCTGACTTTATCTTCACTGAGTGAAAACACTGGGACATCTGAGTTTTAGTCCATCAAGCAGAAAAATCTAAATCACATCTAAAGACACTATTTTAGTACTTTCATGTCTTCTGCAGAATCAATTTGTTGTTGTTGTTGTTGTTGTGTTGGTTTTTTGTTTTTTTTTTTTTTTCCATTTCTGTTAGGGGCTTTTTTCACTGTTGAAGAGAGGTACAGACCCAGGAGAAGACAGATGGGCTGAGTATGGGGGAAACAGTCAGACTGATCTTAATGTGGAAGGTCAGAAATCCTCTTTATTATCCATATGAGTTTTATGGGTTGTAAAAGGAACCATCAAATTTGAGTCAGGTTCCCTGAATTTCAGGAACTATGCTGTTTCCCCATTCTAGATGGTTAAACAAAATGAAAAACTTGAAAAAATTACACATGTAAGCCAGTCAGAGGAGTTACTCAGTTTAATATGTTTTAAATTAAATCTTACCACTTAACGTGAATTTCCATCCTGTATGAAGAGATGCATCAGGAAACTTTTTAGTACTATCACACTGGTTAAATTCTTGCCTATTTCTGATCAGTGGTTTATTTCCCTGTTAAAAAATGTTCATCATCATTTCCCCCTTGCTACTTTCATGATGTTATTCCCTTTCAGCATCTTTTCTTTTTCAGTCACAACCAGACAAATTCCTCTCACAGCTACATAAGTGTTCCTCTCTTCCACTTTCATCTCTCATGTTGCAGGAACCATTTCCTCTTCTGCTGCCATTATCTCGAAGGGGCTTCTCTGTATCAGTGACTCATCTCATTTCAAACATCAAGAACATCATTCAATCTGTCCCTTGGACAGCCTGCTTAGGTCTCCTGTCACTTTTACATTGAAATTATAGTTTAAAATATAGCCTCACTGTGTAAGCATTGAGGGGCTATCATTTGCACAGATGACTACAATAAGGAAGACTGATCCGTCTTATAAAGCAGCCAAAGGGAACAGCTTGCAGACCTGTTTAGCCCATATCTCAGCCTGATTTAAAAAAGAAAATTAAAATAATAACTTGGAAGAGGGCTCAGAAAGGTGAGTCAATGACCTGCCACCTGTGGGAAGGGTGCTGCCAGTGTAGAACCAACCTCTCCTTGCTTTTGACATCTCAAATCATCCCACTGTTTGAAGATCAGGATTCCTAGCCCACCTCCATAGTTAAATCAGAAATCAAGGCACCAGATTTGAGGTGATAGATAATCTCTGAAGTTCCTTTCACCAATGATATAGCTGAGGATAGCCCACCTAAAAACCTCGTGTGCCAAAAAATGAGATGGATCTCATTTTTAGGCACATGAGGAGGTGTGTGTGGAGAGAGGGAGCCCAACTCCTCGCCTAAAGGTGTTGATTATTTAGAAAAGGTCATGAAAATACCTGCTGAATTTCCTGCTCCACATAGACCAGTTCAGAAAATACAGGGGCAACTTCAGTATGAGGGCATCCACATGAGCTGCAGGTTATCTATATGAACACTGAGTGAGCAGGGTCTTTGCACCTGCCCTTTGGAGTTCACCTGGACATGGCTTTAGCCTGACACATTTTCTTCCGAACTCTCTGGGTGCTGTGCTCGTGTTTGAGCTCTACAGCAGCAATGCCACAAGCCACAACATTCCTGTGCTCTGAGAACCTCTGGCACAGCAGTACCTTTCTTGCCTGAGTCTTTCTCTGAGCTTTGTTATGGCTCTTTACAGGCAGAACTCAGGCCAAAGCATAATTGTGTGAAATTGCAAGAACAGGTAAGAACACATCTTATATACCCATAAGACAGACTTGAAATTAAAATCTGGTATAACAGACAACTATTCTCAGATCTAGCTGCAAACGGTAAATAAATCCAGCTTGTAACTTAATGATCCTTGTGTTTGCAACCAGCAGTGAAAACTGCCTGGGGAACAAAACCTGGAACTGTGTGTGGAAGACAGAATGAAGTAATTGGCAATCATATACAGAAAGCACCTGGATTTTACCATTCCAACCTGGAGATGCAGTCATGTTAGTTCTGGCCAGAAATCACCCTGTTAGTGAGGGCTGCACTTCAGGATCAGTCCCCTGGATATTAGATGTGTGCTGCTGCTCATTTCACGTTCATACCCCACATTAGACACCCTGCACTGCACAGAGCCTTCGTTACATTATCCCTGCAGTCCCTCCGGCTCCCTCCTCCCACAGCTTGGACCACAGTCATCTGCCTTTCTTGGAATTCATTTCAAAACAGATTATTGTGGCACCTGCTATTACTCAACAAACAAATAAATTAGCTGCTGTGATATGGAAATTTGCATGATTCACTGTACTTAAAAACTGTTAGCTGTGAACTTATTAATTGAAAACCACAGGACAATAAGTGTGTCCTTCAGTCTGAACATGAGTCCCTTGTTCTAATGAATTTGTAAAGCAATAAAAATGCATTTTTCAAGGAAAATGCCACTGCCTCAGGACAACTGAGTCTTGGTCATGCCTCTTAGGAGACAGATGTGCTGTCATGGAGGGGAGCACAGGACTCCCTGCCAAACCTGTGGCACCCCAACTGTGGGGCATGGGCAAGACACAGGGGACCTCAGGAACAGCTCTGCCAGCTTTGCCTCTCCTGCCCCTCTCCAGCAATCCTACCTTCACCTGTGGGATGCTTTCCCCTACCCCTTCCCCACAGCTGGGGTGCAGGGAGGTGGCTTTCATCTCCCTCTTGCACAGCTGCCCCACAGGCTGTCTGTGCTCCTCCCTCCTCTGTCATCCCCACATATTGGTGGGGAGAAATGATTTAGCCCTGGTGTAGTGGCACCTTTCAGCTGACTCTGCTTTCCTTGCAGAATGCTGTGCCTATTGATCTATTTGTTCTGCCTTGGTCATAGGTACTCACACAGTCTTCCTTTTGCCTTGTACTTATTGCAGACAAAGTGTTTCTTCCATCTTTTACTGGAAAATTCATAAGCAAACTGCATTTATTTTGCAAATAAATGTTGTAAACTCCAAAAATTAGCAAGCCTATGTTTTCCTTAGTGTGTGATGTGAGCTAACTCCCACATATAACAAGTTGCCCCATGTGCATTTGCATGTGTAATCCATGGAGTCTGTGACCACTTCCACCCTGAGTCACGATCTGCAATCCCAGTGAAGCCAATACTGACTGCTGGTCTGACTAGAATATTGTACCATATATTTTTGTACACGTTGCAATTTTCAAACAGGAAACCATTAGTTCAATCTACATTGACAATATTTGGTATGAATCCTGGCAAAATCATTCATTGTTTTGTTTTCTGTATTTTTCCATCTTTGTTTTCCTTCATTTATTCAGGAGGAAAGAAAGAGACTTCCTCTAGTGCTTGAATTTTAATTCTTTGCTGCACTGTCCTTGGGCAGAACTGAGTGTTTCTAAGAGGTGTAACACATTGCAAAAGCTTGGATGTACTGCCAGTGATTCTAATGCCAGGATTTCTCATTGCTTTCCTTAAAAACTATTATATATTATTTTTGAAATATGTTGAAAATACTGATAGTTAATCTAACTTGTAAATTACAATGCTCAGAAAAATACAGAAACAGCTGTCAAATAATCATCATATTTGTGGTATTTAATTCAAGCACAGTTTTATATTTCTGTTGTTTTGATTACCATAGTAAACTACTACTTTTAATCCCTGGCACTGCAAAGCCAGGGATTGATGTTTTCAGAAAAATGGAGTAACCATGTGAACCTCATGCCAATATTGAATCAAAAAGCAATGCATATGCATTGCAGAAGATACTGTCTTGTGAAAGATCCAGCTCATGGGGTAGGACTAGGTCATAAAGCAAGGAACTAATACTTTCATAGTCAGAAATAACTGAAAAAATACAACTCAATTTAGAAACAAAGTTTTCCTTTATCTGCCCTATAAAACCAAATTGTTCTTACCCTACTTTCAGGCTTTTCTCATTTACCTGGTGTTTCTCAATCCAAAATGTTCTACTAGTCTGATTTTTGATCTAGTGTTAACATAAACATATGGCTGCAGTGGCCCAGGGAGCAAAGCCAGGTCTGTGGGGCAGGTTGAGCAGCCCTGGATCATCCCAGGACCCTTCTTCAAAGAAGACTCCAGATCACTCAATTCTTGCTACTCTCTGCAGAGTCACACCCATCACTATTACTTATTTTCAGCAAAGTAAAATGAAATCAGACTAACATCGCAGGCTAATTAAAACATTCTTTTCCTCTTACTTACCCTTACTCTTAATTTTATATCCCTTAGCCATTTCGCATTTTGTGTCAAAACCACAAGCCTGGTATTTGAAAGCTCACTCAGTCTCACTAATCTTTCACAGAGGGGCATAGTGATGTTGTTTTGCTCTGAAATGTAGAACAGAATATCTGCAACAGATCTAGCCACTGGGTAAAAACACTAGAGCTCAAAACCTGCTGTAGGAACAAATGATTTCAACTTGTAGTCCATCAACTTAATCATAAGAACATTACATAAAAACAAGCTCAGCATAGTCTTTATCAGCATCCTCACTTTAAAAAAAATTAAAATCCAACTCAAAAGAAGTCAGGAGTACAGCAATCAAATGCACGAAAAAATAAAACTAGTCTGTCTGTAAAATTTTGGTTCTTGTTAACAGAGGCTATTTGTCTAAAGGACACCTTTTAAAAAGGCATAATTTAAACAGAAAGGCAGGAAAATTATTTGAGCTCACTAAATGAAAGCACATGACTAAAACATGAAAAAATCAAGCTTGACATTCAAGATACATCTGAAGTTATAGGGCAAGAAAATCTAATAAATCAGAATTTTTTTTATTACAAAAGCACAAAAATTTTTTCCATGTCTTTCAGTCATGGAATCATGGTTTATGTTATGTTTTTATTTTATACTAAGTAATATCTCGCAGTGATGCAGTTCAGAGAAAACTGATGATGTTAGACTTATGGCAAGAACATGAATTACCCAAATTTTAAGACACCTCTATTAGATGATCCTTAATGCCTGATTCTGGTTACTTAATACAAATTTAAGAAGGCCTTAATGAAGTGGGAAGGCAAGTCTGCAATGAATAGATAAAAGAGGAATCCAGAGAGACACAATCCTAGATTCAGATCAAACCCACAAATATTAAAATGTCTCTCTTTGAAACATTTTACATTATCGGCATTATCTTATTTTATCTTTCTTAATGGCCTATCTGGCAATGCATTAATCTTTCTCTACCATTAAGAAGTTGAGAGGAGAAAAAAATCACCAGGAAAAAGATAGAATCAAAAAAAGTGTCAAAATTTGGCCCTTACATATGTTGCTTTAGGCAAGCTGCAAGGTATTAATAATTTTTTTTAATACAAAAAGATGGAAAATAGTTTTTGCATCACTTAAAAACATGGACATTAGTTTTTCCATCCATCAATACCATCTTCTCACACTTACAACTTCAGTATTGTTAGAAAGTGTATTTTAATGATAGTTCTTCTTAACACTTTCTTAAATGGTATAAGGAAAACAACTAACAAAATAGAAAGCAACCAAACCTAATTTAAAAAAAATGCAAAACTTCTGAGATATTTAACATGTCAGAAATAAACGGTCACAACATGACCAGGGTCCTCCTGTATTATAAAGCAGGGCTTCAATGTTCACTTTATGAATCAAACTTTGACGCTGCAATTTAAACCTGGATAGGAATGAAGCTGTAACATTTTGCTCTCAGGAATGTCAAGGAGGTGCCCTTTGGTCCTGGCCTCTCAAAGGGTGGAACTGGACCAGTCAGATGGATGTGAGCATCACATGCTCTTCACCACTGGGCAGAAAGTAAAAAGAACTCATCACCCCACTTGGACAGACTGTACTTGTCAACTCCTTAAGTTAAGGGCAGTCACCTCAGACTGAAGGACTGGTGTGCGGCAGCTGCAGCTGATCACCATTTCCTTGCCTTGGGCATGCAGTCCATGGGCTGCACTCTGGGCTGGGCCAAAGGCAGCTGTGGGGACAGAGCTCCCTGATAACACAGATGCCTCCTTGCAGTGGGGCTAAGGCTCTAAGGCTGATTTGTCACTTCACAGCTTTTTGCACCAGATAAAAACCAAGCAAATTTGTGTGTGTGTGTGCGTTACCAGCTAAGCAGAAACTGACCTTTCAGAGAAGACTTGTGCCACTGTCCTCTGACTGTAGTTGTCTTTAAATCGCTATGCTACTAATATACTACATTAATAGCAAGCATCTCCTTGGAAGCATGAGTCATGTACTCTTTGAGACTCATGGGCTTCCTTTCTTCTGAATCACAACAAGTTTATCCTGGGATAGGGCATACTCCTCCCTACAGGGACCAAAAAGTGGTGAGGAGAGGAATAAAATGGCTTAGATTAAGAGAACAAATCTCTGAAAACAGATGATGTAGTCAATGACCTTTGTTCCCTTTTTCTTTCCTCTCAAAATTTAAGAATCTGAGTGAAGAAATTTCAGTATTCACACTAAAGAGAGTTTACAAGTTGGACCCCACATCTACACAGAAGGCATTGTGTTTTTGGAAACACAAAACAATCCTCTGGTTCTCTCTCAGATCTGCTAGGTGCATCCTCATCACCTGCATATTTAATATCCAACAATAAGTGGCATTAGGAGAACAACAAGAGGCAAGGAGCTCTGCTGTGTTTAACCTGAGAATTGCTATATGCTTATCCAAACCTTATCTACATCCTCCTACAAATATGTGAACCTCTGGGTATGAGAAATATTTAGACACCTGCTACTGAAATTAATGGGAGCTGCAAGCACAGAGTTCCCAAGACAATCAGATATCTTAAGTCTATGAAATTAGGTTGAAAATCTCCCAGGAACAATTTTTCACTCTCATCATATTTACTACTTCTCAGCAGAAAGGACATATTTGAAGTACAGGCTCATTTGTAGTATGTAGGTAATCCTGATTTACTTTTTTTATGGGAAGCAACCAGGATACATGGCATTATAACAATAACAAAAAGAGGAAACAGAAAAAAATGAAAAAAGGTTTTATAGTAACTGAAAGTATTCAGTGCCTGAAAATTATATTGTCTCAAGATTCCTAGCGGATTTTCAGTGGGTTATAATTTTCATCCCAGCAGATTAAGATTTCTGGGATAAAAGGGAGGTTTCTCTGAAAAGTGCAAGGGAAGTGGCTTCTTAGCCCCCCTCTTACAATGCAAAACACATGGGCATGCTGCTAAGCTCATGAACTGCCTTTTTGAATTCAATGGTCCCTTTGCACATGCAAGAGTTTTGGGAAAGAATGAGGACTGCAGCTTTCAGCCTGGTAGGATCAGGATAGCATTTTACACTCTAAATCATGAGAAGAAGGTTCTTTTCCATTTAAGTATTCCCTTCAGGAAAAATGGCTTTGGGATGGCTTCTGCAGTTTCTAAAGCTTAAAATGATCCCCTGGAGAAAAAGGATATGGTTATGAGGAAGAATAGGTACTGTAAAACAGCTTGCTGCAAAGGTCCATAGCAGACGAGAGGAACTGGCTGGTTTACTTGTAATTCTGCCTTGTTCAGCTTTATGGCTTTGGTTACAATTTAAAAATAAAGCCAAATTTGTGGTTTGATTGGCTGTTTCCAACACTGAACAAGTATTGCAAGATAAAAAAGGGCACACACATTTTAGTGGAATGAAAATATCTCTAATCCCACTGAATACCTTCTTTGTAGTCATCCTCCACAACTATTCATGAGAAGTATTGTTTTCTTTTCCCTGCCCACAGAAAAAAAAAAAAAAAAGGCAACACATTCATAGCAGTAAGGTCTCACAGCTGATGACAGAGCTGAGTGCACATGGACCACATAATTCATAGTTATGATGATAGACCTGTGTTCCCCCAGAGTAGGGCTGCTGTATTACAGTTCTTACAAGTTTGTGGGTTGGTGGACATTTTGTGGGGCACCACTGTGTGATGCAGGCAATGTCCATTGGTGTCACGGTGTGTGGAGCTACAGAGTGGAGTCAGCTCTTCTCTCCTCTGATCCTCCCTGTTAGCTGAAAGTGGTGCCAAATGTAACATCTTGTACACACAGATATGGGCAATTCAAAAGGTGCTCCAACATATTATAAGCCTGGAGGGACATCTTGAACATCATCTGTTGGAAACAAGCTGAGATGAGCTTGGGTTCGTCACAGAGAAAAACCTGGGCACTGACCCATCAGCTAAAATTCAAACTTTGGAAGTTGTGGCTGTGGAAATGAACCACGATCTTTCCAAATGCCACTACTGCATTGCCTTGGGGATAATGTATCATTTCCTGTCCTGGCCTCTACAGGGGCTGTGTGGGCTAGAAGTGACTTTGGGGAAATGAGTTACTTGCTTCTGTAGTCACAACAACCTCCCCAGGCATGTTTCTCTGGTGCTGACTACATTTGGAGACTCTGTTGCAGCAGCTCTTTCTCCCTTGTTGCCCTTCCCATGCATCCATCAGAGCCACTTGAACTAAACCAGGTCTGAGCAAAGGACTTCAAACAAGTTTTCATGTGTCCCTACATTCTGAGACTTATGAAGTCCTGCCTAGGTGGTACTGGGAAAGAGAGGTGCCCAAAAGCAACTTCTACATGAATCTGTAGCACAGTTATCCATCTGCCATTGTAACCTGGCTGGTAATCAGCTGAGTGTCCCCATAAGGTTCCCTTCTTTTAACTATTGAGGGTTTCATTTCTCAAAAGCCCTGCTGCAGCAACCATGATGGCAATGAATTCCTCACCAATACAATCCCCTAGATAGGGTGTCTTCAGAATGAGTGGGGCTCTTTGCAGGAGATTAAGGGTCTGACTTTTAGTGTATGTGCAAAGAGACTTGACAGTGTACCAGCACAGTGAGATGAGATCCTTATAACATGTGGCTAAGCCGTGGAATGCAGAGTCGCAGGCTCTGTGGGTGACAGACATTTCTGGGCTTAGAAAAGTTTTTAGAAAAGTGCTTACTGGGCAACATCAAGATCTGTCAAGAAGGAAAAAGTCTTCTTTGGTTCAGAGCTGCCCTAACCTACAGATTCCTGAGAGTTGAAAAATGTGCTAGGGAAGGGTCACTTTATCACAGAATCACAGAATCAGGTTGGAAAAGACCTCTGAGATCATCAAGTCCAACTTATGAGCAAACACCACCTTCTCAACCAGACCATGGCACTGATTACCTGGTCCAGTATTTCCTTAAACACCTCCAGAGACTCCACCACCTCCCTACACAGCCCATTCCAACGTCCAATCACACTTTCTGTGATGAAAAGGGTGATTGCTCACCTTTGTCCAACATTTTCATCTCTCCTGACCATCAGCCATTGGCCACACCTCGGTGAAATGCTAACTAGGCAAGGCAGATATCGCACCTGACTCTTTGTAGACATTCTTCCATTCTTTCTCTTTTGAATTGCTTTGATTTGCTTTACGCTTGCGTGTGAGTGTGTTTTTCCAGGCAGGGACTGGGGGATGGGGGGGAAGAGGGGAAGATGGGGAGCAGACAAAGGATCTCAAGGAGTAGAAGGAATTCCTGCTATAGGCAAAACTCTTAGATTTTCAGGTTTTACACAGAAGTAGGCATGAGTCTGAAGAGCCCAAAGCTGAGATTTGAGATTTCATGTGCTTATTATGCATGTAATCATTTTTTCATACTGCCTTCAGGAAGGCTTGTTAGAGAGTAGGATTTTCATTTTCTTCCAGTAGGCTGTAAAAAAGCACTTGGCAGAGTGTAAATTAGCTGATGTAGCTATCACTTCAGCTCCACTGACCACTACACTTACCTCACAGGCTAGAAAATTCCTGCTGAAGCTTCACCACACCTTGTTGAACCAGAGATGCTATGCTAATGTATAGATACACTGCCTATAATAAGCTGCAGTTTCCATGTGGTAATAATTCTAGAGTGCTTGTAAGGGTGCTTAATAATATATAAAAGTACAAAAAAGTGGGAGGCAAATGCTCATGGGGTGGATGGGCGTAAGAAAGAAGATGCTTTTGCCTTATACTATTAAATATAAGATATATGGGAGGTCTGAACAAATCTCTTTGGCTTTCTGTCACATAAAGGTAGGCTCCAGTTTCCCATTTTAAAGATGAGTTTAGTAATATGAATGATAGAGCCAGATTAATTTTGTTTTCATCTGTAGGTATTGTACCAGTGGGAAATGCCATCTGATAAAGGGTCTATTCATTCAGCTACCAACCTTTCTTGAAAAGGCGTAATAGAATAAAAGCTATCTTCAAAGGACATTGATGTATTTATGTACTGAAATTAAAAAGTAGATACTTGTGTCTTTCCTAAAGTTGACTGAGTACATGCCACATTTCTTCAGCAATTCAGCATCTTGACTTGGTGTGAATGCTGTTCTGGTTTTGTGTCTCCCAATCAATGACCCTCTCTGTAATTCCTGAAGCCTTTTTCTTTTTCACATGTAAAAAGCTTGAGTTTTTTTGAGTTACCAGATAAGTTCTGCATAAGGAGAAGAGCATTGTTCCCAGGGAGAGAAGAGACTGTTTTGAAGCTGAGGAAATAAAAGGCAGTGAAGTGTCTTTGTTTTCATTCCAGTCTAGCAAAGCTCACTGCTGGCGAGCTCAAATCTACGTGGAATATCTACCTTTGACAGTCTTGGGATATCAGCAAAATTAAAACTCTGAGCACAGAGGGTTTTTCTTTTAATTGGGCTTACTGCCTCCACTAACAAATTGCAAACATACACTGAGCATAGATGTAAACAAAAACCTGCATGTAGAAGCCCTTGCACCGTACAAATAGACATCAAAAACCTTATCACCATAAATGCCCTTTCTGCACTACCCCCTGCATTCTTTCTACATATATACAAACATACAAACTGAACCACATATTTTCATTTGCTTTCTTTTAGCATTAGAAAGTATAGGCATTTATCCCCACCAGACTGTTTATAATGATGCTCTAGGTTTAGCTGCATTTCCCCTTTGGCTTTTCTCCTGAAGCAGAGAAGCATTTGCGCAGAGCACACCAGGTGTTACTTTCATATCCTCAGACATACTGGAATATATTAACACAAACACTAAATCAAAACACAGCAAAATTAATGATCACTGCTAGGCTAGAGAAACCAAACTCCTTATTACCAAACAAGACTTGCGTGTATTGTTTCTATTATCTTAGTTCCTGATTAATATAAAATCAGATACCAATAGCTAATTAGCTGCTCTAATTATTGGCTTGAGTTTGCATAAATTATGCCCAACTTTCTCTTGCTTTAATCAATATAATGTGTCAAAAAGTTGCTTGGGGTTGTAAGATAATGAGATAACGAAAGCAGTATCCTGTACACTTCATTATTATAGGCTTCAGTCAAAAGAAATATCAGTATTTCCAAATTATCCCCACTTAAAGTACGCAGTCTGAAGCCTACTGCTCATCAAGCAACTGCTCATCAGCCCTGTTACTCTTGTAACTACTGCCTGACAATCACACTATCAAATAAAATGTAGATTGAACAATGTAAATGTTTGTATCTTTTCCAGAACCCGCAATGTCCTGAACAATAAAAACTGCACCATTTCTCCAATGTGTGGATTTAATCTTTGTCTAGATTGGCCTCTTGGGAGTAACATGTAATCCTCTGAGGGCAGAATTTTGGCAAAAACTAATTCTCATTCAGACATGACCCCACTGCAATCCAAGTTCACTTCCAGGGCACTGTGGCCTGCTCATGCTTGTAATGCTAATCCTTTAATGCAGGGGTTACTTCTATAAGCACCATGGTCATTTGCAAATGAAGCACATTCTTTAATTTCCTAAAAAGCTGTCTGCTATTTCTCACTTTCATCTGCTGCTTTAAAGCCCTTGATTATGAATAGATTCAAATGATTTTAGTAGAAAATAAAATTTTATGTATTAATGGCATAAGTGAAGGATAAGACGAAAAATATCCCTGCAGTGAAGGAAGTAGGAACAAGCACAGTGAAAGAGAGCTTTATGGCTCATATATTTTTATATTATAATCTTCACAGTGTTAGGCAACACTACTCTTCAGCTGTACAAATAAAACAAGTGCTCATCCTGAATCTTGCCAAATCACTTAAATATCTAAAAGGTGATTTCAGTTAAACTTGGGCATCTAAGTACAAAAAAGTGATTATGATAATGTTTATTGGCATTTGTGCCAACAAAGTTTCCTAAGAGACAAAGGTTTTGCAGGTGTTCACAGTCCGTCCCACCTTGGCTATTGGAAGCAGTCTGTCACTTAGGCCCTGCCTGAACTTGTTTGAAGTCTACCATTAAGCATTCCCCAACAAGATTCTAAAAGGGAGAGATCCCCTCATCCATGGTCATGGACTGGAAAAACCATGTTCTCCACATAATATACAGGCACTGGCTATTGGTGCCATCTGTTAAGATTAAGATAGGATGAATTTAAGACCCAGCTAGGCCAGACCTTCCTTTGGTGAGAGGAAGGTTCATTTAGTTGAGAAATGGGGGACTTGGCTGCCACACAGGAGAGTCCTACAGCTTTCCCTTTGCCTTTTCCATTGGCTCTGACTGTTTTGAATTCCACTGAAGGGTTCCCACCCTTGCCCCAGCAGCAACAGCAGTTCAGCTTGATCTTTGGACTCTGCACAAAGAATCAAGTACTTATGATGGTTTTGGTCACAGAAAACAACACAAAATTGGCTAAACCCTGGATTCTGAATGATCCTTTGTCATCACAAGGGACCAAAGACTGGCTTACAAGTCCAGATCAAAAGTTCACACCTGCTGCATATTTACTTAGGGCAAGAATTCCCTCATATGCTTCTCATGTTATTAAGCCATTAAAATGAGAAGAACATTGGAAGAAAGGTGAAAATAAGGATCCAGATTTAAAATTTGATTCTTCTAGTAAAAAAAGTAGTTTTCAAAACAATCAATCATGTTTTTGTTTTAGAATGAATAGAAAATGAAGAATTCCTCTTCCTAGGAAGATCAAGGGATGGGATATAGTCGTGGTCGGCAGTGGAACCGAAAATAAGCTTATCCATTTAAGGAGTACAATGGAAATAGTTGCTGCATAACACCTTCAGCTATGACCTTGAAGAGCAATCCTTCTGGATTCAAAGGACATTCTTTCACAATGAAAAACCTGAAGAGAGTGATGGTAAGCTATGGAAGAGCACAAATACAGGAACTATGATCAGTATGGGTGTTGCGGGAGAAAGCCTGGGTCTTTTCTTTAAAGGAGGTGAGGATACTGTTGATTTAAACACAATCATTAGTGCTTTGTTGTGGGGTTCATGGAGGGGGTTGGGTGGCAGATGTCAGAAACACATGGACATCTCCCAAGTGAACAGCAAGAGATATTAAAAAAAGAAAAACAATTGAGGGTCACAACCTGACAGGTAATCAAGAAATTGAAATGTCTGAAGAATGACAGAACTTTGAGACCAGATGGGATCCAGCATACTGGAAAAATATGGCATTCAGAGACATGGGGGAAAGAGTAATCACTGTAGTGCTCTGCAGATTTATAATATATATATCCATAATGGCAGCACCTGTGTATGTATGCAAGTGCACTGTATGAATTAATTTCATCATTTATGACTTCTGAGTCCACAGCAAATTTACTTTGTTTTTGCTTTTATTTCTAGACTAAAAACTTCCATTATTTTGATTTTTTTAAAGTTGCCTTTCTTTCTCTGGCTCTTCATAATTTCAGTCTGAACTTCGTTGTCCTTGTCTTTTGTTCTGACTGCCACTTCACAGTTGAACAGCAAATGAATCCACTTACAGCCTCTTTATTTCTTCATTGGTACAGACAGTGAAAAAAACTAACACTTACCATTATCCTCCTCCTGAAGCCACAGCCCTCCGTGGTAAATTGTTCCCATTCAGAATGTCTGTGATGATAGCCCAAGTAATGCTTTGTTTTCTGAAGCACTCAAATAATTCCTCAACCCAGTTGTTTGATGAAAAACATCTTCATGTGTTTCAGTAAAAAAATCTAGTTTTTCTGTAGCAGGTTTAAAATTGTGTCATTAAGATCGAAATGGAATAAAACAAAGGACACTTCTTGTATACAGTACAATGTATGCAGGGTTGAATGCATCTGAGATATGAGATAAGGATGCAGAGTTTGCAGCTGCTTCCCCATTATAGGATCAGAATTACACACTGTGCTAGCAATGCTAATCCTTTGCCCACATCTGAAAAATTCTCTTCTGGTTGTATAGGTTGAAATTTTGAGTTTGAGAATCAAGACAGAATCCATGATTCTGAGAATAGAGCACTTTCAGGTGTTGTATGAAAAAGTCAAAATTTTACCTCATGTCAACCAGCCCATCTGAAAAATAGCATAATAATATTACAAATTGCTAGTGAAGGAATCTAATTTTTTTTTCTAGGGTTTTTTGATGTGTGGTTTGGTTTTTTTTTTTTGTAGTAAGGAACTGGAGACAGGATGTCCTGCCAGAGGAATGCTAGCTGTGGAGTGAGTGCATGAATGAATGTGATACAACAGCAGGCACAAGGTTTTTTGCTGTTTTTTTCTTTTCCTCTCCTGCAGCCAGAGTCCTTTTGTTACCACAGTATTGTGCAGCTTTCTGAAAACCAGCCAGGAAGGTAGTGAGGATCTCCAGCTTGAAAGGAAAAAGCATTTGCTTCATCCACCCCCAGAGGCTGGCGGGGAAGGAGCTGGAGCCAGCACCAAGGGCTGTAGAAATGTACCCCAACAGAGTGTGGTGCCCACCAGCAGCCCCCTGCTCAGCTCAGGTGCTGCAGACACAGGCGAACTTCTGCAAAGACATCTTCAGTTATAATGGAGCTACAGCAGTGCCTCTTCCTCAGCCACCTCTGTTTGAAAAGGCTGGACTCACTGCTACAGCCAGTCTGGTGATGTAAACTTGGCTCTGGTGCCTCAAAAGTATTTGTTTAGGTGTCTAATCCCTGCTGCAGTTAGACATCCACCACCTTTGAGGAATTACATCTTTGACCAAGGTCATTCAATAAAGAAAGACTATATTGTCATGAAAATAATGTAGTAGTAATTTTTTTTCATGCATCTCAGCATGTCACATTTATCTGTGCAGGCCTTCTGAATGATAGGAAATTATTGTCTCTGCTCAGAAACATGGTATTAGGGCATGTAGTAGGTTAGGTCTGTTGCCTAAATTCACACTGGCAACCTGCACATTAGCTAGGTTAAATCCAGGTCTCCGGAGTCCCAGACCAGTGTACTAGACAGACTATCTTCCTCCTCTGGAAAGGTGATTGGAAAGGCTCTGAAGCAAGAAGCATGCAGTGCTTGTTCAACTGCAGCAGTAGGAAAAAAATTTAAATACTACTCAGAGTCAGGCTTGGGGAAATTCTGATTTAATTATGAAAAGTCAGCATGGATTCAAGCTTGTGCTTATGACTCCACTGATGAGATTTTTTTTTCTGGGTGGAAAATAAAAATATCAGATAACATGAATCCATACATTCTGTTTAACTCGATTTTTCTGTAGAAAATCAGATTCTTTGTGTTAAATGTCTGACTTTGGGAAGCAAGGGGATGCAAAAGAAATCCCCTTTTAACTTCTGCCTATGACAGCTTTCCATTAGAAACTACAAAGACTTCTCTCTCACATCACAGAGACAGGGAGAGGAGACAGCTTGAAACCTCCGGGAGCTTCAAAACAAGATCAGGAACATTCTAAAGAGGAAATTGCTCATGGGGCCGCTCACACTGGGACTCACCAAGTTGATGCAAGTCTGCCAGTGGCTGCTGGCAGCCCCAGAACATATCCTTCACCAGCCTCTTCACCTCACAGAATTTCCTGAGGAGGTGCTTGCAGACACAAGAGGTCTGGAGACCCCTGGCCAACTGCTGCCCCATGGGGGAAGACCAGTGGGTTTCAGACACATCCCCTTTCTTACTATTCCGTTTCTCTGAATTTGCAGTGTCAGCCTTCTTGGGATATCTAATTTCAATAAGCCATCAACTATCTCAAGTATTTTTTTCAAGAGGTAACCATGTCTGCTAACAGTTTAACATGTAAGGATGTGACTAAAAGAGAGTCACAAGGATTAGTGTAAGGATCAATTTTCTTCACTTTATATATCAATGACCTGGAAGAAAGAAGATGCAGTAAGTGGATTACACTTGCTGATGATATAAAGTGAAGGGGCAGTCAAAACAAAGAAGAAGGGGCAACAAAATTCAGAATGTGTTGTTTAGGATGTGGAGACGGGCATGTAGCTTCTAAGTTTCAATGTAAGATAATGATTCTGGTAATAAAGAAACAAAAGGAGAGAATATCCACTCAATAGCCATACATTACGAAACATTACAGAAAGTATATGGGGTTAGTGGCAGAGAAAGCTCTAACAGCAAAACCTAAAGTGCTGAACAGCAGAAACTGGGAAAAAAAATCTCAAAACTGTAAGATAGAGAAAGGTAACTGTAAAGCAGGAAAAATATTCAAATGCTGTAAATGAGACTAGTTTTATGACAAAATATTGCATATTTCTAACTAGCTATGGAAAACATATTGTGGGGGGAAAAAATGGTAAAACAGGCCTCTGCCAGAAACCGACAGCTGTTGAAATATCTTGATTATCCAGGGACTGGAGATGAAATCCAGGTTTGTATGGCTGAGGATAGATTAAAGGAGCCTTTGGTGCGGTACCTAGAGTCCTAAAAGGGTAAGAGAGGAGAAAGGACAGGAGCCTCTGGGAGCTGTGACACTGCCGAGGGCAGGGGGACATGGACATCAGCAGAGGGTGGGCACCAGGCAGGACTTGTCTGCTCAGGGAATGGATTCACCTGACGGAGCGAGGGCAGCACAGGCACTAGAGGCACAGACAATTTAAGAAGTGGTTTGGCGTGTATTGTCCAGCCCCGCGGGGATCGGGCGCAGCCTGGCGCGGCTGCTCTTCCCCACGCCCTATGGGAAACCCACAGATGTGGACGGGGATGTCTGTGCTGGCCGCAGCGAGGGCTGGATCGGATCCCACGTGGAGAACGGCCTTCCTGTCGCTCCGATTTTCCTTCCAGCAGCCACTAATGAGCTCTCTGGCTGTGCCCCTGTGCCGGCTGCGCGGTGCCGGCGCTGGGGCGGCTGCCCGCGGCTCTGTCGGAAGCTCACACTGCCCCGGCCGCCCCCGGCCCTCCTCTTTTCCTTTCCTCTCTGTGTGATGTGCTCTGGCTGCTCATTTGTCACAGCCATTAAGTCGTGTCGCTCCTTCCCGCCCCCCGCTGCCGGCATTGCCGCCTCCCCGGCCCCGCCGAGCTGCGGGAGCGGCCGCGTCCCGGCCTCGCCTCGTCCGGCACTGCCCGAGCGCAGCCCGGAGCCAGCCCGCCCCGCGCCTGCACCTCCGTCCGCTGGCACCGCTCCGGTCTCACCGACCCCTCTGCGTAATTGCTGTGGCTTAACGGGACCTTCTGGGCCCCCTCTGACACACATCACACTTGGCGAGTTTTGACATCTGCTGCCAACTGCGCGCGGAGCTGCTGCTGCCCCGCCGCTGGCCCAGGGCAAGGCAAGCAAGGAGCAAGTGCGTGCCCACTGCCTCACCTGCTGCTGCTAAAGAAAAAGACCCCGCTACACAGATTTCATGATTTTTTTATTTTTTGTTCTAGAAGAATTTCTTGAGCCCAGTGTCTGAGTGGGTTAGAAATTTCAGTAGAGTTTTCCTCTCAGCCTTGAAATAAATGTTAACTGAATTGTGAAAAGCAAACTACTGACCCTGTTTGTCAGAGCAGATTTGTGCTAACAATATTCAGCCTTTCACTATCTTGTGTTTCTTCTTTGCTTCAAAACGTTTTGGATTCAAATCCTTTAGCTGATATTCCATGATCAATTTTGCTTTCCCAAGTCTTGATAATAATTCTGAGCTAATTCCAGATCTATCCTGCAGTACGGATGCCCATCCACAGCCAGCCCAATGAAAGCAAACCTTCACACAGCTTGTGTGAAGGACTCAGAAACCCTACACTGTCCTATGCAATGCAAAAGGAAGCAGATGGGGAGTCCTGGTCCTTTGCCCAGCTCAGGTACAGACCCAGCTTGCTCCCTTCCAGCATCTTCTGAGTCAGTCTGAATGCATCATGAACCATGGAGTCACAAACTGTATTTGGTTAGTTATAATACTAAAATAAATGGAAACATTTGGGTTGTGTGACTTTCCCTGTGACAGATAAAACCAGAAGCAACAAATTCCCTAGTGGGTATATATGATTAATGTATGATGAATTTATAATATTTTTGCTTTTGACAGACTTTCAGAAGAAATTGAGACCTGTTCTGCTATCGCACTTTCTAAATAAAATTGCACTTTTACTTTTCTGTCAGAAAACTTGCTGATAAGCCAGAAAAGATCTGAGAAATAGATGCATTTGGGGGAAGATTTAAGTTATTATTGGGTCTCTGTTCCAAGCAATTTCTGAATCTTAGGGATCAAGGTGAGCCTCCCATAATGCACCTGCCAGTAAGCAGGTATTAAAAGGAAGTCTTTCTAGGCATTTATCTGTGAGACATCAGACTGTAAGATGAAAAGATGACCTAGGGATTTGCTGACCATCACAGACAATGCCTTGCTATGATTAAAGCTATGCATGTTACCTGGACAAAGCTACATCAAAGTGCTAATTAGGGAACATGTACTTCTAACTGATACCCTCTGAGGCTAATATGCTTTCATTTGTGTTAAAAACCATGACTGATGCAGAGAATCAGTGTGGGCTAGAAAGATATATCCATATAATGGACAGTATTACTGTACTCTCATCTTTTCTGTGATATATCCTCTTTATGCAGAGAAAGAAAATTTGTGTTTATCTCACAGGGCTGAGACATCCAATTAAAGAGCCTTGTCCTGCAAAATCATCTTTCTGAAAGTAAAAATGAAAGAAAATTGGTTTGATTCACTTATTCCTGATGATAAGTACTTAACTATCAGTTTTCAGGAGATTCTAACACTATAATATTCCCCAAAGGCTTGCTGTAATGGGCATAGACCACACTTACACAAAGAAGAAGGGAAAAAAATCACCCACACATTGTACATGAATATAGATGCTTTTTAAAAAAACTAATTTACCAAGGCAGGCAATTGATAGCTAACAGATGAAGCAGTTCATAGAAAAAAACTTTATATATTGGTAATGAAGCAGCCAGGATGCAGTGTGTGCTGTATGTGAGAGGTGCTACTTGCTTTGCAGCACCTCATGCTCTGTATGCCCCTCTGGTTATGGCAGAGGTCTGTTGGGAAGACAGCAGAGCCTCTGCTTGGGGGAATTTTGCTTTCCTCTCCAGAAGTGACACATAACCGACAGGGATACAGCAAATCAAGTCATACCAAAGCAGGGAGGGACATTATTCACCCTCGAGAAAAAAAATCTAGCTATTCTCCTACTGAGTCATAAAACTGCATACACTTAAGTGTAAAAGAAACCAGACATATCTCTTCAAATCAGACTGGGTTTGATACTCTTTTATCTAAGGAACAACAGAACCCAATTGTTTCTTGGTTGGGCCTAGACCATTTGGAGGCCATATGGACATCCAGGTTTTTATTGCACATGCAAAGGATATTTTACAGTAACAAGTCTACACTCTCAGTGCTTCTTCACTGAGGGAGGCTGCGGGAGATCAAGTAAGTTTTTCTTTAAAAAAAAATCCAACATAGCAGTAGGACTAATGTGACTAAGTGCACTACATTTACTGTTCCACTTCATCTGGTATAGGTAAGGATAGAAAAGGTCTATTGAAATGACTGCAAAGGTGACAAGCCTTCAGAAACTCAGCTGCTTTCATTTTTTACCTACTTGAAGAAGTAATTAGAGTTCTCACTTCCTGGCTAATGCCTCCTAATGGTCACTTTATTCTTGAAAATTTTACAGTACTTTGACCGCTGAAAGGTAAGGTAATTGTGTAAAAATGTTTATCAGGAATGGCCCAATAAAAATATTTTCTTTCAGGCTACAAAGGTCTATGCCTGTCTTTTTCTGCAGAGAGGTGGAATGGAATAACTTGTGTCATAGTGTGCAGACAATAGAGGCAGGCAGTGGGAGTACATAATGATAATTCAGCCCAAGTGCTATGAATGTGAAAGGCCATTCTGGCCAAACAATGCTCTGTGGATATGATGTCCTGATTTTTCTTTGGATGTTTCTCATGGAGAGCAGAGTTTCTTTCATCATTTACATAAAGTAGTTTCAATTTGTATTTCAGAAAACTAGAGGCAGCACTCCCTGCTCTTCACTTACCCACACACTGCTTCCACTGCAGAGGTGTTAGTCAAAGATGTGGATGCATGAACAGCTCTGGAGTGCTCAGCCATGGCAGGGATGCACACAGATCTCCAAGAGGTGCCAGGACGAGGGGGAGTGCGAGGCAGAAAACAGTTCTTCTGTCAGTGAAGCTCTACTGGATTGCAGCAGTACTGGCCTGGCTAGGAAAGCATTTATAGGTGAGGAAGGGTTTCAGTACTTGGCCCATCGCTTGTCTAGCAGAAATGTCATCAGAATCAGAAATGCATCATTTCCAGTGCAGGCATATCAGAAATCTTTGGGTTGTCTATTATGGCTGATTCCCTACTTCCAGTGACAAAGTAAATGTGTACTTTAAATCCACAGGCTCCTGACTCAGCATCATCAATAACTTAGCTGTTAAAGCAGTTCCTTCTTGTTGAATGGCACTTTGTTCACAACTAGAGCCTGTTGCAAGACCATTTTTCTTTTAAAAACTAGACTGTTCTGCACTAAAATTCTCCCAATAGAAACATGCTTTTCAAACCTCTTATTGGCTTTGTCGATGTGTATAATCCCATTTTTTCCACATATTCACAATAATTCAAACTTAGGTGTCAATCACATTTTCATTCCCAGGAAACAATTTTGTACCATGGAATACATTCCATTCCTGTCATGGCACAAAGTGAACTATTAGAAAAGGATAAATAGTACTTAAGGAAACATGTTTTTCCCTGCTTCTGCCATACTGTTTTTAAAATTCTGTTTCCCATTGTATTTTCTCCTACAACCTGGTTTTGTGATGTTTCTGTTTGCATGCAGAAGCTATTTAAGTGGAACGTTGCACCTCACTTGTTCAGAGCTTATAATGAAGAAAAACGTGCAAAAGCATTACTTTGCAAAAAACAGATAAGTAAGCATACTGCCTGTCAATTTTTGTCACCCATGCTTGGCAGAAAAAAAAATAAACAACTGTGTAAGCCTGGTACAAGAGTCGGCAATCCACAGGGTGTGAAATGTCTTGGGGACTAAGTTTGTATTCTGCATTTCTTCATACATCTCACTAATTCTCTGTTTCTTTTCCTAGGCTGCAGAATCTGCAGTGTGTTGCACAGCAGTAGCTGTGAGGCCCCTTAAATGTATCTGGGATCAATCCCTTATGAGGTATTATCTCATTAAAACTGGCCCAAACCCCAGCCTGCTCAGTGCTATTTAGATTTCTACATCAAGCTGATAGGAGGAAAAGAAGCATTACACCAAGACGTTCAGAGCACAGTATGCATTGCTTCATAACAAAAAAATAAAAAAAAAAAAAGAAGAAGAGGAAGAGAGAGAGAGGGAAAGGCTTTTTTAGCTTATCTGCTTTCATAAACAGCCAGAGGTAGAAAAACTGCTATTAAAACTATTAAGCTACTCTTCTGCAGTATCTGTCTCACGCTAGTTCTCTGTGTTACTCATGGCATCTGGCAGTGTTTTCACTTAAAACAGGGTTGCTGTTTGTTTTTCTTGCCAGCTCTGCAATCCAGATCTGCTTTTATTTGGGGAAAGTGAGGCTATTTGGTGATGCTCCTGACAGAAAGACAATAAGCAGTTTGTATGCATCCCATGTGGGCTCACTGCTTTGCTGGGTAAAGACACTCTGCTGCAGGAGAGAAAGGCAGAACTGTGTCTGTGCCCTGCAGTCCCTCCTGAAAAGCTGAAGCCAGGACAGAGGGTGCCCTGTGCTCCAGTACCCCAAAAGGGTAGCACACATATATTTTCTACCTTCCAGAAGTCACTGAGAGTAGTGGCTCCTCTGGCTTTCCACTTTCCTGATCTGACATCCCCTGTGTCCAAAGATGGAGAAAAGGTGTCTTAAAGCACAAAAGGGGAATTCTCAACCTAATGCCCCATTTAAAGGAGAAGCTAACTTGTGATAGTGAGCAGAAACACTATCCTGCTTTGGAGGGCTCAGAGGGGGAGCAGAGATGTGTGTGAGATGTTTCACTTACAGCAGGAAGCAATTTAGGCTCTTCTGTTAGCACCCAATTTTTCTGGGTAACAGGGCAAATCAGAGGTACAATTCTTGAGTTCCCTCCCTACCTGGCCATGGAGGAACAGCAATGTGAAGCTCATGAATCATGAAGATAAGTATGATGCAGAGCAACAGATTTGACAAAATATTTCCTCAAATTCTATCTAAATGCAATGATAAGTTCTCCCTTCCTATGCCTGTCAGAGCAAGACATGTGACAGCCCCAGAGTGAGAAGAGATAACAGAAAGTGTAGAAAATAAATTAATCCTGTTCTAACCATATGAAAGTACACAAAGCACAGAGCAGAGCTTGAAGAGGAGAACATTTTGCTTTGTAAATTCAAATCAGAGGAGCAGATATTTTCTGCTTTCAAGAACACTGCAATAACCCTCATCTTCCACAGCAGGCTGAAAACCAGCATGAGGGGAGGAAATGAGGACCAAAACTAAAACAAAAGCTTTTAGCATCCAGATGCTCAAGGGAGAGAAATTTCTCTTTAATTATGAAGTTGCTATTATAAGTTTTGTAATGGAAATGCTGCTCCATTAAAAAAAAGGCTAAGTTTCCATGCCAGTATTTTCCACCTGTCCTTCTGACATTAACTTAATTCCATGAAGAAACTGGAAGACCTGTTTTTTCATTAACTATTTTTAATGTGCTCTGAACCTAGGATGTCAATGATCAGAAGTTAGACTAGATAATAGCTGTCTGCTTTAATGTCTCTCCTTGTAGCAACTTTCCATGACTATGAGCAAGTAAATACATAAATATGTGAAAATAGGAGTGTTTTCTTTTTTACTAGTTGAATTTTAGTTAACTAGTCTCAGGAAAATACAACGGTCAAGTATAGTATAATATTTGGAGTTGCTCCTTTCTTCATGATCTTCAGAGAGGTTACTTGCAGGTGCAGAATGAAGA
The DNA here is from genome assembly GCA_013397195.1 of Hylia prasina. Classification (NCBI taxonomy): domain Eukaryota; kingdom Metazoa; phylum Chordata; class Aves; order Passeriformes; family Sylviidae; genus Hylia; species Hylia prasina. Next base: position 1,997,281 of record VYXD01005580.1, on the reverse strand, counting down.
TGATATCCTAACACTCTTGTGTTACAGCATGCTGTAGCACGTATACCTGAATTACTTGTAGGGATATCAAATATTTTAAGGAAGGAAAAACGAGATTCTGCCATTGTGATATATACCATGATATATTTCTGTGATATACCTATGGAAAAGAATGGGAAATATAAGCTCTACTGACTGGAACAGCTACTTAACATCAATTTGCTGAAAAAAAATCACATCTCTCCATTGGAGAGATATGAAGTTCTTGACAGATTTTTCTTATGGGTCAACATTACCCACTGCACATTATATGCCAATATTCCTTTTTTGCTTATTTACAAGCAGTATGCTGCTAATATTCAATAGTCAACATTTTTTCCCTATGCACTATTTGCTTAAAGCAAAGATTAGGGGGTTTGCAAAATTGTCTTCCAGGAAACTTATTTGTATATGCCTTCTGAAAAAGGAGCTATGACACAAATTATGTTAATACACTCATAAAGGTGGATATGACTGTGAGCATCTGTATGCAGAAATAATAGTAAAATACTAGAAATTTTAAATCCTAAATTATTGAAAAATGTTTATACTTCTGCCTGCATTAGCACACAGGTCATCTTGCTGTATGTAACTGGTTTTCACCACAGAAGAGCTTTCCAATGCAATAAGCATTGGCTGGGGAAATTTCCTTTCATTTCATACAATTTTCCCCACAAGTGTATGAGTGAGATACCTTGACTTAATGATGTCATTTCACTGCCAGGCTCTTCAGTGGCAATTACCAAAAAGGAAAAAAAAAAAAAAAAAAAAGGAAGAATGAATTCCCAGGTTCCCAGGGCGCTTTTGTTAGTTTTTCGTTATTTTCTCTTTGAAAATTATTCTTCCATACTTCATCTTGAGCTGCCTTTTTTCAAGCTGAATAACCCTATTTCTTCTGCTGAATACACGGACATGACCACCCACACTTACAAAAACCTTTACCTCTTGCTGAGCTCCTCTGAAATGGTAGGCAGCAGGGCTCATGCAGCAATAAAACTTCATGATCACAGGGGAAGGAAATAGTGCAAGGCTAAGAATCCTCCTGCTGTTTCCATATGATTTCCTAATTTCAAAATAAGCTGAGAAATAATAGGGGGGAAGTATATTGTGAGTTTCCTCTGTGCTCTTCTGCAATTTCCCACCTAGGCTGCCATGAGTGCAAGGAACTCTATTAAACTGCTACCCCAAAATCAGCAGCTTGGCAGCCAGTCTAACAAGCAGGAAAACTTTATTCTCCAATTTTGTAAAAGGAAGTTTTCCTCTTGGGCTGAGGAAGTGGAGTCATAGAGGGTTACACATTCTGGCTTGCAATTTTTTTTCCTGCCTCCCAGCAGGAATGAGATCTTGATCTGGGGCATATGAAAGGTTATACTTGTTTACACTTAGCCCTCAGTTTGGTCCTATATTGAGGCGAGATCCTGCTGTGATGGTTTTGAAACGTGTCTGCACAGACGGTCAGAACAACCCTGGCAGTTTGGGGATTGGGATACAAACATGGTGCTGGTTTAGCACTAAGGACATCTACCAGGTACCACCTTTCAAATGTACATGGAATAAGGCATTTTGTGGCTGTAGCTATTCATTTTACACTTTGACTTCTTTCCTTCCCCATAAGCCTATTTCTGTAAAGGGTCAATCTGTCAATTGGTGACTCAGTTTAAATACCATATTTTCAATTAGCGTTTCATATAGAGTAATAATTTTAGAGGTACAGACTGAAAAGGAAGGGCTTGTTTCATACTACATACACAAATACTACAAACAACACACTGGTGGCAAAGTTACTTAGAAAAATAAGGTTTCAATTTTCTTAAAAATAGCTGAAATGGAAAGTGTTGTAAAACATTTTGATTACGAAAACCAGGGCAAGCCCAGATTTACTCCTCCACCCAGAGGACTGTCAGCTTTACACTGCATTATGAACAACACAACCAAATCAGTCAAGAACTACATTACAGGAGACATGTTATATACACATCTGAAATATATCTACTCCAATGTACCATTTTCCTGTACACCTTGGTACAGTAAGCTCTCTCTAGACATCCCATCAGCCACAAATCACTCTTTGGGTTGGCTTTTTTTGTTTGTTTTTGTTGGTTGGTTTGGCTTTTGTTTTCTTTTACTTCAAAAAAGCCTATAACATTATTCGAACATGCATTTTTTGTGGTTTCCTTTTCCTTTCTCTGTCTCTTAATTGATTGTTTAAAGACTAACCCTCTGAAGGAAGCAAATGAAAACTGACATCATATCGTGTCAGATGCTTAAGTATTTGAGAATTTTAATTTCAAAACACAGTGGATTATTGTACTTTAGACAGTGGATTTTTACTGTGTTACCACTTAACAAGAGCACATGTGGTCTTCAGAACAGAAGTCACAGAGGGGCATTGCTTTTAAATCCCAAGAATTTTCTGGTAGACTTGTTATTTGCTTTTCCCTTTCCTTCCCCAGGGTTTCAGCACCTTTGAATACCTCAGAAGAAGTGCTAATGCTTTACTTCACAGAAAATGTCCTAAGTACAAACCAAACTGCTACAACAGCCAGAGTACCACTGCTCTCTGCTACTGGTCTTGTTTCCCTATTTATTTAAAACCTGTTATGAAAGCAAATTGCCCTAAAAAGGGCCAGGAGAATGGGAAAAATATGTACTTGGGGGGATCACAGCTGCTGGAAAGTGGAGCTCAGCCATGCCAGACCCGTCTGCTGCTTCTCCTGGTGCTCCAGTCTCTCACTGTCTAGGTAGGTTGGGCTCTCCCACTGTACATTAACACAGGCTGAATCCCATAGTGGGGCTGTTGCTCAGCAACAGCAGTGAGAACAATTTGGTTTTGGACCATTCAGAAGATGATTACATTTGCAGCATGTTCCCCCCCACCTGCCCTCCCCTTCCCAGTACCTATTCCTGGATATTGTAAATATTCATCTGAGTTTTGCATATACAGTAGTTTCCCCTCTAGGTAAAAACATACCATCCAAATGAGCTTTTAAGAGTACTTTACTCTGATGCATGCTTACATTTCCTCTCATTCAGTAGGTATAATGTTGCACATGAAATGGTATTCTTGGGCTTCTGGGGGGTTTATTTGTTTTGTCTATGTCAGACAAATTTCAGCTGGAGCAGGGCTGGGCTCTTTATGACAGTGTTGCTTCATTGCTTTGTTTGAGGCACGTAAAACAAGTGAAGTATTTAAATAGTTGTGAACACCTGAATGTCTTTAAAGCATTTGAGTAAGAGATAGGTTCAGATCTCCAGATTTCCAATTTCCTTCCTAATTGCTTCTTTATCTACACATCTTTCAGCATCCCATTAGAAAACCAGCCCCACGCTCTCAACTTAAAAGAGTTTGTCTAGAGACTATAATGCAATATTTAAATATTTGTCATACATTTCCCTGAGCTTTCACTCTCAGTAGTAATTTATTCTGAATCTTCCAGTCTTCTTTCCATTAACAGATACGTAACAGTTGCAAGGGTGACTCTCCAGGTCGGCCATCCTGATCCACCCACCCTTTTGGCAAGGCCTTCCCCTGCTGCTACACAGCAGACAGAACACTCCTGCTCCTTTTGTCTGTAGTGCCTCCTTCATGCCCTGCAGAGCAGCATAGTCACTCACCCATCCATGCCACAGTCACAGAACCAGCTTGGGTATCCTATTTACGAACATTACATGCAACCTTCCCCTCATTTCTTTCCCCCAGATATGATGGAAAACAAGAAGGGAGGGAGAAAAAAAAACCTAATTCAGAAATCAATTTTTACCCTCTAAGACCAACATGGATGTGTGTGTGTGTTTGTTTTCAGTAACACTGGGTCCCGGCCCAGTGAATCACATTGACACATTACTTCATTTAAATATATAAGATCAGCAAATCCATTATTGCGCTTTTTGTGAGATACATGCTTGTCTACCTTACCAACTCAGTCAAGCATAGGTTGTTCTCTTCTGGTGTTCTGGTGTAGATGTATAACAGGAATCTGTGTTTTTGCACAAGCCCTGCTACACCTTCCCTCTCTCATCTTATTTCTGCCCTTGACAGTCCTCTGAGGCAGTGAAGTGACCCACTCCACTGTGAGCTGCCAGCTTACAGGGAAGAGAAAAGGAAGAAGGCAGCAAATCTGGCATTTCTCTCAATTTTTGAAGAGCACCTTACTCTGCCTTGTCTGTGTCCTGACACAGGGGCACAGGGGCTGGCAGGGACTGTGACATGGACCCACCTTGCCCAGCAGCCCCAGACCCTGCAACACCAGAGCCTGGAGATAACCCCTCTCCGCAGCACAGCTCCTCACTGGTGCAGCCTTGTCCTGAGGCCCCTGACAGGGATCCACATTGCGCACAAGAAACCTTTCACAGACTGCAGCCTGCAAGACATTCTTGCAGATAGTACACACACACACAAAGTCAAATGGCTCTAGGATAAGCCCTGCTTCAGACTCCCCTTCATGCATGCCCAATAACAAAATACTTTTTTTCTCCCTAATTAGCTGTATTAGAGCAAACACTAATACAAGGTTGACCTAAATACAAAATTGGGTGGTTCTTCTCACTTTCATCTGCGAAAGCTGTATTTATCATATAAGTGCACGTTTTTGGATTTTAAACATTTCTCTTTTTAAAATGCAAGTTAAATGTTAATCAGTGAGGTAATCTTCATAAAAATTACTAGGTATCGATGTTCAGTTCCAACCAGATATTTCCTTATTATATTGAAGGAACAAATTACCAACTCCTGCTGCAATGAACTCCTTGATTCAACATGCATTTATCCAGGCCCCATGGGGGTCATTACAACAAGACTCACCTCTGTGTATGTGCATGTATATATTTAAAAATAACCCCCTCAAATCTCTCCTTTGGTCTTTCAGCAGGGAACATATCAAACAGCTACATCAAATCTCATATGCACATCAATATCATGCTAACATTGTTGAGTTTCACTGAACTCTATGCCAAATTAACTTTTACAGGGCAATTACAAAATCTTATAATGATGCAAATTAGTAGTTAGCAGCTTACATCTTCCAATTAAATTGCCACCTGCTATTTCAAGATCCAAGTTAGCCACAATAAACTTTTCATTTTTCTTTTTTCAAGAGAGACTCTTTATGTGGAGAGTCATCGATGTATGGAATAGCCTTCTCAGAGACAGGGGTCCAACTTGAAGCAATCACAGGCAGGTTATTTCAGCAAAAGAATAAAACCAAAACCATAGTGTGAAGAGAAAAGGGCATTAACCCTGGAGTTACTATCAAATTTGAGTGTCCAGGCACACTTCTAAGCTCAGGGTCACATCCTGTCTGCAGTATAATCCTGTACCCATACAAGATCAAGGCATCACCTACTCCCTCTGACATTCTCCCTCCCTCCTCCTCCCTGTGTGAAGAAGAAAAGCCATTACTATGTGGGCCAGGGTTGGCTTCTCAGTCCTGGAGATCAGCACAGTGTTCCCCATCACAGTGACCCTCTTTCTGCTTGGTCCACAAGCAGCCAGGTGTCCTGTACATTCTTCCTTCATGGCACATTTCAAAGCTTTCTTCCAGCTCTCTGCAAGGTCGGGAGCAGGATTAAGTCATCAGTGAATGTAATTTACTTAAACATAAGGCAAGAAGATGAGGCTATTTATTCAATTTACAGGAAAAAAAAAATGGGGCTTTAAAGGGTCGAATTCTTGAGTTTAGCACAGCAAAAACATCATTGTTTGTTAGTTATGAAGTACAGATTTTGTAGAAAAGAAGTTTTGTTTGTTGTTTTTGTTTGTTGGTTTCATTTGGTTTTTTGTTTGTTTGTTTGTTTTTTCTTTTTTTTTTTGCTAAAAGTGGAAGAAGAACATACTGCTTGGACTCCTAAAACAACAAAGGTGTTAAAATGCACTGTGGTCTACAGGATTAATTGTGGTGATGAAAATCAAACATCTCAGAAGAAAAGTCAGGCACAAAGCACATCAGACAATAAGAACCACTTTCAACTTTGGAATATGTTACAGAATTAAATTTTTTCCTTACCATTTTCTCTCCTTTACCTGGCTGACCCTAAAAGGGCACCCACAAGGCTTGACTTGCACACAGGGACAGGATCTATGCACACGTAAGGCAACTGAAGCTGCCTTCAGTTTCCAAGAGGTTGGTAGTCAGTGGTTTGTAACCATCAGTGCTGTTCTTCAGACTCAGAGCATCTGACGTCTGTCCTGGTGGTATTAGACTTGGACAGAAAGCTGGCCTGATACAGAGGGCTGCAGCTTCTCAAGTTTGGAGGAGTCATTAGTGACTTCTAGCCAGCAGCACAGGTTCTTCTGAGGGGCAGTTTTCAGCTTGGTGGGTGTCCCCAGGCACTGAGCACTCCCACAGCCAGTGTCGTGTGCTGCTGTCGTGGCAGTGGGAGTTTGGTGGCTTGTTTGGAGTGACTCCTTACTTACTCAGCCCAGTTATAACAGTTCTTTTCTGACTCATAAAATTCCTTATAACTAAAAGGAATTGGGGTTTGCTTTTGTTATTTTAAGTGAACACTAAACTTCTGAAGAGAACAAATAAACAGCTACTGGGCTGAAAAAATGGACTCTTAACCCTACTTCTGCCACCAGTCTCACTGCAGCTGTTCATAACCACAGCCATACAGCCTAAATCCAGCACAGAACACAAGCATATCCCTAAAAAAGGTAACAGAAATATAGATATCTTCATTCAGAGCATTCTCTCCACTGTCTTCTCTCCTCCTAGATTTGACAAATGCAGCATTAACAGAGGATATGTAGATTAGACATTTTGTCTTTGGAAACGCCAGTGTTTAAAAATCCTGAATATTTAAGAAGTATCTCATTCTCAAGGATTTGCCAATGGAGTTTCAGCATGACTGGGATATTGCTTCCTGGCTGAAAACACCATTATTTTATTTTTTGTTACACAACTAGTTTAGATTGACTATCAGAATACCAAATGGCTATAGAAATTCCTCTCTAGTGTTATAGCCCAAAATTTGTGTTGATAAGGCAATATATTTGCAATCACTAGCAGTTTCAATCAGTGTACTAAAGCACCTTTTTCATACATGAAAGCAGGGAGAGAAAAAAAATATGGTTCTTGTGCCAGATAGATGTTAAAGATTACACAGCTGCAGTGTCTTGAGGTTACAAAGCTGCCAGTTTAACAAGCAAGATAAGCAGCAATGCTGATGTATTTATAGCAGTTTAGACATTTATAGTGCATTTTAAAAGAAATGTAATGAACCAATCCATAAATACTATGGGGATCATAGGTTTATTGCTGCCTTAGTGTAACAGAACCTTATGATACAAAAACATGTCAATAAGAAACTTCTGTGTTAATGGCATTGGCAATAAGCTCTTTGGGGCAATAAGCTCCCTGCTGGTGTGTGTTCATGGGCAGAGGGTAGCACAAGGCAGCACTCATCTGGTGGGACCTTGAGCTGCCATTGTAATGTAAATATTAGAAAATAACAACGGGAGATCTGAAAGCTCCAACAGCCTCTGACAGGAAACAGATCATTATCTTTAACAATATGTTCAATTAAAATTTGTTTAATAGTTGGGACCTAATCTGGATATCTTGCATGGATGTCAATAGATTTTAGAGCACGTCCTTGGACACAGCATATTGCAAATATGCTAGATGAAGCAGCTCGAGTCTATAAGCTGTTTCACAGGAAAAGTAGAAAATCACAAAGATCTACCAGCTCATTAGACTTTAAGAGAGTGAGATATTTTCTTATTTAATTTAAGAAAAGGTATGTCAAGCAATAAATTAAATTCCTGCTTCTCAATATGTACATCCAAAAAGCAATTTGCTCTGTCTGCTTTATTGATTGGCAAAACAAAAAAGACATAAAATTTACTACTGTAAAATCCTTTTACTGTCCCCAGTCATATGTAAATGGCAAACATTTTCATTTTGTAGTGCTGTCACATGTTACCAAGTGGGGCAGCTTTTTCTACATGTCAAAATGGCTTTGCACCATTTCTGTGATAAGGAGAGTGCTGAGACAACTCTGAGCTGTCATCACTGAATTCTCACCCGTCTCCACGTCATGCAGTGCTGTTCAAGGATAGAACTGTTGGCTTCTCCCCTTGACCAGCCTAGACCTTTACAGCATAAGTGAACAATATACTATGGGTTAAAAGCAATTTCCCTGCCAAAACCACTTTTCTGACTGGGAACTTCCTGTAAAAATTCTGGCTCCAAGAGGAAAGTAGAAGAGGGTATGCTAAATACTTTACTACTTAATTTTGAAAGTGATGATGCTATCCAAAATAAATACTGGAGAGGTTCTTAAGCAATATATGCTTTGGACTGTAGCTGTAGGCTGGCACTCAGCCACAGTTAGGTGGTGTTTGGTTCAGGTTTCCTGGCCAGCCTCTCATGAGTGAGTGTTAAATGTTCAGTGAAAGAGTGATGAGGAAGAAGTGATGAGAGAGAAGTTGAGATTACCTCTCTGTCACAAATTGCCCTGCTAAGGTCCAAGTCAATGTTATTAGCAGGGAAAGCTGATCAGAATCTAAATGTAAATGTAACCCAGTGACATGAAGTTTCCTCTTTCAAACTTTCAAGCCTGTGTGGAGATGAGTGACACACATCCTAAAGTGCCCCCGTTTATAAATCCACTGCTCCTCAGACAACCCCTATTCATGATGGAAGCTCCTAGTTTTCAGTTTTGAGTCCTCTGATTTCCTACAAAGTTGCAGACAGTCTCCCTACAGCCACTGCCTGGTACCACTGGCACAACTATGTGAGACTCGCAGCCAGCGCTGCTGCCTCTCTGTCACATCCATCTCTGAACACAAGCCTGGGATCCCTGAGATGTCACTGCTGTTACATCTGCATGGGACATTCAGATTGCTGTACATCAGTGCACATGTGTTTGTTTTCAAAATCAACAACAAATGTAACATTAAACACCCTTGACTGCTCCAGTGAACAGCCTTGTCTGCTTCATGTTGCAAAACAGACCTAATTCTTATTGTAGCTGGTTTGTGATTGAACTAATGGTGCATGCAGAATCATAATTCAGCAAAGTGAATTAAATTATCAAAGAGTCTTTTACACTCAACACTTATCACTGTCTATCCAAAAAAACAAAACAGTGCACTTGTGGGAGGGCAAATTTTTTGAAAGAGCTTAGAGGGAGGTGGATGGCCAGCTGTCGGCAAAGAGGAGGCAGAGACACAATTCACAGAAGCATTGAGGGGCTGGAAATATGCAAATGACAAATCTAAGCAAATCAGCAATCCTCCAAAGGAGAAGCATCAATGGATTATAGGAATAATTTCCTCTTACAAATCCCATTTGTAAGGCCCTGACTGTCATTCATTACCCCTACAATTTAACAAGGGACATGAATTACTTGTTTAGGATTATTTTTTTCTTTTGGGAAGAGGGTCCTCAGGTATTTGCTCTTCCAAGGCAAGGTAAAATTTGTCACATAATTATTTTCCAAATAAGAACTTGACTAAAGGTCTCTGCATGGCAACAGAATTTTTTCTTTCAAATCTAAAGGAGGCAGATGTCCCAGCTTGTACTGTCACCGTGTCCAAATGCCTTCATGGCAATGTAGCTCCAGCTTACCTGACTTACCAGATCATATCTTCACCTGGACAAGGAGAACTGTTAACTTGCAGGACCATGCAGAAAGGCAAGTTTATGTGGCCTTTTCTTTCTACCCTAAGGAAGTTATTTGAAGACTGCTGTGAAGTTTTATTTGTTTGACTGTGTTATTTTACTTCAGACTGTGTTATTTTACTTCACTTGGTAGGGAATTTATTTTCCTTACACTTTGAAGAATCTTTAGGGCTAGAACACATACTGGAAGATGCTGAGGTGACCCATCCCAAATAAGACTGAGACCAAGATAAGCACTATTCCACTACTGGTTTTGTATTGCAAAGGAGAGTTTTGACTTAGCAAATAAGATACTTGTCTTACAAAAAGTCATCTCTGTAAAGTGTCTAGCCAATCTCATTATTTTTAAAGGCTCAAAAAATCAGCAAATTAGGTAGATCTTTGTTCAGCAGGGGAACAGAAGGTGTAAGACAGGAAGATGCCACTTTTCCCACCTATCTGCAGCAACAGAGTCTGTCCCATAACTCTTAAATAAATAACAGTGGTGGTTCCCACAAATCACAGTTTCTTTCTTCTTGGAAGATCAATCACTTTATAAAATTTTAATTCATTTCAGATATTCTGTTCCTTTTCAACAGTTTTCAAGCTGGACTTGAGGAGCACTGGTGGGTTGCAGTTTCACTGAAGGAAAGCTGCTGTTCAAGAATGTTGTTGAGACCATGGCCATTTTACTCCAGCTTGGAAGGATCAGAAAGTTGAAGATTCCCAAAGCATGATTGGTTCTAAGTGTGTCCTATCTGAAAGCTATATGAAAGATATGTTACCCTAATTCTTACAGATCTGTACAGCCATAAGTTTCACTGCCTCTGCACATTTTTTCCTTCCTGTCTGTACAATCTGAGAGTTTTTCCAAATGTCCAGTCCCATTTTTCAACGTAATAATTCAACCTATTTCTTCCTGTCCAAAACACCTGTTAGCATCTCCCAGCACTAGCATTTCACATGCCTAGGTGACTACTGCTGTTTTTCTCTCCGTTATCTGTTGTTCACACTAGATATCATCTGTTCATTCAGTCAATCCAACCAGCTGGATTTTCTAAATCTCTGTTCATTCTCTATTCCTTTATTCTGGACTCTCTCCCTTTGCTCACCATCCTTCTCAAAATGCCCCAAACTGACAAATCTGTTGCTGATTCCAAACTGGGCTGTGTGCAGCAGAAAATCAGTCTCACCTGTCTTTCCAGCTGTGCTTGCTTGTAGATCCCTGCAAAAAAAAAAGAACATGGGACAACAGATTGAAATTATTCACTTAAGTTACTGTGCTGATTCACCGTAATCTGCTCCACTGAGCTGCCTGGTGTAGGTGATGTGTTTGTGCAGATGATTAGCTCTGCCTAGGTGTGCTACCCAAAACTTCCCCCACACTGGCTCCAGCCTGTCAAGATTGTTTTGTATTCAAGGGCTGCCCTGCAGTAAGTCCTTTTTGGGTTTCTATCATCTGTATAATCTCTGCTCCATCATCTGTTTATACAAAAACAAGCTAAACCCAGCCTATGTGGAGCCCCATTTGATGTGTCCTTCCATTTTTAGCCAGCTCTTGGAATTCAGATCTGATCAGTATTTTTTTCGACCCAGTGATGATGCCTGGGCAGGAGAGAAAAATTTTACATAAAATTCTGACACAACCCCTATTCTTTTCTGCTTCTATTGTGTCCTATAACACAGCTAATAATAAGGCAATGAAGTCATTGCCTCCAGCTGTTTCCCAACAGAATTTACCAAAAGGGTAGTGAAATGATCTCATTTAAATCTCATTCCACACAAAGCATTGAACTGTACCAGCCAACACCAACACTGGTTCCAGTGTGGTCATAGTGCAATTTCCTTGACAGTCCTGGACAGCTTCAGGGAGATTACAGATGGATGGAGCCCGTTTGGTTCCATCTGGACTGAAGTGCAGATGGATCCCAAATGTCAGAAAATGGATCCTTACAGCTGAAATACTTGTGGATACTCAAATTCCCTTGGAAAGTGACAGTTCTGGAAATAACATTTTCAGTACCAGTAAATTAGTCCCAGAATGGCATTTCCTGGCATGTCCACAGTCTGGATGTGGTTAGCTTGAAAGAGACACAGAAAAAATGTTGAAGCGAAGATACTATTGTGCTCAGAGGTGCCCCATGGGAAAATATCTAGGCTTGTTCTCTCACATTTTAATGCTCTTCCTTTGTATTTAAATAGTGTTAAGATTGATACAGGTAATGAAACTCAGGAAGGTTGCTGCCTTGTTTGAAAAATAGGGCAGCTATTTGGATGTGTGAAGGCAGCTCAGACAGACAGCTAACATAATCCACTGTGAATATTTTATTTCCTCGCTGTGGAAGGATAAGTCTATTTGGACAAAACTGTTCAGCTTCCAGTTCCAGTGGTGGAACATGGCAGGAGCACTGCAAAGATGTAATTGTCCAGCTAAAGCCCTGTGAAGGCTGACAGTGCTCAGGACTTTGCAGAATCAGATAACAGCTGGTGGGAAAAATATTTGAAAGTGAAGTGTTAAGATTTCAAGAACATAATCAAGTATGTTTTCCTAAAAACCAAACAGAGCTCAAATGCTCTGAAGTACCTGGAGCTTGTGTTACTGCCAGGACAGCCAACAACCACAGGCTGAGGAACCTGGTTTCCCTGGGATGCTCCTGAGTGCCTACAAAACCACCCAGCAGATTCCAGCACTGACAAAAGCAGCCACAAGCACAGCAGGTTCAAGCATGCCAGGATCTTATCCATGCAGACGGAGAAGAAAGGAAACTGTGCTAAAATTCCTGCTGATTTCAAAGGAGGATCCTCAGAGATATCTGCCAGTTAGCTCATTCTGTACTGTCCCTTTCTATAATGGAGCCAGGAACAGAGATATACATCAAATATAGACCAGATGCTCAGAAGTGCATGCAGATACCAACCCTTTAACTCCTTTTATAGGTAATGCTTTATGTTAATTCCCAGTAGGGTCTGTAGGCTGGACTATAATTTTGAATGAAATCTCAAATTCAAGATTGGTTTTGAATATGTGTGGGAGAGAAAACAAAAGAAATCTCCTTCATGTGCTGTCCAAATTATTTATATTTGGACTGAGTGATCTGCAGAGCAGATGGCTAAATGATTTCTGAGCTTCTCATAGGAAGCTGAGTCTTCTGTATTTGCAGATATGCACATACAGATACAGTTTATCTCGCTTTACCTTTGTGCTTATTGGGAGATGTTTCCATAGGTCTGTAGGGTGCACACCAGTCATCTTTTCATTGTGGCTCCAGAAGATTTCCCTGGGCCTTCTGCATCATAAACCAACCAGTGAAATAATTTACCACATAGAAAATCAAAATATTTCGGTCTAAAAATTGATGACCTGATACAACATGTGAACTGTGCTACTCCGAGATGTGCTGCATGCTTTGCTTTAAGTTCATACAAATGTCAGTGGATATTTAACAGATATAACTTCTTTTCTTTTTTTTTTTCCTCTATTTAAACTGAATGAAGGGAACGTTTTTCTTCCTTCTCATTTTAAATATGAACATTGAGTGACATTTCCTCTAATTTGGAAATAAAATATGGCAGTAACATTACTCAATCTGTGCATGAGAAAATGGATGCCTTGCTCCTGTTACAGAGATAAATGTGGATGTTGGGCCATCCCAGTAATAAATTATAGAGAATAAAACCCTCCTGAAATAATCTGCTTACATCTTTCTGGTTTTTCTCCTGTGACTACTGCTACAGCACTGGAAAGTAATGAAACTGGTAGAAATCACCATTTTCTGTACTTGTCTTTATCTTTTTTTTATTAGATTGTACAAAACTTGGGGGTTTTTATAGCATCAGAACCATCTTGTTTATTAATGGGGTATGGCACAAGTGAGGTGATGATGCTTTGGATTTCAAAATCTGGGAAATGCTGCACTAGATCCTATGGTCCTTTTACAGCAGTAGTTTGACAACAAGTACCCCATCCCTGTACCCACTAAAAGCTAGACCTGTTTTACAAGAGATATTTCAACATTTTACAGTCAAACTGCCTTTTTAAAAATGTATGTTGATTCAATCTTTTTTATTATTATTATTAATAATCTAAGTATTTTTCTTGTTCCTAGAAAGAATTGTTAGCAGATGTTAACATTTATTTTTCCTTGGATCTTCAAAGAGCTGGATTTGGGGTTGGTATTAATTTTTTTGAACCTGAAGTTCCATGGTTAATTCCATGAACATGGTTGCCACAACATGTACTCCAGTTTTAGCTGCTTGTTTTCTTTTAACATTTCCATTAATAGAGCATCTCCATCTTATAGAAGTGAAGTGTCCTCCTTAGACCTTTTGTAACCTGAAATGTATCCCCTCAGAGAGCACTTCTCCCTTTTATGCCTCTAGAAACATGCTGTCCGTGTTATAAATATCAATAAAGCTGGAAGGACGCAACATCGAAATCTCCAAGACAACACACAAAGATACAACAAATCAAAGGCAAAATAGTGATGGTTCGATTAGACTTTTAAATAGGATATTAAAATGAGGTTTGTAGTTAAATACAATGCCTCTCTGAATTTGGCAGGAAAATCATTAACTGAATGATGTCAAATTTGCACAGATTGTTGAATAAATGCGTAAGTCTTGCTTTAGATGGCAGCAGACCAGCCAAGAAACATACGTATAAAGACTTGCTGCAAGTCCACATGAACAAATACCTTACATGAGGATAAGAGTATGTTTTTAAGGATCAGTAACTGAATAGCAACTATTATCATTAGCTAGCCCTCCATATGGAGCAACCCTTTTAGAGTCTGTACAGTTGCAGGAGTTAGAGGGGTAGAGACACATGTTCCTATACAATAATATGAGGTTTCTTGCTTGTTTGCAGATTGAGCGCTGTTGTCTGTATTGCTATTAATCAAAGTCTGTAGCTCTATATTCATGACATCTAAAAGCTGTGTAACTTTAAATACTCGCTTACCTTGTTACTTTGGTATATTTTTTGCGTGTGATTCTTAGGATACATCCAGAAAAATCCAGGGAGCTGGAAGCATAGAGATAAACAAAGCAAGGATTGTTCTGAAAAACGGAATCACCTAAACAGAACATTTACAGCTCAATTTATGATTTGGGTTTAGCTACCACTAGCAACACATTTCCAGAATATATTTATAAACTGTGCTGTGATTTCTTCCTCTTAATGAAAAATTTGTTTTCTAAAATCGACCAACTCCTGGATAGTCATCACCTGGAGTAATAATTTAATACACCGTAAGTGTGTGTGAAAAAGCCAGAATAAACAACATCAAGGTATAACCTTTTTCCCAAAGGTGAAATGTAATTTTAATTAAGACTTAAAAGTAGGATTATTTGTTATCATGTTTTTATTGGTACTCATTTGATTAACATTGTACTGAAGGCAGGGAAAAAGGCAGTCCTTCATCAGCAGGTGCAGCCTACAGCTGAAATGAGAGCCTGGTTCTTTATCTCAGCACATTTGGTTGTTACTTACAGAGTAGACCTTGTCCAGGTCATCATTTCCCAGTTGGAACAGGGAAATTGTAATCAAACCCTCTAGAATTTACAAATCAGCTACATCACTGCTAATATGTCACCCAGCTCAGGATAGCAAGGGGCACATGACAGTTTGTGTGGACACAGCAGAATTCCATCCTCCCCGAAGTTGTTTGACCCTTCTGCCCACTAGGAACCATCGTTGTCCCATCTTGTTATCCAAATCTCCACTTGCATGAATGGGGGCTCATGTGTTGCAATGTTGTTGCAATTAAACAGTATCAGCAACTATGGATACACAATTCCCGGGTAAAGGCATGGCTGAAATAGGCAAGAGCGGGAATTGGTGATGACAGATAAGCATCGATTCAAGTTCAGACCTGAAATAACCTTGGTGGGTGGCCTTGGTGGGTGGACTGATTACTTGTAAACAGTGATCCACGGGGCAACAGTTTTCATTTGGGAACTAGAAATTCAAAAAAGAAGTGTCAGCTAAAGCTAAAGTTGGCTGAGTGGAGGGGAAAGAGGACAGTCCAAGTAGCTGAAGGCCAGGCTTGGAGGTGGGTGGGATATGCAGCACAGAACCACATTTAAAATAACAAGGTAATTCTCAGAAGTGATTTCCCCCAAGTATTTTGAGCAATGAAATAACCACACTGGTCAATGCCTATGATGTGATCTCATCCCCAGAAGTATAGTTCCAGTTTCAAATACCCTCATAAAGTGATTACATCATATAGATGCTTCCAATTTTACAATTGAAAAAGACTCAAAGTACAACCTCTCTACCAGCACAGGCTAATGAAGGATATCGCAGAAAAGACCCTCCCCACTCATTAATAAAACTAACATAATGCCCCTTAGGAATTAAAGGACTTTTGAGTTACAGTTAAATTTGTGCAATATTGAAAGGCATTGATATTTCCACTCCAAGGACTGCAGCACATCCACTTACAATATGTAGGCTCACAAGGCAATTCAATAAAGCAGTTCAACTCCAGTGAGTTCAGTGGAGTTGTGCCAACCACGGATTCAGCCTCCTGATTGTAAAATACAGTCTGTGATGATGTGAATTCTATGAAGTTTCAGATCCAAGTAAATATCAGAAAACAGCAACTATATTCCATTTATTTCAGAGTTCACCTGGGGACTTCACAAGAAGACTTCTTTCTATTTGAACAATACTGGGATAATTGTAATGTCTTAATATTAAAAAGAAAGGACCCAAATAAATTGCTAAATGGTATGAGAAAGACAAACCATGCTAGAAAAATTATACAATGGGCCAAATTTATTGAACAATGCACAATATGAGAATCTGACGTTTATTTTCAGTGTTGAATATGCAGGATACATTTAATATGCTCAAGATGCACTATTCAATCTGCAGCAGCTGTCTTTGTATAGAACATTGAAGAAAAATCAAAAGGAGGCACATACAGTAAAACAACCACACCAGGCACCTTGCCCTGCCCCTGCTAGCTGTCACAACATTCCTTCCTTCTATTCAAATACAGCATATAGCTGAGATTTTCCCAAAGAACAGTGTTAAGTGTTTCACAGGAAAGAAAAGACAAACAAAGGAGAGTAACCCATTTGTCTGAAATTATCTGTACCCACCAATATTTCCACATGGAGAAACAACTATTTGTAGTTAAACTATAAACAGCTCAAAACTATGGAACATCAGAGATTCAAACCTAAGTGAATTGTTAGGTAACTTCCCCAAGAAGCTGGATCCTTTTCAGAACTAGATCTGCACTGACACCCTGCTTCTGGAAAGTTTCATTATTCATTTATGTTTTGCCTTCCTGGAACATGAATGGATGTAAGCCTGAGCTGCTGTGACTTAGAAGAATAAACTGCTATCACACAGGCCACAACATGTAGAAAAAAGGGAAAAGATGCTATTTCTTCTGGCCATTTGTCACTAAATCTGCTCTTGGTTGCAATCACTGCATTTGAGGAGGAACAACATGCTTTCCAGTCCTTTATTTCTTTTAGTGCTCTCACAATGTCCTATCCGTGTTTCTTCTTTACCATTTGTTCCATTTCTGCCTTAATTTTATTAGTTTGACTCTGCCTCCTCTAGTCCCATTGGATGCATATACTCCTTCCTGCCTGTCCTGTTTTAAAGTCAGGAAACATGAACCAGTGGTCAGACTGTCTCAGATTTTCCAGGTAGATTTTTTCTGCTGCTGCCACCCCGCTGTTCTGTTTCACTCTGCTGTATTTTACGCTCATCACTACTAAGGCTGTTGTTACTGAAATGCAATGCTTGTTTACAGGGAGACATACAGGAAAATTATGTACAGATTAATCAAAGCAATGCTTGTTTACGGGGAGACATGGGGGGAAATTAGACGCAGATTGGCCAAAGCAACAGAGATATACTTCTGGAGGCAGCCGTGCAGATGCAGCAGCTCCCAGTGGCTCCCAGCTGGTGGTCAGAAATAATCATCGTGCTCAAGGAAAATGTGATGTGAAGTCTGTTTAACACATTCAAATGCAGATCACATGGGTTGTCTCACCTTCAGGAAAATTCCACCTTTTCCAGAGCATCTGATTTAGGGTGCATAAACCCAAGAGTTTGCAAACCTAACTCTAAACTGGAAGATGAAAATTGAGGCACCACATGTGGAAAGGGGCTGGAGCCTCCCCAAAGACCTGGATGTCTGGATAGGAGCTGGACCCCCAAAAAGCAGCAGGTGTTAAGCATCAGATAATTGATGCTCATAGCTGAATTAGGCTACCACTGGACCATAGCTGGTGGGACAAACTTATTAACCCCTCCCTTGGTGACATGAGCTTACTGTGAAGACTTGTGTTGCTCTCCATGGGAACCACGTGTTAATGCATGATAGGTTTGGGTTTTGGGTTTTTTTTTCAGAGGGGAGTACAACAGTAGCCTCCTTGCTTCTTTTGCTCTGGGTTGGAAGGAACTTTGAAGAGCAGTAAGGCCCTGTCCTCTGAGGAAACAACTGGCCGTAGTGAGGTACAGGCAAAGGGATTTTTCTGGATGCAAGGTGAGCATGAGGGACTCAGCAGAGAATAAGAGAGCCTGAAGCACTGAGATAGACCTCTGAGAAGTATGGGGAGCACAGGTTCAATAGAGATCACAGAAAGAAAGAATTTTGGTGGAATAACCAAAAACAAACTAAATTTTGTCACAACCCAGAACAACCCTGAGTTACTGATATTCAGAGCAACCCTGCCTGCCAGAATGTCCCTGTCTTGCCAGGACACAGTGCCGGAGAAAGTTCATTTACAAACTCCCAGTATACTGTATTGCCTTCTGGACTTCTTCCATACTAAGTTTATTCCTTTAGCTATTACTCAAATAAAACCAGTTTCCAAGTCTTAAAAGTGTCTTCAGTACTTTGGGCTGCTTGCTGCAAGTTTGTGCAGGCTGCACAGCTCTGGTGAACCTGTGATAGTTTCAACCCTGAGTGATTTTGGATTGAATTTAGAAGTGCACTCAAACATTTTGTCTGGCAGATGAAGAGCAGCAAAGAGCTGAGGGAGTATTCATTTTTTTTTCTGTCAGACCTGCCTGCGATGTCTCTGTGACCTAAATTGTTTTCAACTTCTGTGTGGACTTCCTCATTCAGCTGGCTATGGTCAATATGGCTTCCCACTATCCACATGGTCCAAGTAAATTAGATGAGTAATGTCACATCTGGTCTAATGTTGAATTTGTGTACTCATGCAGTAATTTAGTGTTTAGAATGTTAACTAATCCTCTGGATGTTTTTGGTTTTTGTTTTGCTGTGGGGGTTTTTTTTGTTTGTTTGTTTTGGTTTGGTTAGTTTTGGTTAATTACTTTGTAGTTTCAGTTATTGTGGGCAAAAGCAAAAGCAATCAAAAGTTTGATTTCTTTTTGTGTATCAATAGACATATTTTAGAAGCAGCAATTTTGTTTTGAGCTCTTTTAGAACCAATATGAATAAAATCATGATTCGGCAGTATTTTCACTGATTTCTAATTAATTTCATCTGGTACATTTTTATAAAGAGCTACAGAAATGCAACAAGTTAATTTAGATTTGCTGAAGCTCTAGCCTTTATGGCACGTAAAAGATCGACACAGTAAGAGGAGACAGCACAAAGTTTCACTGAGTTTCGACAGAAGGGCAGATTTATCCACAGGCATAACTCAAGGAAAGTTAGGAAAAGAGTCTGGCTTGGAGACTCCCAAGTGGATTTCTACAATTTATGGTTTACAAATCCACCCTAATCCTTGTCCTTCCTATCTGTTATGGGCTACTCGCAGGCAATAAGTATCTGTCACATTGCCAAAGAAGAGTTGTTTATCTAGTTTTAAGTGAGCATGGGAGCCCATTTGTTTGTTTTCACAGCAGGTATGATGGATGCAATTACAGGGGCAATAATATGCATGGTTACAGCGTAACTGCTCTGCGGATCAGACAACAGCAAAACCATCCATCTTCCATGCATGCAACCATCACAGCTCTTACCTTCAGCTGAATGAGACCTCTCCAGTATGTGCAGAGACTTTTCCGAAGTTGAGGGTAAAACCGAATTAAATCACTCCCCCTAGTGCCTGTGGTATTAGCATGGCAGAAAGAGGGATTACATTTCTACACAACTAGGTCATGACTTGTGCCTGGAGAACTCTCTCAAATTCCCCATTGTCTCTGCTTGGACACAAACATTATCAATACTGGGTCCCTGACTGGGTGGAGGCTGCTGCTCTCCTCCATCACGACGAGACTCAATATTTAAGCAGTCAGAGATGGTCCTTCTGAATCAAGCAACAAACTGATTTTGATCTTATTTCTGCACACTCACTGTATACACAGAAGATGAATTTCCCCCGTGCATCTTGCTCCCCTGTAAGTTGTACTCTACTGGGCACTCCTTCACTACAAGTGTGCAAATCCTAATTTGTCTTGTCTTCATTGATATATTCTCTCTCCCAGCACTTTTAGGGTCTCCAACCTTTTCTTCTGTCTAGACTCTATAGTTTGATTTATTCCCCAATTGGATTTTGTCTCTGATTTAATAGCTCTCTTGCTTGCACCTGCCCTTTTATTTTGGGGTTTTTTTTCCTCACTTCTTTACTATATGACCTTTCCTAGGCCTTATTTAAAAGATGTATATTGCCCTTTCTATTGCTATATTGTTCGTTTTTGCCTTTTTCCCCAGCCCTTCTTTGACCTACTAGTTCACTTAAAGGGGGAAGGGGTGAATGGAAAGTAAGGGTAAGACAAAGCTGACACTGATTTGGCCCACTGGAGTCTTGAAAAATAGTTGAAATTTGCTGGGACAAAATTTGGGAAGCTATGAGAGGCCACAAAATCCTAGGATCTTAGCCCAGGAATATTGCAATGTGCATGTTAATAATCACCTTTGCATTCTTTTTATATTATCTGATCAACTTCTAAGGGTTTTCTGAGTCACACTATACTACATAATACCCTATATTAAAGACTGAAAACATAAGACTTGATGCAGGAAATAGGGATAGATGTCAGGATTTGACCCACTGTTGAACAAGAAAGGATTTTTACAATCAAAAAATAAGCTTCACCCTGAAGATGTCTCATCCTATTTAGGAAATTCCTGTTCTCAGGCACAGTCTCTTCTGCTAAGGCAGCAGAGCAGCATGAATGGAGCAGCCTGTCACAGACAAGAACAGCATTGTACACAGACAGAACTGGGGAAAAGTTCTGTTACTGTGATAGATTTGTGTAGTAACAACCAAGGATGATAAATTTCAGAAGTTGGTCAGGGTTAAACTGGTAAATCATGCAATCAGTTATGGGTTAAATATTAACAGAAGATATTCTCCAAAAAAAAGACAAAGTTGATTACATTCTTTCAAATTACTCCCAGATGTTAAAAAGCGTCTTCCGGTGAAAATAATTATATAATCTACAAACCTGAACACCATGTTAAAGGAATGGTAGTGAAAATTTCTGAGTTAACAATTTAGGCCCATGGCCATTTTGTCTCTCTAAAGACACACAATAAAACTTCACATGTACTGAGAGCTGTTGAAGTGAAAAATTCTGAATTTAACAGATTTCATACTTAGTGCATTGACTAGAATCTTTTCATTGCAGGCTAAAATGCAATAATTTTTTGCACTTTTTGTGACATTGATTTATTTACAAGAAGTATTTCCTTTTTCTGTGGCTCGCAGTGTATGTCTTAGAACTGAGAGCAGGCTGTCAAAGCCATTTAACACTGGGACTGCAAATACCAGTGGCAATGAGGAAATACCCCTTACCTGCTAATGCTGCAGAGGATTGTCCCTGTTTAATATTCCCTTTTGGTTTGTTACTTTTTGTTTTTCTTTGAAGTGCCCAAAACCATTCAGTTTACCAGTTCTTCCTTCAAAGTCTAAATATAGCATATAAACTTTTACACTAAAAATAACTTTTGGGTTCTTTTTTACTTAGCTTCCATAATTTAGAATTCTTGAAATGCTACTCCTGGTTTCAGTCCTTGCTTCTTTGCTCTTCTGGTTTTTTTCCAAATTAGAGATGAAAGTCTAATCTAATGTCAACCTAGGGTTTTCAGAAAAATATCAAATGAATGGAGCTTCTGAGAACTGGTATTATCACAACAGCCTCAAAATGGAATTAAAATACACACACTGCCATTCAATAGCTTCCATATTAAAGCTGTGAGAATTACCTATGAATTGCTGGTTAATTAATGGACAAATACACAGATAGGTAAATGCTGAACAGTTGTCCATGATTACTTTTTTTTTTTCCTTGTAACATTTGTATGAATTTCTAACCTCTGATTTACTTCTCAATAATGAATCTTGCTGGCAAATGTACTTTTTAATTAGTTGTCTGGGATACACAGAAAGATCATATTTTGGATGAGAACCCCAATCTGTGGCTGGGCATATTCAAAGCTGTGATGGTTGCTCAAAACTGTTATAGGAAGAATGAGGGGAATTGATTTCCAAAACCAAGTATAAATTATTTGCAGAAATTAATGGTCCAATCAGCAGTCCAGACCAAGTTTCAAACACAGGTCAACCCTGAGGCAAGAACACCACCAATGGTTTTCACTTCTAAAAGTATTTCCTATTGTGTTTTTTGTCTTTGTAGATCATCCTTGATGACATTGTTGTAACAGTTTTTAATGCCAAGAATCAGCCAAGAAAAGACAGAGAAATGTAAACTGTGATTTTAAAAGGTTAGGTTGCTCTTCTCAGGAATGTAGTTTGCTAAGGGAGCATGCATCTTTTAAATACTTCATACTGACCTTGGGGGAGATCATCTAGGTTCAAATATGAAAAAGTTAGCCATCAAGATCAGTGCCATTGACCTCATGGCATATTTACAGTACTGGACTAAAACAACCACTATTAGACAACATTACATTTGGGCTTGGCTTTGGTGTCCAGATCTTTGGGGATCCACAAGTTATAGGAGTGTCTTTCTTGAGGTGCCTTGAATGACACCTATGATTAATGTAGGCATTTTTTATGCTTACATTGGGGAAAATGACCAAAAATCCCAGCTGTAGCTACAGAGAACACCTCCATGCATGCCTAGAACTTCAGAGGCCATGGAGTTGCCCCCAAGGCCAGAGGTCTCTGACACCACTGGAAGCTTACTGGAGAACTGGTTTCCAAACAGAGCCTGAGAGCCCCTTGGAGAAATTCTTGCTAGATAAAAATCCCACCAACTTCATCTTGCAGTGAGGAGCAACTTGTGTTCTAGCTCATGCATTCAAATGAACAGATAAATTACTGACGGTGCTTTTGAAGTAGTATCATCCTCACCAATCTTAAAAATTCTGTTAGCTACCTGACAGAACAGCTTATATTTTTCATTAAATGCTGACAAATATATTTTCTAACAGAGATCAAAATGGCATCATTTTCCCTTGAGTGCACTAATGTTTTATTTATATATATTTATTTTTTAAAAATCTCTCTGATATTTACGGAGTTTATGAGTTTTGCTTTGGGTTTGTTTTTTTCTTAGCAAAGGTTTCTTTTAATCAAATGTGAGTATTAACTATTTATTAGCTATGGTCAAAAATAAACTTTTAGATCTGGAGGGCAAACACATTGTAAAGCTCTCACAGTTTAATCCTGGATTATGCAAACACTCAAATACTGGGAAGCTCATTTAAGCGAGAGGAGCAGTCAGCCCGGGAGGGCTTGGGGCAGTGTTCTCTCAGCTCGGTTCCCAGGCACCTGCAAAGCTGGATCTGTGCTTAGGCGATCAGTGCCCCACCTTTTGCAGATCAAAAGCCAAGAAATAAAACACAAAAAGAGCCTTGGTTCCATCACTGGCACAAGTGCTGGGTCTTTGTGCCAGAACGAGCACAAAGTGCTCTGTCCCAAGTGTTTCCAGTGTTATCCATCTTTGTCTGCCTCTAGATGCATTCTCTCTCCCAGCTCAGACCCCTCCTCCCCCAGCTCCCCACTGCCTCCTGACTCACTCCATGCTGTGGATTTTCCAGCTAGAATGGCAGGTTTTGACACTCTGCTCTTACCAAGTAGCCACAAAGATGTCTGGGGACCCAAACTACTGCACTTCCAAGATCTAAGTGGTAGATGCCTGTGTTGAAAGTCTTGCTGTGCTTCAGAAAAGGAGGCCTCATTAACCAGTCATGCCTTCAGTCTTCACATCTTTGAAAACATCTGAAAAAAAGGTGTGATTATTCATGGCTCCCAGGATCCTCTATCAAATTAGATGTATCATCAACTTATTTTTAAACCAAGTTAGATTTTTTTTATTGCCATAACTTCTAAAGGATCTTAGAGGAACTGGAGATAAAATGTTTACTTTCAAATGGACACAGCTATTGAAGAGCATCTTGTTTATAGTTGCCAAAAGTAATTCAGAAAAACAACACAGAGTGACATTCTCTCTAAATGCATGCTGAAGTGAAAAATAAACTTTCAGTGATCCAGACTGTAGAAATGCAAGATGAGAGACTGCCATTGAAAAAAGTGTTCTATTAAATTAAGATGCTACTAGATGTCATTGTGACTCTGTGGGTAGCATGTCTGTCTCACAGCCAACTACTTGTGGGTTCAAGTCCCATACTGGGGCTTTGGCTCCCATCCAGTGTACTGCAGTAATAAGCAGCGTGTGGCACTTTTAGAGGTGTCATCCTTCAGAGGAAATGTTAAACCTACTGTCCTTCTGCCAGCTCTCCAGTTGGAAATTAAAGATCCCAAGTACCCTTTGAATACAGTGAGTAATAACCTTGGGGCCCTGGCCAAGATTCCCTCTCTCAATAAAAGAATTTGTAATTCACAGGGCATATTTCACAAAATAGCAGAAGTCATAGAAACCAATGGAAAAGCCTCATTAAAATTGTCATGGTTCCTTTATGTATTTTTCAACATAGCAAGTCACCTAATTGATTAAGCTTCAATGGCATTTTTAAGCAGCTGCCATAAATTGCCCATACAGGGACATTCAAAAGAACAAAGAACTACTTCCACTACACATCTTTGGGAAACAGTTAAGTCCCATAGACACCTTTGAAAATCTCAGCCTGGGTTCAGGAAAGGTCCTTGAAAAATGTTTGACAAGACTCCATTTCAGAACAAACCTTTAGTACAGAGCACCACAGCAACATCCATGGCCTGTTAAGTGGGAAGATGCACTGGACTCTCTCAGCATCCTCATGTGCTGTTCCACTCTCTAAGTGCCAAGGGCTGATACACTCAAGTTTCCAAAGGTATTCTTGCACTTGAGACTTAACCTGGCCAGATGGTGTTTGCATGCCATTAAATGTGCTTTTGAGACATTTTCCACCTGGCAGGAATCATAGCAAAGTTATTTAATGGCAGTGGGCAAATATCCTGCTGGTGGCATATGTAGATAATTGTGGAAGAGATTTCTAGCTTCCCTTGTGTGGGTTGGGTGAAGCAGGACACACATGCTCTGAGCTAAATCCTCCATCTCCCACTGGCCCTGGGCAGGTAATCTGAAGTACTGTAGTTTACATATCAGGAGACTCTAACCTATTTCAGAAGAGCTGGAATTGCATCTCATAACCTGCCCACACCTTTTGTCTGCAACCTGGTCACTCCTCAGCAGCTCCACTTTGGGGACTTCTTCACCCTAGTGGCGTGTCACCTGGGTGAGCAGAGCAGGTAAGGGATGAAGGACCCCAGTAACATCATTTCTTGTCATGAATCCTTAGAGTAGCCATGAGCTGATCACACAGAAGGGTAAGAGCTTTCACCTGATTCCCTCTCCCCTGTTTGCTAAATGCAAAAGCCTCCAGGTCCACATAACAGCTCGGTGATGTCACTTCTGGTGAGTCATGTGCTCTGGGAAACTAAAATTTAGCAGTCTGTTTTTCAGCCACCTTAGGCTCACTGGCATCAAGCAGGGAGAAAGTACATCTAGATAACATTTCATCTCCTGGAGATCTCTCATGTAAGAGAGATCAGAGGAATTTTTTTCTCTTGACAGCTGAGGAAACAGGAGTGCCTTGTGCAGATGTGGACCTCAGACAAAGGAATTCAACACTTCCATATCTAAATCCTTCTTATTTCAGGCAAGGGTATCCTGCCTCTGTGCACAAGGAAGGCTGAGGCTGCCAGAACACAGCAGACTGCAATGTTGCATAGAATCTCCTTTGTGGACTATATCAATAATATTTTTTTACTACTTTATAAACACAGAATGTACCACAAATTTCCAGAAACTTAGGTATGTTATAGAGAAACCTCTGCAGTGTCAGAATCTTCTGTTTGTTTTAGATTTTGTGGCACATATCCCTCATGCAGACAACAAAATGAGCTCCCCTGACGATGTCCAGTCCCACGAGTACCACTTAGATGTGTGCCAAAGATTTCCCATCACTGCCCACTCACTTCCATGACTACATTTTAGGATAGGTTGTTGTGGTTTCTTGCTCCTGAATAAGTTTCCCTTCTCTCTGCTCACTAGCCTCTGAAGAAAGTAAATGGTAGGAAAAGAAAATGGCTCCTGTCTCTCTTATACCTTTCTCATTTCAGTTCTGTTGTTCGTTTCTCATAGTTCCAGTCTCAAGTGCTCTTCTGAACTCCTCACTTCAGTGACCGCCTTTCTTAATTTAATCTGGACAAAGCACCAAGTTCATTTCAAGTCATAAAGCTTGATTTGCTGTGTGCTCTTGGCAAATGTGAATAAGCTCCCTGGCTCCTTTTAATCAGCTATCATAATCATTTCTTTTTTTTTTTTTTAAGGCTGCAGCAATTAGGTCACCAAAGCAAGTAGTCTCTTGTGTTCTATTGAGAACAAATCCGTCCTTCTCTGACTTGCTGCATAATTTAATTATTAAAGCTTGATATCATTTTGGTTTCCATGTAAAGCAACCCCTTAAGAGCAGTTATATCCTTTCGAAGGCAAGATTACTACTCCTAGAACCAGTGCCCAGAGGGCCTGGTACTGTGCTGTGTATGGTAACATTACTACTACACTCACATTGCAACGTTTGTCTACCTACCCAGCCAACAACAGCACTCTGCTGGCTTCCTCCCCATGAATCTGCACTGAGCTAGCATGTGCAGGATCTGGTATCAATTAGTTAATAATTCAGCAATGGTCTGAAGACATAAAACAGCTGCTAAAAGCTAAGCCTTATTAGTATGCTAGCTAAATTTTTTTCTTTCACCTTTTCATTTTTGTTTCCTTCCGAAAATATTATTGTATTATTAACAGTGTTTAGCACCTCCTAGTTCTGACATTTAAATATCTAAAATGTTTTGGTGCAATTACATTTTTTTGTATTACAATACCTAAGATGTTCATTTCTGTATGAAAATTTGCATAGCTAGATTTGGGGTTAAGAACTGTAACTGTTTCTGTTCACTGCTTTCCAAAAGACAAGAAAATAGTGTGGTATAATTTTTTACTCATCCGACTGGAGAAGCTTACCAGATTAAATTATTTATGAAATTTGGAAAAAGGTTTTGGCCACTGGGTTGATTTTAATTTTCAAGCTCTGTTTTTCCTGGTTCCCTCAGTTCCTTTAACCACCCCAGGAGTATCAGATACTTCTGGTGCATTTGTGAAAAATCGCTCCCCAGTCACATGTTTTGAGGATCTGATTGGCACTCTAAGGAGGCTGTTGGGCACAAGTAGGAATCCTGTATTTCAAGAAAGACTTGTATTACCCACATGTAGCTGGAAATCGAAGACACAACAGCAGTGTTCAGTAAATGGTGCCAAATGTTGTTGGTCAGAAGAACACAGTATCTTCACACTCACCTTAACACACTGTGCAAATTGCTCAAACACAAACACATTTTCTCTGACTCATGCAGATAGAACAAGGTCCAACTATAGCATGCTGACAATAGTGGGGCCTTGTCACTGAGTAAACTTCTGTGGGTGTTGCACTGTACATGATAATCAATAGCAATTACTTCAAAACAGGAATTAGAACAACTGCCCCATCTTATTAAAATGTTGGGTTTTTTTGTTTGTTTTTTTTTTTTTCCAGGACTGAATGTTGCAACCAAAACAATTTGAACTTGGAGGTACAGTCCTATTCTAACCATAGGAACTTGCTTAAAGGCTAAGATGACATGCAACATGGTTTTCTCTTGAATTTAGTTTAAATTCAAATAAACCTCACTAAAGAAACTTAAAATGATCTGTCTCATAAACTTCACAGCCTTTCTAGACTGAATATATCAAAATTCTTCTAGTGTTATAAATCATTAAATACCTTCAAGCCTGTCAGAAACACACCATTTATGTAACAACACTTCAGTTCCTTATGGAACAACTAATTAAATGTCCCTTTTACATACTTGCCTTGTCCTGCCTGTAGCTATTAGGACACATCATGCATTTTTAGTCAGTGTGAGGGCACTGGTGTTAGCTTCCTGGAATTCCATCAGGATAAAAATAAAGTTGTTCTTAATATGTGACACATCATTCAGTATGGCTTGTTTCAGACACTCTGGGAGAGGAAAATAATGCATGCTTTGTCACTCGGGGCTATGTTGTGCCATGTGGAACTATTTTAGTGCTCTGTGCTTTTGATGGGGACAGCAGCTAATCCCATTCTCAGGTACCAACACCCGAGCAGCATGACTAATGTGCAATTCATACACAAAATCTGTGAGCTAGCTTTGTGCAGAAAACTAGGATCTTCATAAGCTTTCCTGGCACAAACAGGTGAAGCTGTTCTGCTCTGCCATACCCGAGGCCAGCTGAGCAGGCAATGCACAGCAGAGCTCTCTGCCTTTGTTCACAGTCCAGGAGGTCCACATTGTTCCATTGGGAAGCACAGACTCAGCCTTGAGCTCATTTGCTGGCAAAGGCTGCACTTTATGCCATGCCTGTCAGTGTGGCAGAGCTGGGCATGCTCTCCAAAAACACCTGGGCAGCTTTCTGGGGAGCCAAGTTTCTCCTGAGCAATCAGACAACAACGTCTGGTGATGTGCTCTAGCTGGTGGCCAGTAAGAAGTCAGCTGGGAAATGTGTCTTTAGCACAACCCCAACAAGACAGCATGAGCCAGCCATGTGCTCTTGCAGCAAAGAAGGTTAATGTTATCCTGGGAAAAGTGTGGCGAGCAGGTTGGGAAGGTGATCCTTCCTGTTTTTTTTCAAAACAGGTATGGTCATAGCTGGAGTACTGTGTCCAGTTCTGGGCTCCCCAGTAGAAGAGTCATGGGCATAATGGAGAGAAAGAAGAGGGACTCAGGAAGGGAAAAGAAGCTGAGATGACAGGTTCCTTAAATTGCTAATATGAAACTGAGTAAAATCAGCTAAGTTTGTGCATACCAGGGATGTTAAGGAACAGATAGATAAAACTGAATCACAGTGAGACTTATCTCAGTATAATACTGTATATAAGTATATATATATATGACAGTATATAATGTCCTGCATCCTTTATTGTCTTGTTTCTGTCTGTCTTGTTATTCCCTTTAGGACTTCTTCCTTTCCCCAAGGCTTCTTCCAGCTCCCAGGGGCTCTGCACAGCCTCCTCTGTCTCTTTGCAGCCAGTGCCACCACATCCTGCCATGAACTTGCCACTCTCCTTCAGTGTCAGCAGCAAGAGCTGCAGCCAGCAGGATTCAAGGATATTTGACCTCTCATCCAGTCTGTGTATCAATTCTGCTTCAAGCTCATTCTCCAGCCTGTGCTGGGACTTCAAAGCCACAGTCTGATGCACTGCATTGATTTTGCCTCCAGAGACTATGAGAAAATTTGCTTTCTCTGGGAATACTTTTTTTTTTACTGTGGCAGAAAATCATAGACATATATAAGCAAAGAGCTTTGAAAGAACATCTGGGACAACAAGTGTCCATAGAGACATATCCTGGCCTGTTTCCACTCTTTTGCCACTTGAAACTCATCCCTAGAGCCATAAACAAAGTAAAGAACAAGAGCATCAATGTTTTTCAAGGAACTCTCATCTTGCATCTCAAAGTAATTGGTACATGCCTTTGCCTGCAACCTTATTTTGTGCAGAACCTTCATTTGCCCTTAGACATCAAACACTCCCCAACTTTGAAGAAGTTTGAATACAGATCTGGTCTTTGCAGTCGAAGCACACCTCTAGCATAATGATGAAAAAAGAAGGAATGTATTGAAGCAGAACACAAACTTCTTCCAGAAGTCACTCTAATCAAGCAGCTGCTTCAAGCATGAGGTCATGTCGAAATGTTCCTCGACATGGTGAATATGCTTCTGACGTGATTTTTTGAAAAGACTAACTATATTAAGCTCATAACACTGCTAGATCCCTATACTGGCCTCTTAAGGCAAGCACGAGTGTGTTAAGACACTGGTTTATTCCATAGACACAGTCAGAGGATAATACTCTTATTCAGTTACTTCTGCCTCACCATGGGAAAGCAAATTGTAATGAGTTATATATAGAAGAGGCAGATCCAATTTTTTTCCTAGTACAGTAAATCAGCTATACCCTTTGCATTCCAGTAGTTGCCCAAACCAGCTTTAATGTACTGGTTGCTAGATTTTAAAGGAATATATCTGTCATTTGAACCTCAAACATGTTGTAAAAATGTTATTCTGCTGTTGTTATCCAGACTTCCTAATCACAGATTAGTAATCCAGTGGTTTAGGCAATGCTGCAAATTTATAACAAACACGATGGCATGACATAAACATTAATAGAATTTTACATGAAAATACATTATACAGAGGTTCATGATACACCAGTATCCTTCTCCATTGTAATCTATCAATAGTAACCTAGCTTAGTTGTTAAGGCTGAAACTTTTGTCTGTAAAAGGTCGGGGGTGTCCTTGACGTATGGATCTGAAATATATATGGGAATAAAGCTCAGTGGAAGGAGAAAGGGGACCCGTTCTGAGGTTGATTTGCACATTTCTTACAACAGGAATTCTTAAAGAGTATCTGATTTTTATCATGTCTGGGGCACAAGAGCAGAAGCAATGGGACTAATTAGAATGGCAACAACTATGGTAACAATAAGATGAGAACAATGGAACAAAAAGATAAGCAATTTCTGTTCAGCAAATGGGTTCACTTTAGCAGAAGCTTGTTTAAACTCTTGGGCAATGAGAGAAGGGGATTATTAGTGTACTTGAAATGTTTTCTGTCATCATATTTTTTCAACAATGCAAAGTTTCTAGCATTATAGATGAAGAACTATTTAGTGAAAAAAATAAATTTTCTGTGATCTAATCCAATACTTGTCAGGTCTTCTCACAAATTCCTGTCCCCCTTCAGCTGGAGAACCAGTTATGGGTTCAAAGTTCAGAGTGTTTTCCCCCAGGTGCCTGAAATTTAACTAGTGGTCACTCAGAATGAGTCATGTATCTGTCTGAACAGAGTATATAATTTTTTCCTTCCAGCAGTCCCAAAGATATCCTTGTCCATAGCCAGGTGAGGCAGGTGGGTGCTGTAATTACACTTTCAGAGGACAACATTATCATATTTGCTCTCATCTTTTACTCATCCTTTGATAGCTTTTTATGATTGCTCTCTGGCTTTTGGCTCGCAGCCATTTCCCATCCCAAAGGCAATGATAGTCACAAATAGAAAGAAAAAAGGAAAAGATGACAGGAAGAAAACAGTCAAGTAAAACAGAAAGAAATTCTGGAGGGTAAGAGTGAAGGTTTAAAAGAAAAATTTAACACACAGCAGAACAAAATGAAATGCCTAAGATGCATTGGTTTGAAGACAGATGCAAAACCTTTCCTTTAGACACTTAACAAGTACAGTGTGACAGTAGGAGAGAAAGAAGAAAGGGGAAGGACAGCAATGGAGAAATTGTGCTACATTGTCACAAGCTTTTCTCACAGTGTGCTCTGTATCCACACTTTAAGGGTGGCTGGTTGCGATTCATAAAATAAATATCAGAAAACATACCCATTTCTGAGTGGAGAGAGTAAGAAAATCTCTCAGCCCAAAGTCTCCTAGGAGACATATCTCAGCCACAGCATGTTTTCTGAAAATATAAAGGTGTGTTTGACAGAAATTTTAAGCACATTTTTTTAATCAGCGAAAACAAGATAATTTAAAACTTTTTTTTTCCCTTAAAATGCTTATAACATTATAACAGTTATAAAATATGGAGTTCCTGGTGAAAATCAGAAAGTACCATGTTCTCTAAGCCAAGCATCTCATAACCTGAAGGAGGACCTGGCCCTTTGCTTATGCCAAGCTGGGATGGGTGAAGAGCTTCTTTCATAACACATTTTAGTAGCCTCTGGGTTCACCTGATTTCAAACAGGAACAGCTTTGAAATCATGAAAGCTTTTACAAGATATGAAAAATGTTTCCTGTCCAGCTCTAGCATGAAGATTCTTTTATCACCAAATAAAATGATCTATAATGGCTGAAATAGCTTTGTTACTTCAGTTTATTATTTTGCAAATTGCAGAAAAGGCATGGAACTCAAATATGCAAAGGTGGCAATTCCATTACCTACTTTCCAGCACTACATATGTTTTCAATTTAAGGAAATTTTATCGTTTCCCAACTGCAAATTGGATGACATACAACAAAAACTGTGTTTTAACAGCTTTAGCATTTTATAGACATTACAGCCAAGCACCAATTCTTTACCTTAGGAAAAATTAAGAATTACAAAGAGCTTGCTATAAAAACACCTAATCACCAGCACCCAGCTGGAAGTTGTATGGCCTACTGCATAGTAAATTCTGCTAAGACACAGAACACACGAGCTCCTGGCCTTGAAAAAGATGCTTTTCCCTTTTTGTTTCCATGTCTATAAAATGGGGTAATAATACTTATCTGCTGTGTAATTGATACTTTAGAGACAAGAGCTTGATAGTTTTTGCAAAAAGGAGGTCACTTGATATTGCTAACAGCATGATTAATAATAATGCAACATGGCAAATGAAGTAGAAAATATTTAAGCAATGTTTAATGAATCAACTCAAAACTTGTCAGTTTGGGGCTCTATTTCCATTAGATCTTCAGTTCAAATAAAGCACAATGAAGTGCTTTATTTGTCTTAGTTGTCAAAGTTTTCGTTCATGGCAGAAATGTGCCAGTAGATTGAGACTTTAGTTACAAAACCAACTACATCTTCCTTAGCCAGAGTATGTTTTCCAAGCTCTGTTAACATAAGGCCTGACATTTTTATGTACTTTTGGATCTCCTCTCTAGTAAACTGGCAGAATACTAAGCATAATCACAGAATCACACAGAACGGGTGAGGCTGGAAGGGACCAAAGTGGGTCTGGTGTGACCTCCCAGCTCAAGCAGGGCCACCCCAGGGAACAGGACAGTGTCCAGATGGTTCTTGAACAAATCCAGTGAGGGAGACTCCACAACTTCTTGGTCACTGGCACAGGAAAGGAGTTCTTCCTCATGTTCAGGGGTCTCATGTCACATTGCCTCCTGTCCTCTTGCTTGGCACTACCAAGAAGAGCCTGGCTCCATACTCTGACACCCTCCCTCCAGATACTGATAGACAGTGAGCAGGTCCCCTCTCAGCCATCTCCTCTTGAGGCTGAACAGACCCAGCTCTCAGACTGTCCTCATAAGAGATGTTCCATCCCTTAAACATTTTCATTGCCCTTCACTAGACATCAGCAAAATGCTACCAGTAAAAGAATGCCAAGATCTTTAACTTTTTTGTGGCAGTACATAAATAAACTGCATATTAAAATACTTATTTTGAAAGCCTGAAAAATCACTCCTTTATTCCAAATCATCTATAAAATCTGGGCTCCACTTCAGTCTGTTGGAGTTTTGCCATTGATTCGGCAGGGTACAGATTTCAGAATGGACTTTGAAACAATTGGATTAGAAACAGCTACTTTCCTGATTTCCCATATTTCACAGTGGAAGCTGAGAAAGGACATTTTGAATATTGAAGTAATTTAAGCCAGCCAAGAAGGATGCAGTTGGTAAACTTGTTACTTTGCTAAAAGATTGACTGTCTGGAAAATGTTAGAAAGCTGGACACTTATTATTTTTGCATTAGTTCTCAGAGATCTGAGGCACAATCTGTGAAATTAATCAAAGGTGTGCATCTGTATGCTATAGTCAGTGTGGTACCAGTTTTCTGTTTATCACATGCTCATGAACTCTTTTAGCTCATACACACTTTGATACAGCAGAGTTTCATATAGCTTAAACTGATTGTAAGCTAGCAACTGCACAGAAAGGAAAGAAACTCAAAAAATATGGGAGTGCTTTCTATACTTATAATCTGGACAATATTCTTCAACACTTTCATTCTTGCATCTATCATATATTTTTCTTAGTACTTTAGACCTCAGGAGTATTTTTGTTTTGGTAGCACCGATGAAACGATTCAGTGTTTTTCACTTTTGTATATTCTACTTTTCTGCTTTCATTTTTCCCAAGACCAATATAAATACTCTCTTGTCCAGAAGTTCAAATCTGGGTACTGTCAATTATGTGTCCAAAGGACCTTGTCTCTCTTTTTGCTTTCTCTCAAGACCACAGGGTCAGTATCTTCCTATTTTTGTTAGGCTGCTTTCTATTCATCTTCTCCTTCTGTACTCATATAATTGAAGCAATGTTTATTTGCCATTCAGGAAATCTCTCCTTCTTCTCCTTTAGTCAAGGCCTGCCCCAAGGACAGTGATTTGGACAGTAGCATCTATTGTTTCAGCTGTCTTCTTCCAGGGAGGATCTTAATTGCTTCTCCCACCTGCATGACTGAGTTTGCATACTCATCACCATGGCCCATGACTGTCCAGGGAAAAAAAAACCACTTCTGCTGCACTTAACCATATTTTGCTGCCCTCTACCATATTACTTTTTGACCCTGTGGGCCAAAGTCAGCCTCTATGCACATCATCTTTTCTGACAATAGTCAGAAACTATACTGTCCTATCAAGAGATTATTTTTGAGATGCCAGCAACTGATATGTAGAATTGCTACTACTCCAATAAGCTCTATCCAGTAAATTGGAAAGGCCTCAAAAGACCTACAAAATTTTATTTTACACACAGGCAAATGTAGACACACTTGTATTCAAGAAAAAAAGATAATGAAAACTATTATCATGCTCTTTCCAATCAAATACTCTTACTCAACTCAGTTTCTCTACAATATCAGCCTCTATTGTATAAGTACCCTGTTGCATTTAACTTTTTTTTCCAAGTGCCCAAAACTATTTAGAATAATGGTCCACCTGTTCACCCAGTTGTCTTCCTCAGAAAGGCTGATTGGGATAATTGGCTGTGGGGGCTGATGAAGGGGGTGGGAAGATGAGGTCAGTTAATTCCTGCCTGGGGAAGAGGATGTAGGAGGTCTCTTTTGTTCCAGGCCAAGGGCCCACTTGTAATAAATGACATACAGCAGAGACGTTCAGAAGACACTCTTTTAAGTTCCTTCCCACAAGGGAATAGCAGATGTTGTTTGTGATTTATGGGTCTGGGTTTTAGGGTCTAATACTGTAAAATGTCTGCGCAATCTGGACTAGGCATCCCAAACAAGTGCAAACAAATATATCATGACATTATATCTCCCTGTGCATTAACAGAATAAAATGGCAAGCACCAGAACTGGGTAAAATACCTTTCAGTTCTCCTTTTACATAACTGAAATGTGTGCAGACCTCACACACTTTGAGAATTTCCATAGCCAATGCTTTCTGGAAGGAAAAAAGCCCTCGTCCTGAACACTGCTGTCCCATGGGTTCCCTGCTTTTAGATTATGGGAGATCTCACATCTGTTCTCAGACTTGCCAACTCTAATAAAATGTATTTATTTCAAGCTTCGCTGATGGTTAGGAAAAAAAACCTTAATAACTATTGAAATGGAAATCAACAACTGTTCCAGGTCACAGTAAATGGATTTGAGGATTTAGTAACCTGGCACCCCTGAAAATATCTTCTACATAATGCCAGACAAAATGAGCATATTTGTGAGCATTTGATCAGCTCTCCTGGATGCATACTCCATTGCTGAACAAACACAATGTTTCTTATTTCTTCCTTTTTCTTATTCTCTCTAGAGTAATAAAAATACAGGAGCCCTAATACAATCTTTTCTATCTTCCTTTTCCTCTCCCTCTATCAAGTGTCTCTGATGCAGCTGTGATTTACAGTGTTGAGGATGGCAAATCATCCATACTCCACACACTGTTGTTTCAAGTGAGGACAAGGAGCTTTAGAACGGCACAGTCCTAAAACAAACAGTGTTGCTCAGCAAAGCCATGAGCAAAATAATCTGCTATACTCTTGGTATTGAAACATATGCATTTTCTTCTCCATCCCTTAATGACTGTTTGAAGAAAAAAAAAAAAGATTAATTGGCTTTGAAATTTGTCTGGGAGAGTATTTAACGCATTTTCACTTATGCTCAAATGCCATGGCTAGAAAATGGTATTTGTGTTGGTATTCATATGCCATACCTCTCATTTCCCCTCCAAATGTCTTTTATTGGAAAGGGGTTGTATGGGAAATACCTCGGTTTATCTAAAACACCAAGAAAAAAGGTATTTTTAGATCTATTTTCTTCCCTCCCCCATCTCCATTCTCACATGCATAATTAGCCAGCAATCAGGTATAATAGCTACACATGTAAATGCCTTTAGTTTCGTGCAGGTGCAAAAACCCAAGGTTATACACAAAATCAAGCCTTAAGGATTAGTCTTTCAGTATAGGACACAAAGGCTGCCTTCCCCCTCTCCTCTCAACTGATTCCTCAAATACAGATACTTCTTTCATGTATAAAATCTAATAATGTAATCACATCCTGACCCTTATAATGTATAATGTAAAAACAATGTTGAGTGAGCATCTATTATGAGTCAGTTTTGGCATCAGTTTTGGCAATCCAAAGATAGCAATACAGTGAAGAGAAAATTAACTCTGGAAGATGAAGCAATTACCAGGAGATCAGCTGAAAAAATGGAGATTTACTTCAAGAAAAACTTAGGAAACAGATTCTTTTCTGACTTAGAGGCACTAAGCTGTTTTTTCAGTTCCAAGAAAAGAAAAAGATAGGGCCTTGGGAATAATGTCTGTGTGTAGGAGAACATACACAAAATGTGAAATGGGGAACAATCTGTAGGGATTTCTTGTTTTCCCATTGTTAGTGTACAGGATACTTACCTTTATCTTCCACTAAACCTGGATTAGCATTTTGAACTTTAGAGATGAAAATCTTCTCCTGGGCATATAGGGTTTTCTAAAGGTGGTAAATAATGAATCAGAAACATCTTCCCTCTTAGATTATTTTTCAATATTCAAAACTAAAATGTTGTGTGAAACAAATGGTTCAAGGTACACAATCAGACCTTCCCAAGGGGTAGTAATATGACATTTTTTTAAACCCACCTAACTCTGCAGCTGACAGAGTGCATAGGACTGTGGTTTATGAGGAAGAAAAGAGGTTTTTGAGGTGGC
Organism: Hylia prasina; assembly: GCA_013397195.1. Lineage (NCBI taxonomy): Eukaryota > Metazoa > Chordata > Aves > Passeriformes > Sylviidae > Hylia > Hylia prasina. Next base: position 1,960,339 of record VYXD01005580.1, on the reverse strand, counting down.
TGAATAGCTGTGTTAAAAGGTTTGTCACCACGAAAAACCAACCCAAAATCATCCTTATTGTGGCCATAAAATAAATACAAAATGCAGGCACTGTGACTAGGTCTGGGCATATGGTCAAAGAGGTCACATTATTTATTTTTATTATTATTATATATTTTTCTTCATAGTCACAGGTCATTAATTAGAACTAACTTTTCTGAGGAGCTGTAGAGTGTCCCCATAATCAAGGAGAGGATCTGTTTTACAGAGGCAAGAAACAAATTAATATCACACGACTAATAATCTTTTCTGTCAGTTTTCAGACTTAAGCAGCTGAAATTCTCCCCTCTGTGCTGATGTATTTCTGTGGAGTGGAAACAAGCTCTAACTTGTTCATCACTAAGCCAAACAAGTGCAGGAGGGCCCTGTACGATCTGGCATGCCCAGATTTAATGATGTGTTTAGATGGCAGCGATTGCAGCCTGTCCTGCTGCTTTCTACTCCAGCCACAGAACCAGAGCAGCTCCAGAAGCAAAAGTGAGCACTGACTACCCAGCAAGAAAGTAAATTTTGAAAACATGCCTTTGTCTGCAGTCTAATCTAACCTGGCTGGTACTGAGACAGAAGAACAGGCTTTACACAGCACGTTCACCTGGTGCTGCTGGGCTCCCCTTCAAGCAGCAGGGCAGAGCCCCTCTCCCCCGCAGGGAGGGACCTCAGTTCTCTGGGCATTGGAGAGTCTGCACTACAGTCTTTAACCTCTCATGCTGACTCTTTTTTGTCTACAAGAAAAGTCAAACTGTCCCAACATAAGAGATTTAGCTCAGCATTAGGCCACAAATCTTGAGCCTAGAAGGGCTTTTCTGCGGCAACCTGAAGTTTCTGCCCTGCCATTCCATATTATGTCAGCTTTTCATGTTGCAGCTCTTCCCTCAGCATTCTTCTAAGTTAATTTTCATACTGCTTCTGGAGCAAGGTGCCCTAATGTCATGTGCTGGAGGTTACATCCCTCACTGGGAGACCTAGGCACATCCTGAAAGAGCTTGTAAACTAAAAAATTGTGCAAGAAGCCCCAGAAACTGCACCCTTGAAATGACAACACATACTGTTGCAGACATTTGGTGCCTCTCAGATTATTCTGTCCTCTGCCTTGAAATACAGTGTTTTTCCTCCTAAGACTGGCAGCTTGGAGGCAGTGCCAGGCTCTTTGGAAGAGAACTCTGCAAACACCTCTGTAAGTCGCCTCTGCTCCCCCAGCGCTCCTTGCCCTGCCTGCATTGTGTACTTTTCTCCCTCTGTCACTGATGAGGCTCTCCCTTTTTGAGAGCCAAAAAGCCACCCACTGTGGCTTTCTCCATTAGGCCATAAATGCTCTTGAGCTGCTGGAATCTGTTTTGTAAATAGACAATTAAAATGAAGAAGGAAAAGAAATCTCTGCTCGCTTTGCGTAGTCAGAGCCCAGAGACAGCTGTCTTGAGGGGCTCAATCCTGCACATCATGAGAAGGTTCTGAAGAGGGCTGAGTACCTTCATCTCTAAAGAGCTTAATTGGAGACAGGGGGAGCAAAGCACCTTCAGCACCCCACTGGATGAAGCCACATGTTATTGGGACTCCCACTGATTTCTGTCATCAGAGCAATTGGTTTTGAGAACAAGCAAGGAAAAAATCTCCCACTGACACCAGTGGGAATCCTTGGCACATACGGGGAACAAAACGTTATGGTTGAGATCTCTGGATACGGGAGCAGTCTTTTATTCTGCTTATGCAAATTATTTATACAAATTATGCAAATAATTACCAAGTCATTCTGGTGACTGTATAATAATAACAATAATAATTATTGTAATTACTAATGTTGATGTTTGTCACTATTGATGTTATTCCCATTTATTGTGATCGTGCTTTGGGGCCAGCCAAGAGCAGTGTCCATTAGGGCTGTACTCAAACAAGCAGTCACTGCCCCAAAGAATCTGCAAACTGAAGAAACTCCATGGGTGCAGAAGGGGAGGGAGGGCCAGTGGGAGGGGATGATGCAGCCAGTGGATTTAGGATTGGGGGTGGGGAAAGAGCAAGGCAGGGAGTCATAGCAGGATCAGTATGGGCAGATTGTGAGGAAGGGAGACATTTGTGGATTCCCATTGTGTTTTTCTCCCAGGAGTTAGCATTATGCCAATGTGTGAGACAGATACACCCACTCCTCAGATCTGAGTGTCTAAGAGGTCTGTGGGAAGGGTCTGTCCCATAAAGTTACATTTTACCTACTCTTGATCAGTACAGAAATCCCTCAGCTGCCATCCTCCTTCTTGTACATACTGGGATTTTGAGGTGCTGTTGCTCTGCCTTGAGGTACACAATGTCTGTTTTAGCCTTCCAACCCAAGGAAACTGCACTGGTGGTGGCTTTTCTCTTAGCCTACTGTGTTCACACCTAAAAAGGTGGAGTAAAGAACCCCAAACCAACAATTAATGAAACTGAGACCTGGCCTAACCTATCCTTCTTTCCTCATCAGATGTTTTCCAGGTGCTTACTGATACTGAGAAAGAACTGATGCCAAACACTGTTCCTTTCCTAAAGTGGCTGTGCTGCATTTCCCTCCCATGACCTTGAGTAACTTCAGCAACCACTTCTATATAAAACAAGCTGGGGCTGGTTCTCCAAGCTTTGTGCCAGGTGGCAGGAACCAGCTGAACCCACACAGCTAAACCCCTGTGAGGCAGGGTGACCTTGCCCAGCTGTGTGCCAGGACCTGGACCCAGCCCACGCCGTGCCTGGCAGAGCAGTGGGAAGGGGCAGGGCTGCCTCTGGCCAATGCCTGTGCCTATGCTCTGGCCTTGATCAGTTTATTAATAGAGCAACTTAATGGGTTGTTTTTGCCAGATCCCTGCTGCTGTTTCTCCTTCCTGCCACTTGCAGAGTGTTTGTTCATTGTTACTTGAAATAAATGAAAGAAAAACTTGTACAAATTACTTGTTCCCTGAAAAATGCAAGGAATAGTCTCATTACTTGTGTTGCAGAGATAACCCATCAACCCTCTTGCATTTTGGAACTGGTATATGTAACATCTTGTGGCCCTTCACCAACAAGACTTTCAATTACAGGGACATAAATCCAGTCAAATTTCACTGGAGTCAAGTCTTTTATTCTTGATTTACTCCCTTATAATTTAAAGCACTGTAGCTGTATTGTGCTGGAAAAAAAATAGAGGAACTTTTCAAATCTCAAAAGTCTGAATTTCTCAAAATGACATATGTAGCTGTGATTTCCTGTGTGAAGTACAAATTATCAGGAATGTTTCTGCAGAGCTGAGAGATGCCAGAAACCGGTTTTTTTTGGTCTACATTTCAACAGTTATTCTTATCCTGTTTAAACTTTTGCGTGAGTAATAAGGATGGATGAACATTCTTCCCTTCATTTTTCAGTCTCTGTATTTTCACTCTTCATTAGGTTTTGTCTCCTCTATTCTCTCCCCCTTTCCAACAATCTCCTATTAGTGGAATATGAGGTCATTTATTATCTGCCTGAACCAAACTTTCAAAACTACAATGTTCAAATGAGTCCTACATGAGGCATGAGCTAGGCCTATTCAAAATGTGTAACATGTGATCATTTTGGTGCCTAATAGCACGTTGTGTGACAGAAATGTGTAGCAGCATTTTTCCAACAAGGCTTCTTATAATCAGAGAGCATCTAATCTATTTACTTATATTGGGTATGATGTGGGGAGTTCAAAGTTGCACATAGTAACCTGTGTTTGCAAAAGTCTCAGACATTTTTTGGAGGACTGTCTGTTGTGGGAGGGATAAAACAGATGAATGTGAGGAAATAGTTGAAAGGCTCAGCTTCCACTAGAATAAATATGAATAGCCTTGAGCTGACAGATGTAAAAGGACAATTGTTTAACAACTTCCTTTCTACAGGGGACAATATTCCAAGCTCCTGTAAAATACAATACACTATACAATATAAACACAATGCAAGTGTGCTTAGCAAATTAAATAGTTGGGGTAAGAATATTTGGATAGCTGGACTTATTTTCTTGATTTCTAATTTTCCAAAAATGTTGGCTAGATCTTGGTTTACTAATGTCTTAGTTAATTTAAATTTCCAGTCCTATTATCCCTTTCTGAGCCTCCTGGTAAGCTGAGTAGGTTTCATAGTTCCACAGAATAGTTTTACTTGGTGGAATGGTATTTATCTTGGCCATTTTAAAGTCCCCTGTTCAGCAGAATTTCTCAGATTAAAAAAAATTCAAATTGTGAAAGAAAGATTGCAGAAAACAGTCCCTTGAATAAAATCAGCAGAAGCATTTCCAGATTATCAGATCCCCACGAAACACGGAAATACCCACGTTCTGTAAGAGGGTGAAAGGAAATGCCCACATTCTGTACATTTCAATGGATAAAAGATGCCTTCTACCCATTGTCCCAGGTTTCCTCAATACCTATTTGTGCTCAGTGATAAGGAAAAGAGGCAGAGAAGGTGAATAGTGCTCAATCAAGCTGATCCATCTCCAGCTCTCACTGTGGTCAGGGAGTGTCTTGGCTGCATGGCTTGGTGCCATTTTCATCTCCTCTACTACTCCCAGTAGTATTGTTGGGTTGAAACAAAATTATTTTAGGGACAGGATAGGAAGGAGCATCAGCACAGGAAATCCATCATGATGTTACTTCTATTCTAGCCACACATGCAGAAGGCCAGAGGTAGAGGTGCAGCCCTTTCCTTCAGGCCTTTCCTTCAGATCCACGTTCTTGGGTTTCTGCAGAGGATCTTTTTATGGCCATGGACATGAACTGCCCTGGGTAAATCGGAGCAGTCTGCTACCCCTCCCCAAATAGTCACATCTGGTGCTGGCTATCTCAGCTACTGACTCTGCTAACACTCCACAGCCTATGGCAACAAATTTCTCTATCCTTGTCCCTTTTTGCACCTCACCAGGTCCTGATGAGCCAGTGAAACAGTTATGTTTACTTCTGCCCCACTATCCTCCTACAGTACATATAACAGAAATCAAAGAAATCTCATTTGCCCCCTCGAATGCCTCTATTTCTATAAATTGTAAAAAGGAACTGTTTCTATTTATTAAGGTGTTGCTCTACTCTTAAATGAGGAATGTCACAAACTCATTGTCATTATTAGCCTGGAATAGGGCTAATTCTGAAATATAAAGGAAAAAATTCTCAAAGGATTGATGACTAAATTACTTGTGAAATTTTGTGATGAGATGCTTTATTGTCAAACTGGCAGGAAAACTGAGAGGAGTCACAGGAACTGTGGCATGTAGATGGTAAGTTTTAAGGTCAATTACAAATCACAGTGTATACATTTGCATATTGTATGGTGGCTGAAAATGAATGTGCTATTGTGAGTATCTATTCAAGATCCCCATGCTCCGACTGGCTCTGCCTGCTCCATTTCAGTATAGTGTCTGGTAATAGAATTATACTGTGAACAATCTACATCCTGAAGAATAATAGGTTGAAACTAATTCCCCCAGTGGTGTTTTCACTGCACCTTCACCTTCTTGGCAACTGTGAATATCTGTAGCTTATCTTAGACACTATACTAGAAGGAGACATTTAAATTAATTTTAAGCAGCTTGAATTTAAAAAAAAAAATTCCTCTACTCTTTTTAAAGTTGCCTCTATTCTACTGCTCTCAGCTGTTCTCCTTTTTTCAAAAGTGCTCGCTTATGCTTGAAACAATAATTTTTTACCCTAAAGCATTTTCTCAAGATTAATGACATAACCAAACATCATACCATTTTTCTTGGCAACAATCAGGACCTCAATTCATCCCTGAAGTTTATCAGTTCAGTTCAATTCAGTGGGACTTTATTTTTTACATTAAAAAATATACAAAGATTCTCAAGCTGTAAAGAGACAGACACCCTCAGGTACCTGTCATAGGTAATCAGAAATCATACTCAGAATGTGTATTTTCCTTGTACATCCATTTGTCAGGAAGTCCAGCCTTGGACGCAGATCACTGATTTGTGAATGGATCATCTGTTGTCTAAAATGCTGAAGTGGAAATAAATCTTATGACATATCCTGAGCCTTTCATCTGTTGATTTTTTTTCCTAGACTGGAATAAATTGAGGGATTATATCTTGTATTTCATAGCTAGAGAGCTTAAAGAAAAGGACTTAGATATGTAATGAATAAAGATGTCTCCTGGGAAAGAAAGAAAGAAAGAAAGAAAGAAAGAAAGAAAGAAAGAAAGAAAGAAAGAAAGAAAGAAAGAAAGAAAGAAAGAAAGAAAGAAAGAAAGAAAGAAAGAAAGAAAGAAAGAAAGAAAAGAAAGAAAGAAAGAAAGAAAGAAAATAAAGAGTCAATGAATGAAATATTTGCATAGATAAACAGAAAGATCTGCCTGAACCTACAAAGGGATGACAAAGAAACAATGGAAATAGTAGCAAAATGGAAATAGTAGCAAAAAATTACTGGATTTTGCTAGATCAAATGCACCACTGTTCAAACTGGATCGGTTCTAAAATAAATAACAGCGAGGAATAGCTGTGATCCATTGATTTTTTTGCTCCAGACAAACATTCTCTCAGCTGGCCACACATTTTATCACAGCAGAGGTAAGCTTCAGTAGCCACTCTTATTATCTTCAGGAGTCTTCCATAGCCTATACACCTCAAATGCACATTTGAGTTCAGATTTAGGTACTGACTTTAGCAACACTTTCAGTTTTAAGTGTCTTCTCTTCTTGTTTTTTTTTCTGAGGGAGAAGTAGTACTTTGTGTGGTCACACAGCTAAAAAAAATAACATCAACAGAAAACACTAGAAAAAGCCTGAATTTTAAGCATCACATAAACACCAGCTTAGTTCTTATCTTTCAGGACAGAGAACATCTTTCTAGACAGGTGCATTTGACAGTTCTTATTCACTAGCCCTCCCATTCACACTAGGAGAAGGTTCAGTTAATGGTCTTGATAACTGCATGGGTGCAATGCCAGCAGCTTTATCAACATGTGAGTGTCTGATGAGGATACAACTGACCTTAATTCCACTTTCAGACTCTTAAAGTGACTTGCTGTATGACCTTCAGCAAGGAACTTCTCTGCACACTGTTATTCCCAACGGGATAAAGAGATAATGATGTCTATCCACCTGGTAATGAGATTTGAGGGCTGCTGATAAAGTGCAGACCAAATTCTTAGTATTATCAGCACTTATGTGACTTCAGCAGCATCAGTCAGTTAGCCTTTGCAGGGAGCAGGAGCTGGGTTGGGAAGCAGTAATTGGAAGTAAAAGCAATTGTTAGAGAGGTCTGCTTAATGTGGCATTCTGGGCATTGACTGGTATCGTGGTGGGGTTTATATGCACCTTGTGTACCTCCTGGCTCAGAAAAAAAGAGAAGGCAAGCAGCTTACTGCAGAAAAATGCCTTTTCTTCAAATTTTTGCTTCGCAAGTGAACTTCAGTCCCTGCTTCCATTGGGATGGTGGGCCAGATGACTTCCAGAGCTCCCTTTCAACCCAAAATCCTCTTCCATCCCAACTGGCTGCTGTTGCCCTAATTTCCTTCACCCCTGTATTGCTGGTTTTCACACAATACTCTATTTTCCTCTGAAGTCTTTAGTTCTCTCTCTGATCTAGTTCCTCGATATTTTTTACTTGACTCAACTGAGGGCCAAGAGAAAGTTATAAACATAGTTACTTTTAATACTAGGTCATCCTTCTCAGCCAAACATGTCCCATGCACAGCAAGCACCTAGGAAAAGGTACTGGAGATACCAGCTAAAGGTCAAAGTAGCTCTGACAATACAAATGCCAACGAAGGAAAGTTCTCTTTCAAGTTTCATTTCTATTCATCCATTACATATTATAAGTGGAAACTCAAGAGTATCCCACCTGTTTCCTCATTATTGTCCATTCACACCATTTTCTCTTCAAGAAATAGATAGAAATTCAACAGATTTCTATCCAAGTTTATAATTTACTTTTTACAAACTTTGACATGTTCAGTATAAAACTGCAGAAACACTTTCATGCCAGAAAAGGGGCAGCTCCACTCCACTGCATCTGACCCCAGCATTTAGCTGCCTTGTAAAGATTTTGAATGCTGGAACAAGATCTGAGGGGGGAAATATTGCTTTATTTTAAAAGGGTGTAAATAAGTGATTGTAACAAGTGCAATCTTTACTTTTACATAAATATGGTGATCATTCTAGCAGGAGAGAATGCCTTTCTCTAGAAGTTAGCCCATTTCTTTTTTATTACAAAAGTGTTGAACTCATACAATTTTTTTACAACAAAATATCAGAGAGTTTGCTCATATGGAAAGGAATTCTAAGGAAAATTAATAGGATATTGCTACAGCAGTTTACATGGCAGAACTTGTACAGTTCCCAGCTGTAAAGAAGTCTGTGAAATTTTGCATTTTTTGTCATTTTTTGTCATTTGAAGGGTTTTTATATATACAGATATTCTCCTTTTGGATGGGAAAATGCATCTGTTGAAATGGATAAAACCCAGAAATTTTATCTTTTATCTATCACTTTTATTGCATGTGATACAATTATTAAAATGTGAAACAGAAGCAGAAAGAAAGACGTTTCACACTAAAGAAATTAGCCATGCATTCACGGAGTGCACTTTTTTTCCCCTGCCCCTTTTTTTCTAGCACACTTTTAATCCTGCCTAGCCAGAAAGAAGGAAAAGTGAAAAATGGTGAACAGAAGCTTATACAAAGACAAGTTTTGCTGTCAATATCCCTCATATCCATGGGAGTATGGAGGATTTTGTGCACTAATTTCCAGTTGTCACCATGACAGCACAGAGGGACAGGCTGCAGCTCATCATAACGCAGGCCAAGCAGCTCCAACCATACCCACTCCCCAACAGGGATTCTGTAAAGGCACTGGCATTTCAAAAGCAAATAAATCCAATAATTGAAAAGGACATTTGTCATCTTTTTAGAAGTTTAATTAGAATTGTGTCAAATAAAGTCACTATACACCCAGAGATTGGGAAGCACAACCAACCATTCCTCTTGTAACTGTTTTAATGACTCAAAACTCCTTAGTAGCAGTGCAGTGGCCCATCAGACAGGGGACAGCATACACATTTTATCAACTATAACTGGTAGCAACCTGCTCATTCCCAGGATATTCTGGCTACAGATACAAAAGTTAATGTCTTTACACTCCATCTCCATTCTAGCATTAAGACATGACTTGTTTAGGCTTTTCCTTAAATATTGTCCAGGTCAAATGCTAACATTATGTAAATGTAAATGCATTATGTAAATGTAAAGCATTAAGCACATACTTCCTGTCAGAATCAGTGACAGCTTTGTGAGTATTTTATCTGAAGAAGGATTTGGCCAAGCTGGGAAGGAAAACTATGTCAAAGTTTTGCTTAAATTTTATCCTCTGTTTGAATTCTCAGACAACCTAACACAGAGAACAAGTTTTCTTTCCTGCAAAGTGGTCTGAGTGCATGAGGCCCCGCTCAACATATAAAAAGGAAAACCATGAAGCATAAAGGTGATCAGTGTCAGAGCAGTGATGAGGGAAGCACTAGGGGCAGGGGCTAGCTATGCAGTACAGAGTGCTGTGATACACAGGGGAAAGAGACAGACAGTGGAAATCAGCTGGTGTTCTCATCCATGTGTTACGTTGGATGCATTGACAGGAGCAGACATGATGATTTATCTGGGAGAAAATAGTCTGCTAGTAGATACAGAACTCAACTTCATTAAGATAGAGATGCATACGATATCCTTGAGGCAGGCAATGCAGAATATAAAATGAATCTGGAAGAAGCACTGTCAAGTCATGTTTAAATGCATTAAAAAAAAAAGATGCAATTGAAAATACTCTGATAGAACAGAGATTTGATAATGTGACCCTTCAGGCTTAAGGGTATTAAAATATGGTCTAAGATGTATTAGTTCTTTGTTTTAGCAAACCCAAAAGGATTACACTTATTCATTAGATATTCCAGCAGATGTAGTGAATACAAACTTAGTGGGCCCTTTGAAGAAGGATCTGACAGGATGGGTTTTCTTCTTTCCCAAGAAAATCAGAGACAGAAAAACCCAGTTGTCACCCACTGGATAACAGTGCCATTGACCCCAAAGTGGTATCACTAAGGTGAGGTAGGGAAGAGGGGAAGAGGAATGCAGTTGGATAAAAATTAACCCATTCTGTAATGCATGATGAGAGTCACAAGGTATCTTAGACTATTGTCTATGCACACCAAGGGTTAACTTCTTTCTGCAGCTACTGGTTGAAGTGAGGAGAATAAAGTTGCTTCTGAAAAGATTGTGACTGATGAGCATTGACCTTTGATGTTTGACAGATTTGATTGTTTCCTGATATTTATTATTTAGCATTTATTGACCAGAAGAGGAAAGAAAAAATGCCTCTTTGCTATCTCAAATTAGTGAACACTCCAGACTTCAGAAGATATAAAATTTTGTGGAAAATGATCAGGCTTTGGGCAATATTAGTAGATTTTCATGTCAAACTTTTTTTTTAAAAAGAAACAGATTAATATGGAGCAGGCATTATGCAGTTTAAAAATAAATTTCCTGTTATTAGACTAGGTCACTATTACAGGATGTTTGCTATGTAGAATAAACCTTTGGGGATAGCAATCATATTGGACAGAGAGCAGATTGTGACAGCAATAATAAAGTGAACAGCACAACAGTGTGGGAAAAGCAGAAGAAAAAACCTACTGCACTGTATATTCTTAACAGAGATTCACATTGAGATATAGGCTTAAATAATTATAAGGACTGAAAGTGTTTTCTCTTCTTTTACATACATATCCCTAGTCTGCTAGAATACAAAAAAGAAAACACAGTTTTATGGATTCTTTTCTTTGCACTTTTTTTTCCCTGATCTGTACGAGACTCAGGATCCATGTGCAGCAGTGACAAACACTACATGTCATGCTATTGATCAGTGCTAGCATATAAACCCACCAAGTCAACAAACTAAATGCCAAGCCCCTTCTGAGAAAGCCTGAGAGGAAAGCTGGATTGGATGCCAGACCTTGAAAACATCTTGTTTGCTCTAGTTGAACACAGACAACACCATGAGTGCTCTACACAGCCTGGCTGCCTCCAGCAAAATATATGAGCATGTATCTCAGCTGGTTTTTAATATCACTGCAAAATTTTTAAGCTGAGGCAGTCAGAGCAGAACAGGACTCCATCCTTGTAGGACTTTAGAGAGCTATCTCAGCAGCTTGACTTGAAGCCAGATGCAAACAGGAAACCAGTGCAGCTGTTTGTGTCAGATGGTACTTATTTTCTTTTTCTGGGGTTTTATTTTACGTTTATCACCCCAGCATCAGGGCACTTCTATTCACAGCATCTAAAACAATCACGTGCACCAACTCAGGTTTCCAAAGGGCTCTCAGAGGTATCTTGGGAAAAGCACCATGCAGTAGTCAGGCCCGGGATCTTGCAAAATTGAGACAAAGATTGCCTGGTGTCACAGTTTTTATGTGACAGTTGTAGATGAAAAGGGTCCAGCTGCAGTGTCAAAGCCATCTTCAACACACAGCCTTTGAACCTGCTGTGGAACATCCAACACTCTTCCGTCATTCAGTGACACACTCATGAGGTTTAATCACCCACCACATTCTAGTACCATGTTGATACCATAAACACTTTGGGAAAGTGAATTTGGCCTTTTTTTCATTAAGACATAGGGGTTAGTGCAGTGCAGGACACTCTGTCTGGATGAAAGTTTTGGGGTTCAGTAATAAAACTTAATCAGGAAGGATGGTGTTTGTCTTCTCTGGTGTTTCTGTCACAGGCAATGCCTTAGGCAAACAGAGAAGGAAGGCATTGGTCATCATGCTGGTTCAATAAAAAATTATTCAGCTCCACATTTCCTGATTGAGAAGCACTTAATAATTTCATTATCTCCCTTGACATCGTCATTTTGAAGCAGCATTGTTTGGGCAAATGGAGCTCTCTTTATGTAAGACTGGATGGAGACTGTCAATGGAAGGGTGTTTAAAGTCAATGAAGACCTTTTAGACCAAACCTGAGCTCCTTGGCTTGGTTGTGGCCACATTCAGCTGCATGGATACCACTCATTCCAAGGAGGAGATGGAGGAGCCATGTTTGTCAGATGTTCCAGTGTCATTATTTCAGAGGGTCTGAGCTGAGCAAGACAGCCTAAATTACACAGCCTGTCCAACACATCTATTCCAAACCAAGACAGAGCCTCTGCACACACTTACTCTGTCATCCTAGGGTTGTGATTGCCAAACACTTCATTGTGTTTTCTTGACACAGAATTTAGTGTTTGCACTAGTGAAACATAATCTACCCTTTTCCCAGAAACATTCTCAGAGCAGCAGGGTGAAACCAGTATCATTGATTTTATACTAGGCCAGAAATACCATTTTAAGAGATTAACCCCTTTGTGACACATCAAAGTGCTGATGCAAGGGCAGGGGTCAGTGGGTTGGATTCTCCAGTCCATCCATGATGCTCAGTTATTTTCTAGTACTGCACGAATGCTGTAACTTGTTACTTGGCTTTAGTTTCCTCTATAGGGTCCAGATGCCAAATGGTTGTCCCTGGGGCATTACCAGGAGTGGGAGGAGTGGTCATGAGCTCCATGCCTACCTTCTTGCCAGTTGCCTAAGCCAGCTGTGCTAGTAATTTCTCATTGCTATAAAACAGTTTGAAGCGTCTTTTGCTTTATGCCAAGGACTGGCGTAGGCAGTGCCCTGCACAGAGAGAATAAAACACTGACCTTTGCCATTCTGTTCTCATAACTTGCAAATGAGCACAGCTTAGCTGGTCCAGGAGCCTGGCCAGCATGTGACAAAAGAGAATGAGGAGTTAAGTGTTCCCTTCCTCTCCCAACTATCTGAAATTCATTTGGCCACTCCATGGCTGGAAGCCACTGCACCTGTGAGTGTATCCCAGGGGGTCACTGCGGCCTGTCTGCCTCAAATGTCAAAAAAATACGGCAGATCCTACAGTGGGAAAATGAAGAATAACAGAGTCTGCACCACTGGATTTTCATTTTGGATAGTAAAACGCTATTTATTTTCCTTTAATTATAGAGCAATCATGCTTCTCTGAAATAAGGCTTGCAGATTTCACTACAACTTCTCTCTTAATTGGATGTTTGTGAATGTAAAGGTTTCTACCATGACTTGTGAAATGAAACAAAAACATCATTTCTACATTAATTTAATTCTTCTATTTCCAACCATTCTCTCACAATCAGGTTTCCTTGATATGCTTAATCTTTTGCAATGGTTTCCATGACAACTCCTCTTCATTGTGGTGACACCAAGGGCTCCAGTAATCATGAAGCCAAACTTTGCCAAGGGATTGGCTTTTGCTTTTTTCCCCGCTGGCTCTGCCACGGCAGCCCCTGCCTGCTTCCTCCTGTGTGCCCCACCTTCCCCACAGGCACACTGAAAGGCAGGGGTAGGAAACACACAATGGGATGTTATTGTGGTTTTATGATTAGTGCTACAGACAAGGCTTCCTTTTCAATTCCCGTTATACATTGCTGTTTACTGCTGCATTCCCAGTAAATCCCCAACAGAAAGGTGAGGTTCTCATAGCTTTTCATCCTCAGAAATACAAAATGTTATCCTGGCTGTAGAGTCCAGCCCTGCAAAGCAGCACAGCCTTTGTGCAGAGCACAGCATCGCTGCGCCTGGTGTTCAGTTACACACAGCAGCCTCCTCTGTTCAGCTGAGTGCCTCAGCTGTGGGGCACAGTGTGGGAGTTATCCTGTCCTGCCCTGCATACCTCCATCCCAGCATTCACAGACACACTGCTGAGCTCCTGCCATGCACACAAACCCATGGCTGCACTCTGCAGCTCCGTGAAAATTGCTGACACCAGACTGAGATGTCTCCAGCAGCTTTTGGTTGTACATTGCAAGAACTGTACTTTGTTGCTCCAATTTCCTTCCTACAGTTTGCCTCCCCCTCCTCCAGACCAACCAGCTCTGAGGAATGTACTATGTGACTGGCAAATCAAACATTATTATTAATCGCTGTAATTACTTTTCTTGGCCCAATTGCAGAGCCTGGGAAGCTAACCACAGTCTCTAGAGTGCAACCTTAACTACAACATGTTTCTGAGCCACCATTACCTCATTGTTAGTCATGTTTAACCAGAAAGAATTGTGAACTTTTTTTCCCTGGACCCTCTCAAACCACGTATGCTGCACAGATCAGTGTGAGAATCTCTACATTTATCTCTCTGTGCTTCCATCTAACCACTGGCTTTGCCAAAATCTCAAGTGTCTGGTTCAGGCTGAGGGATAGACAAGTATTCTTTCGTACCCTAGTCACAAGTAGTGTGAGTGGTTTACAAAAGAGCAATGATATTATTTTCTGTCTTTGAATGCCCACAGAAGGAAAAATATCCTCTTCTGAAAATCATCAGAAGTAATGATGATTTTCAGAATTTCAGTAATTACTTGATGTCCGGGAGGCCACCGAACAGAAAATGTATTGAACAACAACGTGTCCCTCAGCACAATCCCTGCTTCTCTTGTCCATCACCAGCTCCTCATGTTCAGCATGTGAGGCCAGGGCATGTTCCCAGCACTTGTTCCTTGTCCCAGGTATTCCTGTCCGACCCATGCATCATTCTGCATAAGCATGTAACTACCCCAAAACCTAATTTTTTTGCAGGGTTACCTGTCTCTTGACTCAATGAGTTGATCTCAGCTTGGCACTTTACAGGTGCTAGTATCAGCAAGACACAAGGAGCAGGAGTAATGTCAGGTGAGAGTGAGGTGGAGGAGACCTTTTGTTTCAGGCCTCATGTCATGCATTGTTTTTCTTACATATTTACTATACTGTGTATTCCTTAAAAGTAAACATACAGTAAAAAGGAAAACTTTTGTGGCTGCACCTTCTACCCCTAAGACATCAGAAGCTTTTCTTAGGTCAGTCTTATTTCCTTTCTGCAGGAATGTGCAAAACTATTTTACAGGTAGGAATGCATCTATGTTTTTCCACTGCTTTTCTACTGTTTTCTAATGTTTTTCTATATTTTTCACAATATGACCTGAGAAAGATGAAACATTCAAATCTGCCTTTGTCTTAAGCTAAAATTGTACCTGAGGTTGTCCACATTGTAATAGAAAAATTGCAGACGTGGTAATATCACAGCCCTTCTCAGCCATCCAATGAATGGGGTTGCCATATGGTTATGAAAGTGACTGGCATTTTTCAACCTCTGCTCTTCAGCTAAGCTCTACTTTGCAGCCTGAGTGGAAAGGGGCAATGATTATAGAGCCAGCTGGGTGAGGGAGAGGGAGGGAACAGTTCAGACACATTTTAGCCGGAGTTTCTTAGCAATCATCATCATCGAGCAGAAGGAATTCTGGTTCTCATTGTCTTTGTACAGGCAGGCGTAGGCAAGTTAGTGCTAATTGCCAGCTACCTGTGAACACTCAAATTAAATCTCAGCAGCCACTTTGGGGTTTTTCAGGACTTGAGTGAAATGGCAGGAGAATGCTGCAGAGACAGAGGACAATCCATGGGTAAAATAAACTGACAGCAGGGCAGAGAAACACCCTGGCCAAAGCAGCAAGGCAAGAACAGCTTAGTCCTTCCTGTGGCACTGCCTTGCACCCATGGCCAGCCACCCAGAGGGAAGAGCCTGGGGCTTTGCAATTGTTTGAATGGCAGAAGAGCTACACCTTCAGCTTTAGGGCTAACCTGTAGGAGAACAGCAGCCACCATCACCAAAGAGCAATGAGCAGAGTAAAGGCACACAGTTCTGTGCTCAGTATAGTGAACTCATTCATGCACTTGCTAAAGGTGCCTCTGCTGGGGACTCTGAACTCAGTGTAAAAGGTTGTTTCTGTTTCCCCAGTTACAGAGAGCTCTACTGAGCAATCAGATATTCAAAACAACTCTTTCTGCCATGCTTGGGTACTCTGCTGCCAGGCACAAATGATGCCACGGTGGCATGGGATGTACGTAAAAGTGGTGGACAATCAACCCCTCTTAGAAAGATGTATCCATAGCAGAGACAGAGCAGCAGTTGTTCCTGAGGGAACAAGGGACATATCCTGAGGGAATAAGGGACACTGAAAAGACTTGGATTAATCATTGCCAAAGAGCAGGTGAGTGACAATAGTGAGAATTTTCATGACTACTTAAATGGGACTAGACAATGTGTTAGTTTGACCTTTTGCAAAAAAACAATGTTGACCTGAAAGTCCAGTAAAGGTCCTTCTGGCCTTGACCTTTTTTTTTTAGACCTGTAAATATTACTATTTAGTTTCTAAAACTTGAATTAATACTGTGATTGTTTATAGGAAAAAATGTGGATTTAATTATTTACAAGCAGGAGATTTTATATGCAAGAAGAGAACATAATGCTGGAAATCTAGCCCTAGAAAAATTAGTAATGAATGCTCCTGTCAATATTTCCCAAACATTTTTCTGCTGCAGTGTTGGCCAAGCTTTTCTGTTTTAACAGTTGCAATTTGGTGAGGCACCTGTAAAAGTACATTTTGCACTAAAATGGAACCTTTACTAAAGTGCAGCAGAAGAAACCAGCTCTGACATTTTTATGATCCCCAAACACAGACAGTCATTCAGACTACAGATACAGGAGTCATCATTTATATAGTCCTAGCTGCTGTTTTGGTTTGGTTTTCTGCCATGACTGTAAGGGGATCTTGCTTTTAGCAAGTTCCCCATCTAACAAGATTCCCAGCCAAGACCTTGACCATGGTTGGGAGAGTATTTTGTGTTCAGGCACCTCTGATTTGAAGAACACTGTTGTAAATTCACAGCATCCAATTCTGAAGATATGTGCATACACCTGGTGCACACCTTGAATAAGCTTTCTGTCAATTTCCCTTGAAATTCCTACTAAGGTAAGTCAGTGGGAAGACTGACAGCAGAGCACAGCACCAGAAAAGATTCTTCTTTGTTCTTCCCTCAGCCAGTCATGTTGGCTGTCCTCAGTGTCTCCAGTGAAGGCACAAGGGAAGCTACAGGCACCTTATGCTGCAGCTTCTCCTTTCCTCCAAGGACTGTCACTTTCAGCAGCCCTATGCAAGGAAGGAATACAGCCCATTAACTAATTTATCAACATTTACATTGCAAATATTATCTAATTAAATAACACTGCTTCTTTAGTATTTGCTGCATATCTCTATCAAGAGTTTCCCAGCTGGATAAAATATCTCAAAGGAGCTTAGGAGTTTAGCTTTCCAGTCACTCATTCAATTTGGTGTTATCTATGTTTATTTTTTCTCCACCTACAGATATACAAAGCAATGAAAACAAGCTGCAAATCCACATACTTGCCTTTGGAGTCTCTGATCCTTAAGACAAATGTACAGTTATTAAAAGAGTTATCAGACACTTACAATCTAAGGGTTGCTAATGGATTTTTTTTTTCTCCTTCTCCTTTCCACTCTTCATAATTTATGCAACATTTGTTCACAGAAGTGCAGCTCTAGCTGGTGCAGCAGCATAAAGAAACCAACTTACCTGAAGCAAAAGAAGAACGGATCTTTGGGGAAATCCCACCATGAAAGGAGCCAAGAGTAAGAAAAGCAGAAGTTTAGAAAGCAGGACTGAAATGAATCCAAGGAAAACATGCCTATACCAGCTACTTCGTTTCAAAGGAGGCAGGTGGCAAGCTTACATCCTCCTGTTCTTCAGCTACCCATTTCCTTTTGTGGTCGTTTTTCATATGAGTCTCTTCCTTTTCTTGCAAGGCAAAATCTGAATATATTCTTTCTGTACTGTGCTTGCAGTTTCCAGCTTAACTCAGCTTAGACATAAAATAATTCACCCGCAGCTTCCTACATTCCAAGTTTATCTTGCTTCTGCAATCGCTTTCCTCTCCTCTCTTGTGGATACTTCAGCATCAGGAGGATGTGGGCAAATCAAAGGGAACTGAGAGAAAACAAGCTGAAGGAATTAAGAGACTGAATGAAGGCACATTAAAATTTGGGTAATTTAAGACATAGTGAAATGCAATATCTGTCCAACATGCATGTATTTGGCACGAAACAATAATTGGAAGATTCTATCCTAGACTCTCAGTGCCTCAGCATGCTGTTAGCAGTACAACTCAATCACAGATGTATTGAACAATCAGTTCAGGAGACTTCAGTCAGTCAAGCACACATAAAAACCTTCTGCTTTTCCAGTGCTAGAAAATACACACTTACAATTTTTTTTAAATTGCATCAAGCAGTTCTTCTGTGCGGCTTGAGGTGATCACATTCCAGTTATTTGAGACCACAGGAAAATGAGGTGTACTAGCATTTAAATATTGCAAGAATTCAGGAAGGAGAACAAATACTCAAAGTAGTAAGTGAAGGTAGAGCTGGAGCTGGGCTAAAGGAAAACAACGTCACATAAGGATGTCAAAAACTCAAATCTTAATAATGAGATAATCATCAAGAAAAGATGTAATTTGTCATGAAGATGTCTTAAACCTGAAAGTTTTGAACTGGAAAAACTGAAATTATAAATACAATGCAGGATTTTCTATTACTTTACTATTATTTCTATTGTTTTTAACAGAATGAAGAAAGGGCAGGGTGGACAAATACTTCGATTGATTATTAAGATGACTGTTTCATATACAATAAAAATTAAGGTCCATAATCCACCAAAGGATAAATTCAATGCTTTAAAAGTCGTTCTTAGTTCTAAGTCATCGGCTTTACTATGACTGCATAATAGCAGGGGCAGAAATAGATAAGGCTCATGTCTTGAGACAGAGCACACATATTTTGGATATATATGTTCAACTCTGAGGACAAGGAAGCTGTAATGTTATTGTAATTATGGGTTGTGTAAGCCTTGTTCAGCTTTATGATACACAATATGCATTTATGTAGAATAATAAAATTTTATTTAGAATAATAAAAAGTTGTGTCTTTTTTGTGAGAAACACCTTTTGCCTTAGCCTAGAAAGGTATTCATAAGAATATCCTCCCAGGTGCTCTTGCAAGTATTCATGCTGCATCTCAGTGGATAGCTGCTGCTGCATTATATCTTAAGGCAGTGCCATTTCAGCACAGGAATCTCAAGGAAGAAATGAGTCACATCTAAAACAAGTGAATCAAACTCAACCATTCCATGTGTTGCACAGCTAGTGAAGGCTTGTTATGTTGGATTTGTATCCTGTGTTCTCCAGTATCATCAGTAACTCTACATTTCTTCTTAATCTCACACCTTCACATCCTTAAATCTTCCCCATGAGTGCAAGCCCAAACCACCAGTGTGTGATATCCCCCCGTGCTTTCATGTCATGTTCCTTCATTAGCTGCCTTCAATGTTCCTTCACCTGCTGAGCTCTCAGGTGCTTCCAGAAGCTTTCCTCATCCTCTCTGCTCCCCATGATGCTGCTCTCTTGCCTCACAAAGTGGGGATTGCCCACTACAACAGCCTGAGACATTTCCTTTTATTACTAAGGAGCCTTTGCCAGACCTTGCAGGTAGGCAGGGGATAGAGGGATTGATAATGCAGGGCTTCATTCTCATCCACTGTCAGCACCTCTGTGGCCAGGAGCCCAGACAGGCAGGGTGGATCTCTCACTGCTCCAGCACAGCTGTGAGCAGGCTGATCTGGACAGAACTGTCTCTTCTGAATAGGATCTTTCTGCATTGGTAAACATCAAATTTCAATACACTTGAAATCTCTGAGACATTTAATCCCTTGTCAAATTTGCTAAACTTTCATCACAACTAAAATTCCTGGGTGAAGACATGAGTAAATGGACAGATGGACACAGACCAACAGCTCTGTTTGTACAACTCATCACATTTCATTAGACAACCACTGTAAGAAACTAAGTGAAAAAGCAGCACTACCTCTATCTCACCAAAGCAGCTACTGAAACAATATAGGATTTGTTACCCCTGTTTCTCAGAAAAAAGGCTTACTTCCATAATTAGTTCTATGCTTGCTAGACCAAAGCATGAAATCATATTTTTCTGATCCAATTTATCTGGACATCATTGTCTCCTAATTTTCTTTTTCTAATTTTCTCTACTGAAGGAACCCAGATACACACTCCTTAAATGCCTATGTCTCACTTGCTTGGTCAGTAATTTAGCATAGTTATTTAAGAACTAATTGGAGATTATTTTTTTTCCTCAGGAAAGCAAAACTATTTTCAACATCATAAAAAATTTTAAATAATCCAGGTTGGCAATTTAAAGTTATTACTGGATTCATTAGAGCTTCAATATCCTACCTACTGCTGAGCTGCTGACAGGACGAGATTTAGCTGAAATCAGTGGATCCAATTAGAACCAGGGGTTCACACACTGAGCACTTCCAGAGTACAAATTATTGGTGACATTTCTAAACAGTGATTGACACTGAAGCCAGCACAAGTTTCCTATACTGCTATGGAATATTATGAAAAGGACTGAACTTTGTAACCTTTCCATGGTATTGGCAAAAAAAAAATCAACTTCCGCTTCTTTGTTAACCTTCATTTTCAGCATGGACTTTTTTTTTTTCCCCAGAACAATTGGACAGTCCCAACATAAATCAGGATTCCAAGTTGTATTAAAATTTATCATGGCTGTGGTTGCAAAGGGCCACCTTCAGACATGGGGATTGTTAGATTTACCTCTCTGTAGAAAAATCAGCCTACTGCACAGATATTAATAGTTGCTTAAGTCTCCATTATCACCCCACTATAGTGAATAAGAATAGGTGAGATGGTCTGTGTTTACTCATTTTCATCTCTTATACAATGATTTCTTTGGAATGTTTTTCTAATCTAATTAAAATTCATTTTGGTTTGTCATCTATTAGCCCAACTGATTCCCAATTATATCTCACTGCCAACCTTGTCTCTGCTAGAATATTATAAGTGCATTCCAAATATAAATAATTAATAAGACAAGCGTGCCTTTCTTATCATGGGTTGTGTGTTATCAGCAGACTCACAATTCATGTTTGGTGCTGCAATCACTTTGCTTCCAGCAGCCACTCCTGTATCAGTCCTTCTGGGTGCTATTGCAAGGGAAGAGATTTAACCATCTTGAATGTTCTACATGGTAAGATAAGGAGGCATGCATGTGTGAGAAGTCAAGGTCAATTATCTTAGTGTGGTTTTTCTGCTATTGATATAACAAATTGTCAAAAACTTAGCCCCTGATCCTGTAATTATTTTGTGTGCAAAAATCATACGGACATCAAAGTGAATTAGTTCAGCACAGAGAGGGAGTGCAAGATCAGGCATCCAGCAAAATGTTTAATATTTCAAGTGTATCATTCTTCACAATACTGCTCTGTCAAAGTAAATGAAGCAGAGTAATGTACATTGGGAAAATAAATCAACCAATTCCATTTCCACCTTCCCTATATAAATAAATACGAGACATTCCAGGACATGAAGAAAGCCCTGAGGAATAAAACCTGATTGGTAAAATTTTGCCTAAGGTGTTGTAATGGACACCACAAAAATACATGTTCAGTCACTGAGTTTCCACTACAGTCCTCATTATAGCTGCAACTGGCTGAATTATTCATTAGAGATAACACACCCTGTGAATTTATCATAATATTATTTATACAGTAGAAATGATCACCTAAGGCTGATGGCATTTGTTTATATTTTCCACTATATGGCCAAAACTTTATACAGCAGGGGCACATTTCTCATTTGCAAACTGGCCAACAACAACTACAACAACAATATTATTATTATTAATAATAATAACAATAACAATAATAATACTTTCTGCTCTAGTCTGCAAATGAAGTCTCATTCTGTCTGAGTCCCTAAAAACATCACTCTTCATGAGCATAGGCAAAGAAGAAAGTGGTTCTGAGTTGCAATTGCTATGCAACAGAAACTCAAAGTAAGATGCCACTAGATACTACTACATAATTGAAAACCATACAGAAAGGTTCAATAAACCTGACCATGCAATGCTGCTTCCTTGTTTACCCCAAAGGAAGTTGTGCCCTTCCTGAACAACAGAGCTGAGGAACATCTGCCAGTCATGCACAGGAGTCCCCATCTTCCCTGTCACTCTGCGTAGTTTGTAGTACTACCAAAAAGGTTTCAGAAAATTCCATTGGTCTGCTCCTAAAACACCTGTATTAGTCCTAAAATGTTCTCAATGTACCAGCACAGTCTTTCTGGATCAGCCAGAGTAATGATCCTGCCAGTGGAACAGCAATATTCATCAGGGCTCCAAGATGAGGTAGTTGGGCTCATATTTAGCTAAAGCCCAGGTTCACCACTTTCTTCCCCCTTTTTGTAACTCAGAGGCTTGATTTCTCTGGCCTAGTGGGTCTCACAAAATAGTGTTTTCTTCAAAATCTCCTCCATAATTCTTTCTATTACAGTCTTCAAATATATCAGGGAAAATACCTTTTGTTTTGCCTTCAAGATTTTTGCAAATTTAACTAATTCCCAGTTCTCTCCTTCAACATTGATGTATTTCCTTCCTTATTCCCTTAAAGACTCTTATGTCCACACATTCCTAGCTTACAGATCCTGGCTACGAGGATCTCTCACATGATAATTGACTGTAATCTTCTATATACAAATATCCTGAGAGAAAATTGAGGGGGGGGGGCAGGATCCTATTGCTCAATATCCACCATTCCATCTGGGATGCATAAAATTCCTAACCACTGTGTTTTGTTGCCTAAAGATGCTTCCAATCTTCCTAGCTGTAGCTGCACTACTGAACAAACAAGTCCTTTACTGCCAAAAAGCCCAGCCAAAAGTAACTGTCCCACAGACTCTTGGTTGAACTTGGACCAAACAGTGGCCTAACACAGAACTCTGCAACATCAGACCACTGCTGCAGCTTTCAGAGGTTGTGTCTGTTAGATTATAAATTTCCCTTCTCAAATCTATTTAAGACGTGCATTTTTAAAAGACATCTCCTTGTATTTTAAACTACCTTTACGCCAGGATATGTTACCTTACCGTATATTGCTGCTAAACAATTACTAAACCTAGAAGAAAGACCTGCCAAGCTGCCAATGAAAGAATACTTTTCTTAACCAGCTCTCTTCTTATATTCTGTCACATTAGAGTGGCTGCACAACACAGTGTCACTGCAGAGCTCTGCTGGAGGCAATTTGATTCCTGAACTGAGCATCCAAATTGGCTTCAGCAAACTCCTGAACCGTCTGCCCTTTCTTCTCCCAGGAACCACCTGCATCCAGTTGGACAGAGATTTCTCAGGTTTGCTCAGGCTTACATCCAGATGACAATAAGGAAAGGGAGGAAATAGCCTTTGCTGGCTCACTTCCTTCCCCTAACACATTCCAGACCCCACCATTTTCATTCTAGCAGCTCCTCCCTTCTCCTGATCCAGGCAGCAGAAATAGCTGCTGGACCTTCCACATTCCTCTGGAGGCCTCTGCACCAAGGCTTCATGCACAGAAAGAAAATTCCACTCCAGGATAGACGTTAAGTCCACAGGGCCAAAGAGAGGTTCTGTTTGTCCAGCTTCTCTACATTCTCAAAACACTTGGCCAATCTTCATCTCCTAGATTCTCTTTCTCCTTCCAGCATGAGAGTTCATCTTCCCAGGTCACATACAGGAAAGCTCTGCTTACACCACAGAGACACTGTTACTGCTCCCATGGCTATGCTCTGCAGTCTTCTGAGAACAGATAGGAGCTCACAGTGTACTCCAAGACAGCAGCTGCTTTTTTTATAGCAGAATGTGTTTGCTGGGCTTTGGCACGGGACTAGCCACATCCTCAAAGCTTATAATCATTTTGGAGCAAAAGCAGAGTTTGTTCCCACAGACCTGCAGTAGATATTCTGGAAATATCCTTCTGATCTATTCATTCTCCCATGCTGTGTTTTCCTCTGTCTGTGGTTTTTTCTGACAGTTTCATAATTCTTTTGTGGGAAACTGCCCAAGTCCTGAGACCCTGATTCCAGCTCCAGTATTTTTCCCAGATAAAGTACAAACTAATGCCACAGTAAATACATTTGTGAAAGTCCAAAGACTTTCCTGCACTTCCTTGTTCTAGGAAATATATAAAAAATAAAATCCATTTCTCCCTGGAGCTGCATCAGTGCTTCATGTTTCAGAGGATTTCAGTGACCAGAGCTTCAGAGCTGCACTTCTCACCCTTTAAGGGAAAGAAGAAAATTGACCTGAAAAAACTGTAGTCCTTATTTATATGTCCTTATTTATCCTGTCACGTCCATAATACCTACCCATCCCAAGAATTACTACACCTTTAATTATGGTCATGGGTAGCCCTCTCCTTCCCAGATCTGTTTCCCTTAGCTGTTGATCCAATAGCATCACACTCTGATGTGCTCGGTCCTGTCTCATCTTCATTCCCCCAGGCCACTTTCTGGACCTGTAAAGGACAGCATTTCCATGGCCCATAGATTAGAAGGCCCTTGCAGGGTGCTTAGAGTCCTCTAGTTCAGGAAGAAGGAATTAAGGAATTAAATAGGAATTAAACCTTTCCTCCTTGTAGTACAGTCATTTTTCCCTATGCATATTATTTCTAATCATACAATTATAGAATATGCTGAGTTGGAAGAGACCCCAAAAGGATCATCAAAGTCCAACCCCTATACTTTCCTTCTCAGAAGGAACCACCTACATGGCCAAACTTTTATTCAGTGATCTTCTTTGCTAAGTGTGTGATGGAAGAGTCTCTCTAGTCATTGCACACAAAAATAAGTTCACTGTTCAGACCAGTATGTTAACAGAGCTTTCATACTGAGGAGCTCTGGCAGTCAGCAGACTCTACTTGTAAACACTGACATAACTCAATAATTAGGCAGAATATTGAGTTAGCTAAAGAAAACCAACAGTTTTGTGGGGGCTTAGTGAGTTAAATAGTCTCAGTGAAGAATCCAGAGGTGCCAAAGTTAGTGCAAACTGGAGAAGAAGAAGGGAAGGATGTGCAAGGCACAAGAGCCAGAAGCAGAGAGAACAGGAGAGAAGGCAGGGAAATAACCTGTCCCTCTTGTGGCAGCAGGAGACAAGTCAGCCAGCTCTGTTGTCCTCTTATCTTCCCCCCGAGATGCATTTTCAGTGTGCTCACCACCAAGGCTCGCTGGCTGAGGCCCTGGGATGGGGTAGTTGAGGAAGACCTCTGTTAGTCCAGACAAAAGAACTGTCCTTATAATGTAGCTCCGAGGTGGTCATTCAACTACCAAGAAATACCATTTCAGATGTTGTGATTTCATGGTTCATTAAAGCATTTGAAGAAAAGACCTACTTCTGAAGTTGTGAGTGAAACTTCCTTCTGGACAAGAGGTCTGATTTCGGTCAGTTTGGACGTGTACAGGTAGGTGACTTGGGAAATGCATTTACACCCCTGATCAGTGAGTTGTATTAGGCAGAAATTATGCCATGTGCTGTGGACGTGACTGCCCCTCCACCACAAACAGCCAGTAGACAGATTGCACAGCAGCATATTTCATTTTATTGGAAAAGACTTCTGAATAACAAATACATTAATGGGATCCAGAATCAGATCTTAACTTGCAAACAAGGCAAAAAAGCTACATTTGCTGGGTAGTTTATTTCCAATAAATAATTTAACCTCTTCCAATAAAAAGTTCTGCATTCTGAAACAGAGAATTGGCTTTGCAGAAATTATTCCCGGTGCAGCATTTGTTCAAAGTCATCTCTACTGGATTCTGGAAGGCAGTATAAGTTCCAGGAAAATAGTTCAGATGTCCTGAGAAATGCTAGTTTCAAAATCTCAGCTGCAAAATCTCCCCTGCTCTTTGAGCTCAAACTGTACATAAAATAATGAGAGCTTCAGGCATCTCCTTCTCTCAAAGCTGTAATTTATGTCAATAGATAGGAGGGAATTAGTGGAAAGCATAAATTATCCTTTCACTACAGTACTGCTTTCCAGAATTTATATTTCAACAATCCCAGTACAGACCTCAGCAATATGAAAGTCTTTAAAATTACCTTGATTAACAAGTGACAAAAGAATCCTTAAAAAATAACAACATAAACCCAGAGTGTTAAAAATATGCACAGGAAAGCATAAGACTTCTGAATACTCTTTCCAACATTTATTTTTCCTTTGTCCTTAAAGAAATTCTAATTAATTATAAAAATGGGGACATTCTTAATGGGATTTTTACTGAAATGTTACAAGGCTTAATTTGTGTGAAAGTACCAACAAGTTTATTCATTTTGTAGGAGTGTGGAATTTGCTTCACGTAATACTCAGGACTTAGCTACAGCTTTGATAGAAATGTTATTTGGTAATTATCTGCTCTTCCCTCAGGGACAAAGTAATTAATTCTGTTCTGCAGTTCACAGCATATTCTGTTTTTACACACATATGAAGGATGAATTTTGGAAGATTATGATCAATAGTTACTTTATTGACAACCAATAACTCATCATTCTGACAGCTCCATGACTTTTAAAGAAAATTCAGGGGCACAGAAGTCAAACTTCACTTCTTAACCTTTTATTTGTATATTGGGTGGGGGTAGGGGGCAGATAGAATAAATCTAAAGGAAAATAAAAATTTAAAATTAGGTTTCATGAAAGAATTAGATGACATTTTGTCCATAAACAAAGAAAATAGCCACCCAAAATTTATATTTTTAGTAAGTTCCAGCTAAAGTAAAACCCATATATTTTCCTCTATTTGTTGATTCTTTACTCCTTTCCCTTAGAATAGAGAATAATTTAAAATTCAGGTTAAATACAAGTTTGAACAATAAATTTTAGGCATAAGTGAGGAGCTGAACCTCTCCTAAGATACAGTTACAGGCACGTTACTTTTTAGTCCTTTACAGAGCAGCTTTGTGTGTTTGGAGTGAGGGTGTTCATCACAGACTACCCTTAATCAGTGTGGTGTGTTTCATACTTTAAAAAAAATGCACAGAAGAAGCACATACCAGCTGCTAAAAACCCAAATAGAGAGACGCTGGAAATGCTGTATTTGTGAAGAGGAAGACAGAAATATTCCTATTGGTGTTTTGTACCCAAATATTAGTGGAAGGCACTGCTTTCAAGAAAAAATGCTTTTGGTAATTGCTTTTGCAGATGTTTTTTGCCTGCAACAAGGGGAGTCCCAGCTCAGCAGGGCTATGGGGGAAAGGGGTCACCTCTAGGGATTTTCATGTAAGATCTGACTCTTTCCCCATTCCAGATACCACAGACTGGGTAAGGCATTTTGGCTAGAGAGTTATGATTTCCTCCAAGGAATTTTTATGAACAAAAGCTTCTGGTACAGATGCAAAAACACAGCATGGATTTCCCCTTTTTCAGTCTAGCCTATCCGTTGACAGATCCAATAAAAAGTTCATCACAAAAAACACTCCTGTATAAACAACTGTCCCCTCCAGGAAAGGTCTCATCTTCTCCTGAATGCAATGTATTCTGTAATATAAACATGACTATTGCTTCTTGGGTCCTGTTTTCCCAATTGAAAATTATTGATAATGATTATGATAATGACATTTTCTACTCAACAGGAAAGTTGTGTCAATAAATGTATTGCAATGGTCAAAAACTGGAGCTATGGGAACACAAATACCGATACCGTAGCAAGGAACTAGGAACTAAATGTTCTTAAGTTTTCACTGTCCAAAAACAGTCAGCTCTGAAACAACTGAAGTTCTCATTTATTCCATCAGCAACTAAGGGACTTGGCACTAGCACCACTTAATTGGCCTTAGTTTTAAAAAAATTCATGGATGTAATCTGCCAATAAGCCAACAATTAGATGTTTTACAGGAAACTATTCCATTGACAAAAATTAAGTTTAAGAAGAAGGAGTTGGAGGACTGGAACTGGCTGCATTTTACAACAGTGCTGGTAATAAATCTTGACAATAAAAGAGAATGAAATACTTAAGCCAGAAAAGTGAAATCACTAAAAATAAAACTAGAGACAAATTACATTCATCTCCCAGATCTCATAGGAGTATCTGACTGGAAGAATTTCCTTCCACAATAGCTGCAGCATCCCAAGAGATCCGCATCTGCCTTTGCCCATGCAACTCTGCCAATCCAAGAGACAAACCATGAGTGGTGTTCCTTTCCTCATTATGTGTGCTTCATCTTGTGGCCAAGATAAAACACTCAATGTGGATAAGTAAACAGCAGTTATGTCCAGCAAAGATGTCCCTCAAGGATGCTGTCGAGACTCAGAGTGACATTAATGAAAGAAAGAAAACCAACAAACCAACAAACAAATCAGAACTACCAGATCATCAAAGGTCAGACAAAACTCTTCCAAGCCCAGGCCAGAGAACACCTCCGTTTTTCCACACCAGGCACAGCCTGGCTCTGGCAGTGCAAACACCCACTCTTTCTGCAGACAGCCAGGGACTCAGGATGTGAGTAGTCCTTGTGCTCATCACATGAGTATTAGCACCTTTGGGTAAAACAAGCCTGGTTCTTTCCTCACAACCAGGAAATAAACTCTGTGCCAATAAACAGGAGAGACAGAGCATCAGCCAGCCTCTATTTCTTTTCCTCTGCCTTCCGCCTGTCTTATATCTCACCCAAGGCCAAAGCACATAACTTGCATTAAGATTGCAGCATGAAGGTGGCCATGGTCTTCCTCTTCCTACTTTATCACTCCTTCTCCTGAGGTACCATGAAGTTTCTTCAAGCACAGGCTCTCCTGTAGCATCCTGGCACATACATTGCCCAGGATACACACGTGTGTGCTGGATCTCACTGTGCTGAGCTCACCCACTTAACACCACAGGATCTGACCCCCACAGAGCAGCCCAACACAAATCCAGTGTCTCCCTTGGTTCATACAGTAGCTTCCTCAGGATTAGTTATCACTGCACTCAGCTTCATTAACATGTCCTTCCTTGCCACTGAGAAGCAGGGCTAATTACTGTGGAGGCAACGCTGGCTGATAAAGCCACAGCGTCTGGCTGTTCTGGTGCTATTTTAGTTGATACCAGTCTGAGATTATCCACAGCACCCTGTACTGAGTACACTGAATGAAATGAGGAATAATGAGGTGAAAAAAACTCTTTGTCTTTTTTCATACTTCAGCAAAGGTTTAGGTCATACTTGATTTCAATACAGGTTGAAGGTTGGGGTCAAGTTTCACTGGGGACAGCTCAACTCTTCCTATCCTAATTGCTCAAGCCTACTTTTCATGATTAATTCTCTCATCAGTGCCTCAAGGTCTTCAGGGATTTTGGCAAAGATGACAGTGTTATCAGCTGATCTAATGTGGCTTAGGTGTTCCCATTTATCATGATGCCCTTTCCCTCTCTATTCAAGGTTTTTATAAACTTTTCCAAGCATGAGGTGAATTGTTGAGTGTGACAATATCTTTTTGTCTATTCTATTCTTTCTTTTGATCTCTTCACTTTTCTTGTCAATGCCTAAATGTCACTGCAACACACTGTTGATGTGCTCTGGGATTCTGAGAAATCCTTCTTCTTATTCAGTGTTTCTCATGCTGACCGTGTCCAGATTTTTTGTGTGTACACCATTTCCATTACACACCTCATTAGGGGCGTGCACCTGCTCCCATCAAAGCCAATGGCAAAATTCCCACTTACTTCAGTAAAAGCAGGTTTGGACCCAGTGGTATGCCAACTGATAAATTAACTTTCAGACAAAATCCAAAGATGTAGGAAATGTTCCAGGTTTACATTTTACCATTTGAACAAAGGGAGATTTTTGTAATTGAAATTGTCAGTAACTTTTCTGTATATAATATATAGCTCCTTTAGCCACTGGTAAAGACCTGAGTGAAAATAGACTAACAATGTTAATAAATAAAATAAAATAGAGTCCTGTAGCTTTTTCATAAAGTGAACTACATTAATGTAGACACCATTAATACTGTAGACTACAATTGCTTAAGATGGAAAGTGATGCCTGCTTTTTGAAATGAATTGAAGCCTCTTGCCAATGACCAATACAGGATATTTTCCAAGTAATGTCACTGCAGTAGGTTGCAACTAAATACAGTGAAAGAACATAAGGAGAAACATGAATATTATTTTGGTCTCTGTGGCAATTATCAAAGAAAGCATGTAATTTTTTTTTGAGAGAGGTTAAGGACATGGAAAGAAAAATCAGGGTTGATATACCTTTAATATTATTCTACCATGTTTGCTATTTTGACATTGTGGAGATGCTTCTTCTATGAGAGACAGAGTGAGACTGTAGCATGCAGCAGCTTAAAATAGAAGATAAGGTTCATCTTCCTTTACAGTCAACATCAGTCTCTCATTTCTGTAACCTAGAGTACCTTTCCCCCAGGCATTCAAAAAAATCAGGACATTTAAAGTTGGTTTATAAAATACAACACAAGATTATCTACATTTTTTTTTAATTGGAGTTATTGTATTAAGTCAAAAATTTTAGTAAATCCATATCTGATTAGAATTTTCTGAAAGTCAAAAAAATTGTGTACTATTTCTTGTTTGACCCACGACTGGCTATATTGTTGGGCTTTGATCCCAAACAAAAATTTCTACTTTCACTGGCTGCAGAACTGTAATATAGATTAATATCCACTGAGCTATAGTTTGAGATGAAATTAATCTCTCTCATGATGCAAACCAAATTTAAGTCCTAGCCTCCAGAAATTGTTCCATTAATGAATTTCTTCACTAGTCCTTCATCAGAAATAACGAACCCAGTCTGAAAATCTTTAATCAAATTCCCATGGAACTCATTAAAAAAATGGAAGTTTCTCTGAGTGATCAAACCTATTCTTTGTATCACTGCTACTGCCATGAGTTTTATCCATCTGTTTGTAGCTCCTCTGTGTTGATGACACCTGTGTGTTGTCCAGAGCATACCATGCACAGGCAAAAAAGGCAGCAGAGGCAGAACTGAAGGAAACTCTGCTTGGTGTTCAGCCAGTATCAGAAAAAGCAGCATAATCTTATTCCTTGTCAGCATTGCACAACCCCCAGGCTTCCCTCCACCAGGGAAGCTTTCTCTCCAGGCTGGGAGGTCAGTTGCCATGACTGCACATCACATACCTTTTCTACTTGATATTATGCTTCATAGTGTTTATTATGGAGTGAATCAGATATCAAATGCACCAGGTAAAAAAGTCTGAATCTTAGTTTTGATGATTTGAGAGGTAATAGTCATGGAAATTATAAAACATATCTTCACCTCCCCCTGCTAGTCATACCTTTCTTAAATGGCTTGAGAAGCGCTCTGGGAAAGTAAAGGCTTTCAGAAGACTACAGCCCATCTTCCTTAATTTGCTTTTCATAACAAAAGTCACTGAAGTCTCCTCTTTACTAACAGATACTAACAGGACATTAAAAGCATGAAAGTCCCTTGAATCCCCCCTGTAACACTCTCCACTGTAAGGTTGTGTTCCATACGAGGTTATTCACTTTGGCTATCAGCTGTGCTGATCTTCCTGAGCAACGCAGTCAATTTTACCCTGCACTTGACACACAATACACTGATTCCTTGGCTCCTGAGGACAGACTAATTGAGAGGGTGTGCTGTATTACAGAACACGATTTGCTTAAAAAGATTACCATCTAGCTCATTAATTTTACATTACCATACCATGCTTCTATTGACGTTATCACAATGCTTTCTACAACTACTTACAGTGATCAGAAAAATGCAGAGATCACATAGCCATTAAGGTGATGAAAAGATTTTTAGAGCTGTTATTATTTATTCATGTTATAGCAATGCCTCCTGGTCTTCGTCCATGTTGGGGCTCACTGTGCCAAGCCAGAAAATGCGTTCCCTTTCCAGAAAAACTTGGAGTCTAATTACTCCTGGAAGTTACAAAGGTGGCACAAACAAATAGGAACAAGGAAAAAAGCAGTACTTATGACTTGCATTTAAACAAACCAAATATTTACACAACTGGAGAACTTATGTGCATTTTATAAATATGCATTATAGAACAGGACTGAGCAACAACAGAGTGGAAGTGATTGGCAAAGGAACAACTAAAAGAAGAGTGAGCTGGTGAGAATTTTCATCCCATAAGGGCAGCCTGGGATGGTATTTGAAGGAAAAGAATTCAAATGGATCAGATAGAATCTGATCTCATCAGTGAAGCCAATGCTGCGCTGTTAGCATAATTAGATATGATGTTTCTGACTAGTAATGGCAATATTACAATAATTTGTGAAGTGTCTTAAACAAGGAACTAAATTAAATGAGTATGAAACATTGTATGTGAGCATCAGTGCTCTCAGGGTTTTCCTGGGAGAAGCCAAGGAGAGTCTATCAGCAGAGATTTGAAGGAGTCAGAAGAGATCCAGGTCTCTTCAAATGCCAGTGCTGACCTGGTCTAAATTAAGTGTTTCTATTTTACAAAGATTTCTGGAATTCCGCAGCCTTTCATGTCAGAATTAAATGTTAAGTAGAAATTGCTGTAGAAAATTAATTTTAATAAGATTCTGCTTGAAAGAATTAAAGCATTCCATTGAAAGAAGATGACGGGAAATTCTGCAGCGCAACCATATGTGTGCCCAGTACCATCTGAGACACCCACAACAACATTTGGAAGAAGCACAAGCTGTGAGGTACCTGGCATGGCTCTTTTGACTGCAGGAATTTATAGGAGGGCTGCAATTTACAGCTGAGTTCAGAAAACTGCTGCCTGCTCTTCCACAGCAACGGGTTTGAAAGCCATGAGATCGCTGGCTCGGAGAGGAACACACAGGGCTGCCAAACACAGCGTTGCAGGAGTGAAAAACAGAGCTGAAGTCCTCAGGGTGTGCAGGCTGTGTGCTGCAGAGGCAGGACACTACAGCAGCAAGGTTTGCCTTTCCCCCATTCATCACAGTAATCCTTCACAGTGTGCTAGGATCTCCCTGTTATTCCCAGTTTCATCTTTTCCCACTGGTTGCAACAATATCAAAAGGTCGATGGGCAACACAACAGCTTTGAGCCTGGTTGTTGGCTGTCGGGTTAGCACAGAGAGCAGCACTGAGGCAGAGGTGATGCTCCTGGGGCTCCTAGGATCCCCACTTCATGTTAGGAACTACTGCCTGCTGAAGAATCTCAGCTGAAAAGGATGAGCCTAGACTGCAGATCTCACCTAAAAAGCAGATCCAAAACTCCTGTGGTTCATGTGTGTATGGCAGGGACTCTGCAGACACAGGAAATCCAGTCCCAGGGCTCTGGCAGGACAGAGTTTGTCAAAATGGCAGACTCTGCACAACACAGTTGCTTTGAAGCCTCTGGAAGCCCTAAAGATGAGCTGGCAAGAACTCAAGCATGTTGCTATCAGAAATCCACCTGTGTTTCTCGTGTAGTTCCTCAAAAACTACATATTTCCAGAAGACAATCTGGATTTCATAATAGAACTCAGTTAGAAAAACCCAATACACTCAAACAGGAAGGTCAAGCAGTGAAGATAGGAGATAAGGAAAAATTAGACCACTTAATCAGCTTTCCCCTGTGGCTAGATGTAAGCTATAAAAATACAGTGAAGCAACCTGTAAAGGACCAACAGAAAGGAAATACATATATTTAAAATTACTATTCATCCTTACAGCCTTTTATACTTACAAAAAACCCAACAGCTTTATAGTTCTGCCATAAATTCTCCCTGCAGTACAGTCTGGGGCATTACACAGCACTAGCTTACCCACAGTACCTTACATTGGGTTTTATTTTCCCCTTGCTAAAAAGGTTTCTACTCAGAAGTGATGCAGCTGTAGTGATGCTCCTAAAGACTTTTGTCCCTCTGTCTCACAGACATGGTTTCAATTAAGTTTAATTACAGCTACTGCAGTTTCAGACCAAAGTCTACTTCACACCATGGGTAGCTTGTTGCAGCACAGCTCAAATCTGAAAGCTCTACAAGAACAGAAAATCTGTTGCCACTCCAGTATTATTATTTGCAGTCACAATGGATGAGTTTTCAAGTATTTTTTTTAGTACTATTTGGGGCTTATTCGGGGCTTCACTGCTGCAACCTGTAAGCAAGGAAAAAGATGGAGAGAGTAAAAGATGAAAGCAGATCTCCTGAGGCAGACTTTTATCATCAATCTCACCATCTCTGATGCTTTTTTGGAAACCCCAGCTCCTACTGTCAGTTGATTATAAAGACCAGATTCCTTTTTTCTTTTAAAAAAATAAAAAGTTATTATCACTGACAATTACAGAGAAAAGTCATGAAAAACATGACTGAAGTGTTCCTGCAGGGCTCCAAGGAGGAGGCAAAGGAAAAGGGTTGAGAAATTATTTCTCTGACAACCTTATTCTAAGCAAAACTCAAGGTTTCAGAAGGACTTTGGACTGTAAACAAGCATCTACAAAGAATGAAACAAATTGTAAATCTCATGCCTAAAGGTTTAAGAGTAGGGAGAGTCAATCCTCTAGTGCTGAAAACAGAGGGTTTGACACAGCTGCTGGTACAATCATGGTTGATTTGTGCATCTCTTAGTCCGCTCCCAGCTTAATTTCTGCACAGTAAGCAGCTTGAGGCAAGGCTTGGTAGTCCAGATACGACCAGGTTTTATTCTCACCCCAGAACTTTTTGTTCAGAACCCAAAACCTGCTGGGATGGATTATGTGGAGGTTGTGCTCTAACTCTGTGCTCAAACACAGAAAATGGCACGCAAAAATCTGTGAAGGGAATGCAAATCCAGCTCCTGAATAGGCCAGACACATGGCACCCTATTAGGAGCTCTATTTCTCAGGCATCAGACAAGGCATTTTTTTAATTTGTTGATGCCATGCACAGGATCCATATAAAGCCAGGCACAGAATCCAAGAACAAACTGAAAAGGAAAAACAAGCAGCATTTGCTCCCAACAGCGATTGCAGCCACATGGCAATCTTGGCTGCCATGCGGAAAACATTCATTAGCCTATTTAACCAAAATTAACTAGGAAAATGTACTCTGCATTTTCTTCCCTCATGTTGGTAAGGTGTCTTTTAACATAAGTGTTTTCTAACCAATTTAAAGCAATTTTTTCCTGTAAATGGTATCATTATTATCATTATGTTGGGAAAGGTTAGGTCATGATTTTTCTCAGAGTTCTCAGAATCATATTTTACTTGCTAAAATGCCAGAAAAAAAACCTTCATACTTTAGATTCACTGAGATGCAGTAAATTAACATCAAGAAATAAAGCAGGAGAGCATCCTAATGGACAAAACAGAAGCAAGAAAATGTAGTTACAGATAAATAGTCCCACAAATGCCTTTCTCAGTGAAATTGAATCAATATCCCTGATTCAACAGTAAATATTTCCAATGACCTGACCTGACCATGTCTCACAGCAGGGCCCTGGCTTCCCCAAATATAGAAACAAAGGTGTTGTAAGTTGCAATCCTGAGTTTAGGTCACTGAATCAAAGTACCTCTATGCCAGTGTTTGCACGCTTCCTCTCCATCTCTAAAATGTGATCAATCAGTTCATCTGTCCTTGGAAGACTGAAAATCCATATGTAAAACCATATTTACCACCCTATGTACACTTCAGTTGCAAATATATATATACTTGAATGATGCCTTTTTGTAAAAAGAGCCTTTGAATGACATTGGTTTCACAACCCTGCTGAAGAGTGAGGAGATTTTTTGTTTCAACAGAGTTGGGGCTTCATCCTTTCCACTTTGACAATCCCTCCTATGTGATAAGAGAACGTGAAAATACTTGTGCTGAACCAGATTGATGGTTCATCTAGGTCAGCATCTTTTGTCTAGCAGTGTAACAACAAGGCAAGCACAAAGTGACTCTTGCCCAAAATACAATCCAGCAATTTGGAACACACAGCTTCCTTGGCATATGATGTCTTTGAACTTACTAGCCCTCTCACTATATATTTTTGTAGCTACTTTTTGAACTCCATAAACTTTTATCATCTGCAATATCCTGTGGCAAGAAATTTCATAGCTTACATACATGCCAAGGGGATCTTGTCCTCTTTTATGTTGAACTTATCAACTACTAACTTGTAGGTATAGATGCTCTCCTAGTGCTTGTGCTGCAAGAGATCCATGCCCACCTTTTCTGTGTCTCTCATGATTTTATACACATTTGTCAGAGTTAATCTGAGGTGGCTTTATTGCCATTCAAAGTGTTATGTGGATTAGATACCTAGTTTAAACTTGAATGGGGGAGCTGAGACTGCACATATTATTCAAAGAGTAGATAAAAATTAATTTATACAGGAAAGTAATATTTTCTGGGATTTTTTTTTTAATTTTTTCATAGGATTTCATAACCCTAGATTTGGTTTTACTGCAAATGAACAATGAATGCAAACCCCACAATTTCCTTCCTAAATTCCTGAAAATTCATAGTTTTATAGGTGAAGTTAGATTTTGTCTTTTGTCCATCACTTTACATTAACTACATTGAATTCTTGTGCCATTTTATTGTCTAATCGTTCAGTATCATGAGGTCCTTCTGCAACACTTTGTCCATGTGGGCTGTCATTTCTACTACCCTGAATAACAGCCCCATCAACAAGCTTTATCACCCTACTCTACTTCCTCAGTAACTGCTTATTGTTTAATCTCTACTGCTTGCAGTTTCAAGGGGTAAGTGGCATGAGTTGTGTATGATTACAACACAGCACATCAGAAAGGAAAGATTTAGAAGAATTATTGCACAATATTTCTATTCCTTTTACCACCTTTTCCTCTTCCCCATCTGTCCTATATTCTCCCTGTTTGCAATACTCTGCAGAGAAAAGATACATGTTGTTCAAGGAAATTGCACTGGTAGCTGTTTTCTGAAAAGAACATTTGGATAATTAAAAGGCAAATTCTTTTTTTCTTTGGCCTTTTCTAACTGAGCTAGAACCAGAGGTAACTCTGAAAAGATGTTTGAATGTACGTGTAGGGAGAATCATCACTTTCTTCATTTAGTGTGATGTTCTGACAGAATCAACTGCAGTTTTCTTCTTACTGTCTGGTGGGCTGACAAGAAATCTCTCCAAGGCCAGAACAAAGAATGCTCCAGGGATCTGACAGCACACAGGATTTATGTAGCAGCAGACCATCATCCTATTCAGAAGCATTTAGCCAGAGAAGTTTGCCTTGCCTCTACATCCAATTTCCATCAGTCAGAAATGTCTAGGGACCACAAGGATTTAAGAGCAGAGAGTAACCTTTGTTTGTGGGTTGTTTTATTCATTCACAACATGTAGGAAGTATGAGTATGTACTTAAGAATGCAGAAGAAAATATAAAAATTTGTTTCCAAATCTGACTGAAAACAGATTGTTGAAAGAAGCCTCTTAATTAGAATCCTAAAAAAATATGATCTTCTGTTTTCTCTAGGACCAATGATGATTAAAATGTTCCTGTTACATTTTGTCCTCCGAAGTCTTTTTCTAAGTATGGGATTTTGACTAAACTTTAACAAGACAGAAAATCTGCAGATGCTACAGCTAAGACAATTCATGCGAGTCATTTTAGCACTCATCAGAGTTTGAAGAAAACAGTGGCTGTTCTTATTTAACATGCAAAGATTAAGTTTCTTTTGGGTTTTGGGGTTTTTTTGCAAAGTCTTTGCTATCTATTCCAGTGAATGACGTGTTGAATGACTCCAAAGTTTTCTAACAAAGGAGCAATCTAACATGAATCAAGCCAGGCTAAGGTCATTCTCTTCTTGTGTAAGGGTTGTATAAGTTTCATGTAAATACAACTATATATGTACATATTATAAACCCAGTTTATATTTGGAATAGTTCAATATTTTATGTGACCAATGTATTACTATAATTTATCATCTACTTACTCAATTACTCACATTTTCTCAGAACAAACACATTCACCTCAGTGACACTCTACCTAACTGGATAATGAAAGTCTGTGTTATCAAAACTGGGAGAGACATCCCAGGAATTTCACTTGGTTGTGCAGTTTCATCAGCAGTTATTCACAGATATTGAGAACCTTGTGCTTTCCTTGAACATCCCTATGAGTACTTACTGTAGCCTACACATTTGCACTGGAAACAAAGGCTGTGGGTATCAGAGTTGAAAGCCTGAATTTGTTATTCATAAGAAGTTTTTGCAGTCAATGCTGAGCCTGAAAATGATGCTGTTTGCTTTGAGAGCAGAAAATAGCAATTTAAGCAAAACCACTGACTGTCATGCACAAAAAAACAAGTTAGAAATATATTTGCATGAATAGTAAATGAATTGAAATGAAGATTTCTCTTTTCATGCATTAGACTTCTCAAAGATTGCCTAATGAAGATTGCAGTGATTCCTTTTAAAAAAAAATTAGGAGTAGATGTGCTTTAAAAAATAGTTTCACCATGTTTCTTTGCCAATAACGGTTGTTGACCACAGGATTCAGCAGCTAAGTCTTTACCATTTCAACAGTCATCACATTTTAAATTTGGTTTCCATCCAAGAAATGTGAAATAATGAGGAATAACTCTGTCAAAAATATTATTAATTTCACAAAAAAGATAGTCTTGAAGTATGCACGGGACTATGTAGAATAAACCCTGAAACTCACCTTTACATTACGAAATCTCACCATTTTTTGCAGATGGACAGACTAGACTTTTCCTTCTCTCCTTTGAGGACAAAAAGAAAAAAAAAATGGCATCTGTACCTAGCACAAGGCATTGCCATCTGTATGCATTAGAGTAAGCCAATTTAATTCTTAGGATAATGGGACTTTCAAGTTTCCAAAGCTACAGGCAAAAAACAATATATTCCACTTTGTTTTCTCAGATCCTAAACATATTTTCCCCCAAACTGAAAGGATTGCCTTAATGGTAAGTATTGATATTTTTATATTTATTTTGTGACCACAAGTTTTGTAACAATATTTGAATAAAAAATTCTGTAAAGGATATAATGAAGGACAAGTAAGGTCATGTGTCACTTTTGAGCTCCAGAAAAACATATAGTTCTCAGAAAGTCAGGTCCAGTATTAAAAATGTGTACAAGAAAATGAATGACAGAGGGAGAGTGAAAAATCAGAGGGATAGCTACTTTGTGTTTCATTTTGATAGGAAAAAACTGTCAACCAAATAAGGTTTTTTCCTGTAACATAGTTCAGATGAGTCATAATGTTGATTCTTAAACCAATCGCATCAGAGTCTGTGAGATAGCAAGCTCAGACCCATAATTGAAAGAATTATTTATCAGTCTGAGTTGAATAAGACATCATTCATTTAACAGAAATTAGAAGTAGCTGCCTTGGCAGAGTTTGCCTGTGGAATTACAAGAGGATGGGCAAGAATTCTTATAAAGCTGAAGAAGTCTGTTTACTGACTTGAGCAGACTTTGAAGGGAGTCTCTTTGCATTCTGCGTGCAGTGTTCTCTGCACAGAGTTATCCTTATCTTTAAATGAACAAATGCTGAAAATCTTCTACCCTACCAGTCTGTCTCAGCAGAGCAGGATAAACGTGCTCAGCTGAATGCACAGTTAACTCTCTGCACCAGGGCTTTACATGTGGACCATTATTTTTGTCTTTATTTTTAATGATTTGTTTCAGTTGGAAATTCTGGTTGCCTTTAGAGGGAACTTAACTTTTTGTAGTCTCCCTTTAGCTTTTTTTAAATCCAGATTAAACAATACATCCTTATTAAAAAGCTAACTATGCTTTATTCTGTTCAGTGTAAAATTTCCATTTTAAATGGCTGCAAACATAAGTCACTTTTTAAAAATTTAAGACTGAATTTTCATTGTGACTGTTGCTACTTTTATTCCCCATGAAAATGTTATTCAGAAAAGAGCTACATATTCTGGGCAGATAAGCACATAGTTTCATTTTATGGTGTTCATGGCAGCAAAAATTATTTTTAACATTTTAGTCAGGCCTCTAATACAATTCATTGTTTTCCCTTGCTCACATTTTTTTGGAAAAAGACCCTGAGGACTTGATAATCTTAATGCCTCCAAAAAACTTTTCCTAAGAAGCATCCTTTCTTCCATTTTAAATTATGCATTTTTTGTTTTAACATAACTTGAGCTACTAATGGATAAGCAATAAAATTAAAACCACTGTACAAAACACTTCTAAATTTGACATATTATCAGTCATAAGTAGCTCTTTAAGTCCAAATTGCAGGAAAATATTTGAAAATAACATGATGAATTTTAAAAAAGCAGATCATGAATGAAGAGTGTTCGATAAGGATCAGCCTGTCAGTCATCAATACATCAGTTCTAGCACTTTTAACACCTATTTGTTCTACCAACATACTTTGGACTCGGGTCAGGAGACGAGACAAGATCTTAGTGAGGATGCTCCACATCCATTAGGCATTGCAGTCCATCTGTTTCTGCTGCTGTTGCTGTTAATCATTATTAAATTTTTCTGCATTTCAAGCCATTGATGTGCCAAAAATGGCAAAGCCAATCCTGTAGCCCGTAACTTCATTGTTCCTCACTTACCTTCTGCCTCTGGTTGCTCAGTGTGCAAGTGAAAGAGATGTAACTTGCCCAGAGGGAGACACAGCCCCATCTGCAGCTCCAGGTCAAACATCCCTCCTCTCTCCCAATGCCCCTTGGCCCCCAAGACAGCTGGCAGTGATGCCAGCAATGCCCACAGCCCCAGGACAGAGAGGGGACACTGTCAGGGGGCAGAAAATGACTAAGAGGAGGAAGTCAGCAAAGAGGAGACAGGAAGGAATAGAGTAGAAAAGTGAGAAAGGCAGAAGGAAACAGGCTGTGGCAATTACTCAGGATACAGAATCAGCTCTCCTGCTAAAATGAAAGGAGAGAAAAAGGAGATGCTGGGTTAACAGGAATGGGCATGAGAGTTTCATCCTAATACATACCGAGAGTAGTAGCTTTGCCAAAGCGCTTTATACACTGCAAGGAAATAATGTATCCTCTCTTTAAGGGTGCTGAAACACAGCTCAGGGCTCTGATTTTGAGTTTTAAAAAATAATGTAGTAGGGAGAGAAGTGCAAGAGGACTAAAGGCAGAAGGAAATACCCATATTGTGTCAACCCCAGCCATAATATTCTACTATGCTCCTTTAATAGGGCTTGAGCTCACCCTGCAATCTGCTACCACTTATTCAAACAAGGCAGCTATTTCATCAGTGAAGTCAGTAAAGAAACAGCAAGCCAAAACTCAAAATGTCAGATTAAAAATCCTCTCTCAGTCACTCAACATTCACTTCCCTGGTCCTGACAAGGTCAAAATATCCCTAAGGTAGCTCCTGGGCAGGCAAGCCAACAAAAGATCAGATTTTAGGCATTAAATGCAGTTGTAGAAAAAAACAAATACCTCCATGAAGGCTGAACATGGTCCTTGGGTTTATTTTAACATCAGACATCATTTTTTTATATCTACCAGCCACCTCTTTACTTGTTAAAGGGATCTGATCTTAAGAACTTATCCCAATCTTATATCATGTCTCTATAATTATCCTTCATTTATTTTGACCAAATTATGGATAACAATGTATTATGTTTTGTATGCAGTAACTTTCTCACCTGGTTAATTTTGACTAAAATTATAGGAACTAATGGAACACATGATTCTGAAATAATAAATTACATTCATATCCTTAAACCAGCTGAACTCTTCACTTATAGCAAGGGGTCATCATGTGTCATTCAAACTAAATATGACTTTTTTTTTCAATTTTTTTTTTTTTTAATCCAGAACAATAAAAAAAGTTACTTAGCAATAAACATCGTTCAGAGCAGCCTAAGTAAGAAGACAATTTAGATCTTTGCATCTCATAGTTGAATTTTGGTGCAAAATTGCATATGTTACCAAATTTTTCTGATGATATTTTGCAGCAGACTGAGCAGCATCATATGTAGAGACTTGAAATAAGTGAATGAACTTTTCTATCAAAAGGAACTTCATTTTCACAGGCTAATCAAAAGGACATTGTCAAGGTTGTTAAGTATTTAAATTTCCATAAATTGGCAGTTGTTCCATTTGAAAGTACTTACCTTAAAGAGACACTATCAGCCTAAAAAGAGACACATTTAAACTTGATCTCAATGCAGTGTGCTTTTAATCAGTGAGTTTAAAGAGCTTAGGGATAATGTTTTATTTTCCTTTAATTTTTGGAGGAACTGGAAGGCTTGTTTGCCATCCTGGCTTTTGTGATATATCATCTTGTAAAGTTTTCAAATGTCTAACTGGCAAGAGTGTAATCCTTTCTAAAGCAACTTCAGACATAGTTTCAAAGGTAATTTTTCACTTAAAGATGCAGATTTCAGTGGCAGAGGAATGGGTGCTTTTTGAAATGGCAGGAGGTGCTTATCTAAATTTTAGATTTCTAAATACTTAAGCAAATTGGGTCACTGAGTGTATAAGAAACTGTACCACTGACAGACAGTGGGATTTGTATTACTGAATTCTTTCAGTGTCTATGAAGTTTTGTTCTCCTGAAAAATTCTTTTCCCTGTCACACTGTTGCAGCAGTGACTAAGACTTGACTGCTTCTGTGAGCATTTACTTGCTATTGCTATTTCACTTACACTGGAGGTTTTATAAGACCTAGACCTTAGGTATTCAGTTTTTAAAAAGGACACACACTGTACACTG
This sequence comes from Hylia prasina, assembly GCA_013397195.1. NCBI lineage: Eukaryota > Metazoa > Chordata > Aves > Passeriformes > Sylviidae > Hylia > Hylia prasina. Next base: position 1,917,962 of record VYXD01005580.1, on the reverse strand, counting down.
CTACAAACTAGCTCTATCAAACACCAACATATGTCGAAATAAAATTTTCCCAAATAAAATATGCCAAAAATTTGCCAAACTAAAATATGAGTCACGTTCCCCAATCCTTTTCCCATGAAAAGTTTAGTAAATTGAATACTGGTTTAAAGGTAAAGTACATGTTACTCTAAGACAAATGGTCTCTTCAAATTACTTGTGTCTCTATTACACCCACCATGTAGTTTCTCACAGAGGAATTTTAGTTTGTGTTGACATTATTTCAAAGGAAGCTGATGCACAATGATGACCATTGATGCCAGGCTTCTTTTATGTGGTCAACAACACCTGTGAGAACTTCTGACATCTATTAAAAATGATGAGATCCCAGTAGGTAAGTTGGGAGCTGAACAAATGCCCCAGTTATTCCTTGCTGTTAGGAGTGGGAGACAGTTGTCTACATCTGCCCTTTATCAAGTGATGCTGTAGTTCTGGGAGACATTCTGTGAATTAAATTACTTAAGAGGGAGTTACTGCAGAGGAGATGAAATTCATACAATATGAATTCCAGCAATATGTTCCTTTTTGATGCCAGCTCTCCCAACAACCATTTACAGTTTCCCTTTTAGTCCCCTTTGGTATATTCTGTCCCTTCATGCAGCTTTGCATTGTTATCAGAGTCATTCCATTGCCTTTAGTGCCTATGTTGGTCAGCAAAGTCACTGAGCCCACCCAGAGAAGGCTGCCATGCCAGCAGCTCTATTTTGCAATAGAACAAGTCTCCTGTTTGACATGAATACTAGACTCAGGCTAACTATCATCCATTTCCTACATATCTCTAGCTTACTTTGGAAAGAATCTGTGGTTTAGAAGGTTACCAGCTCAGCGCCTTCTACTCTATTCCTAGTAGTACTGCTGAATTTAACCAGTTGGGTTATTATCCCATAGATGTCTTGCAAGGCTTAGCATGACAACAAACACTGAGGAAACTGAATTAAAAATCACTGTCAGCTCATTGTGCTTCATAAGATTGCTGCTGTTTCTGACATTGGTTTTGATGTTTTACTGAGCAGAGTCATACACCTGGTGTTTATCTACCCACTGATATGGAGAAGAAATGTGGGCATATTGTAAGACTATCTGATTTTTAGGGTAAATCTTTCCCAAAGGACTGTCTAGTATCAACACATCAGGTTTTAAGCTAGGCAGTGTTTCTGTCTCACTCTCATGCCTTAAATATGTTTTTCACATCAAAAGTGTTCCGCACTGTCCTTATTCCTGGTGATATATTATCTCCATTTCTTTCAGAATGCGGGACCTTATAAATGATCAGCATCATCTCATATCTTCTAATAGTAATGTATGTTTCATTTGCCACACTGGAACAGAATTACCTCAACCCACTTCATCAAATCTCTTTGGAGACTCTGATTTTAACCTGACATGTTGGGTCCATTAGAGACTGTAATTATTTAGGGTTAATTGTACAGGTGTGGAAGTAGGAAGGATATTTTGAGTTGTGACAGATAGTATCAGGGTCAGACTTGAGGTTAAGAGAAGGAGGGTGTGCTGCATTTCTTCTCCCCTTTAATAGAACAATTAACACTCAGCCCAATCAATCTTCCATTTTTGAATGTTCTGCTGATAGGTCATGCACCATTACATCAGCATGTGAGAGATGGCCAATGCAAATAGGTCACTGGGTATCATCTCAATGGCAACTTGCTGTAAATCTAATGTGGTTTAAATGCAACAGAAGAGCACCAAGATGAACAATAGAGGAAGACTCACAGAAAACTTTATTAGCTAAAAAGAAAGTTTTCTTAAGTAGGAACAGCACTGACCCTACCACTGATTCTGGGTACTGATATAGCTGGAGGTCTCTAAATCTAATAATAACTGTAGAAATATCTTTAGACACCAAATCTCATTTTGTAGTTTGCTGTCCATGGGTTAACAGAGGTTTTTCCCCTTTATTAAAGAACAAAGAGACAGCAAGCCCAGCTCTATTTTTTCAAACATTACTCAGTGGTGAATTTAAATTATGATCTTTTTGCACAGACACAACCTCTTTGTTTCTCCATTCTTTCTGATGGAATAATATAAGAAAACTCCACTCTTGTGGTTAAGGTGTGGCTGTAAAGAACATGATCTATTCCCAGTCAGGGCAGAGGTATCCTGGCACTACTGCTGTGTAGGGAAGGCTGTGGGTCTGCAGTGTACCCAGGACCCAAGAGAAACCCCCTGAGTGCACAATCTTATTTCACAGTGACCTGCTGTGAATGCAAAACAATCTCTCATGTCCCTATTCCACTGTGAGTCCCTCAAGGGTGACACTGGTTGAGTGTTGAGCCTCAACAAGTGTGTGCCTCTAGTGCCCAGCACCAGCAAGATTTCTTTCTAATACAAGTTTTAACATGTTCACCATATGCATCTTTGATGATTAAACAGCTAATTGATGCATGCAATAGTTAGATTTTGCTGCAAAGTGGGGTTTCTGCACTGTTTCACTCTGCCACAGTGGTCCCTCCTGCCTCCACCCATGGAGTGCCCACCACGGCCCCCACTTCTCCTGTCTCACCTCGTGCCTGAGCAACTCGACTGCTCTCAGCTGAAAGGCAGCAAGATCACACCTTACCCACTCTGCTGCTAGGTCCTCAATTAAGATCAAGGCACACACCCTTATAATGGGTGTAGGAAAATAACAAATTCCCAAAAGTTGATGAACAGCTTAATCTACTTTATTTGAAGTGTGCATTATTCGCAGCTCTAAAGTTCAGCTTCAGAACGAGAACACTCAGAACTGCATCTTGTGCTGTAATTTTAGTTTCCTTCATTGCCATCATATGGAGGGACACGTTTGTCAGCTGCATCATTCACAAGAGTATTGCAAAATCTTTTATAGCTGAAATGTTCAAAGCTTAAAATTCCCATTCCATATGATTTTTTTGGTTTTTTTAGCTAAAACCAAGTCCCTACATTTCATCCAGAATGAAATAACAATCTTTAAAATTTTCCAGGGAAATGAAAACCTTGTCTCCTGACTCCCACGTCTCCTCACCGTGTTCCAGAAATCATGCAGGAGCATAGAACACTCAGACTGCCTGGCTGTGAGGTTGCTTGGAGGCTCCCAGCTCAGACTGTCTGTTCAGACAGGTCTCTTAAGTCTTGAGACTTCTACCTCTTCTCTGCTGCAGGGACATCAGGGTGTCTGATGCAAGAGCAGGCTGCAATACAGGACCCAGGCGTCTGGATTGGGTTCAGACAATCTCCCAGGGGTCTGACAGAGACTTCCATGTCATTCCATTGTTGGGATTTTTCACATTTTGGTATTTCAAGTTTTCCCTGTTCTTAAGAGTTGGAAAGTTTTTTAGGGAAATATGCTTTTCTCATTTGTCTCTGGAAAAAAAAAAGATGAGTTGCCATGTGCAGCTTCCCTTCCTTTGATGTGTCAATCTTGAACTCCACTCAGAGGTTGAATTGGTTCCTCTCTTTTCATTTATTATCATCTTCTGAAGAACACTTTTAATAACAACAGGCTATCTGCAGTGTCTCTGATTTAAGTAGCAACTATTGATTGACTAGTTAGAACTTCCATGCTCTATGAATTGTTCTCTAGAGGTGACAAAATGGGGAAATCAATGCATCAATTTGCTTTTATATTCCAACCCTTAGTGCAAGTTAAACTTTTCTAAACAGGTTTCAGTAGGTGCAGGAATATTTCAAAGTATGAGCAGATTTTGGGGGTGCAGAAGGGGAAAACACATTATCAGGCATCCTGTTTATCAAACATGGTAATTACAACATAAAAAAAATAGCTTAAACCAGTGATATGAACTTACTCCAACTAGAGCTCTTTATTGAAGAAGTAAACCATTTTATTGTATCTATAGTGATTTTAAAAGCATTTTAGAAAGGCTCAAAACTAAATAGTTTGAATGGATGGAGAAATACTATTATTACTGTGACTGACCTGAAGTAACACTGCAAAGTTTTCACTCCCTGATTGCTGTTATTGCCACAGTCATATGGTTTACCAGTCTAAATTTATGCAGGGGATGGAAAGTATGGTTTACATAGATTTTCAGTAAAAAACCAACAACAAAAACTCTTGGTGTATTGGTATAGAAGCTGCTATTATTTGAGTCACTATAACATTTTCTGGGACCCAGAATAGTACCACATGATAATTCACCTACCTTATCACAGCAGAAAACCTCTTTACATTGAGAATCAAGTAAAGGACAGGTTAATCTTAATGGCTTGTATTGATAGATTAAGTGCATATGTATTGGCCATGCATCATTTCTGAATTCAAAGCAACAGTTACAGGCTATTAATTTTCTACATTTTGTTATAGAGTAGGTACTACCTGTGTCCAATACATGAACAAAAATATGTCATGCATCGTTTTCTGTCAGAAATGAAAACAATGCACTTTGAGGTTTCTACATATTGCCAAGAATGTTTGGAATAAATGGACCTTCAACCTTATGAAATACAGCTTCAGCTAAAATAAGAGACATGTATGAATAATGGTCATACCAGGTAGAAGAAAATTATTACTCTGGTTTTAGAGTAGCCATAAAATAATGATAATTTCCATATTTCTGAAAACAAGATGTCGGGGAGACTGATAATATGCACACAGCCATTTTTTCAGCAGATGGGGCATATTATATTCATGGGTCAGATCTTACACTAATGAAAAAAGTGTCCCCATCAGCTTTAAACACCTAGTTCCATGACTTTTTAAGGTACTGTTTGGCCTGGAAGATCAATAATTTAATAAGCTGCTCATTATTGTAATGATTAATATGAAAAACACTTCCAGGTCTTGCTTAAATGAACACATCTTCTATTTATATCTGCGCTTATTCCAATGAGTGTAAATGTTGGATACACTAATGAAGGAGCAGGACTCTAAAAATCTTTACCATAAATCAGAAACTTAATAAGCTACCAAAGTAAGAATTAAAATTATAAAATTTAAAGGGTACAAGCAAAGAGGACATTTTAAAAAGCAAAATGAAAAACATGCTCACCAAGAATTACTTGAGAAGAAATCTTGGACACTAAAAACTGTAGGTAATAAAAAAAAAACCCCAGCATTTCCTTCTCCCTTGCCCGGTTTAGTTCAGAACTAATAATTACAATTTCAGCTGCCATCATAAAAAAGTGTCCTTGCTGAAAACAAACCAGAATGTTGTATTCATAGCCAAAGTTAAATAGCAAATCTGTGGGTTGCTGGATCCATAGGCCAGGACCAAAGCTCACCAGATGCAGCTTCTGTTCCTGCCATGTACTTCTGATATAACCTTGAGAGGCTTAGGGCCATATGCATAATTCCCTCTCCAAGCACTGAATGCCAGGACAGGTAGGGTAGTGAAATGGTCTCGTTTCACAAGGAAAATGAAAATGGTGTGATAAATTCCACAAGTTAGAATAAGCCTAATTTTCTCATGTGACCTCTCCAGAAATCAGATGTATATTCGAAGAACCATCTGTCCCCACAAGCAGCCAGGGAGACTTGTCCTGGCTGTAGGAGGGTGTCAAGTAAGAAACCTAAAGCCAAGAAGGGTTCCTAGCCATATCCATATACTTAAGAGATTAAAAACGCTATGCTTGTATTGTGCTTAGAGATTTTTTTTAAGTTGCAAGAAGGCAAGGCATCAGCTTCTCTTCTGTGTGCCAGGACTGTCTAGCCTATGGCCCATGGCTTGATTTTATTTTGCACCATGGACGTGGAAACAAACTGTCCTCATGCTTGAGAGAGCAAGCCACTCAAACCATTTTGAGAAACTACATAATTATTCAAAAGAGTGCAATACAAGCCCAGCATGACTGGTTTTTAAGGTCATTCTTATCACATTGCATGGTTGCTTAGGCACAGTGCCTCACCTCTCCTGCCAGGGCTTCTGACTAGGTGCAGAAGCCTCTGCCATGGTGCCTGAGGAATCTTTCCTGGCTCCAAAGTATGTAGCTTTACTAGGCCAGGCACTTTCAGGCATTACGCAGAATGTTAGAGAGCAGTTTGAATTTTCCCTTGGTATTTCAGCTAAACTGCTCTCACAGATCTGTCTAGCACCTTTGGTGGGTGCCCACTCTCAGATGCTGCTCCAAAAGGTTATCAGATCTCTCAAAGGTGCCACATCTATAGCACTGTCTGATAACACACTGGATGCCTTTGCTTAGCACTGAGCCAATGAAGTGTGATTATATCTCAGTTTAATTGGAATTTAGGCATGTAAAAGAGAATAATAATTCCCAAACTGTAAGGAGAATAAGCTCAATAGTTCATCCTCCAAAACTAGAGTGAGACAGTCACAGAAAATAGTTCTCTATGACTTTTACACCTTATCTAACGAATCTTCATAGGATCCTGGTGAAACCAGAATTATGATTAGTCTATTTTTCTCTTCTTACGGTTACTAAGGCATAAAAGATTAGCCCAGCATATATAAACTGGTTGCTAAAAAGTCATCCATTTATTTGTCCTTGCGAGCACATGTTTTGTATGTATCTAATGATAACATTTTAGATACCTTTGTTAGAAATGTTTGGAGTGAGAAAGCTGTTCACAATCCTATGGCTGATTGAAATACTGGATGCTCATGGAATATGCTGACAGCCCATGAGGCTGGGCTAATTACCAACCTGTGCACTTCTACACTGACCATCATGATGGTGTACAGAGTAAATGCATAAGAATATCTAGCATCAGCTCCTGAAGCTAAGACAGTAGAAAGATGAAAAGACAACACAAAAAATAGAGGGGCAAAAGATGCTGAAATTACACAAACTTTTCTTCTATGATGTAGGAACACGCTGTTTCTCCAAGGAGCTTATTACCTGTGTTTTGATCCCAGTGCTGTTATTACTAAGCCTGGGGGAAAAGGGGATTTGAGAGACTCGGGTAACTGTCTCCATTAGAGCTAAACATGTTTTAGGGTGCTTGTTCCTATTACAGAAACAAAAAGAGGGATTGTTTTGTCACATGGGAGGTGTTGAAAGGCAGGTCTGGTTGAACATGCCAAGCTGTATTTATGCCTACAGCTGGTCTGATGCTCTGCTGAGGAAGACAGAGAGCTGCAGCAGAGGCGGTGGAACTGAGCTGTCTGCACAGCTGAGAAGGGCTCCTGAGCACATCTCCTGTTTTATTATGATTCAGGCACACAGGTAAGTTTTTTAACCTCTCATAGAAGTACTGGGTTTAAGATCATGTGGCAATCAAAGTGCGATTGTTTCCAGTCAGTGGGGAACCCTTTTTTTTTCCTCCCACAGGCAAAGAAAAATATTAATGGAACAAAATTAATTTTCAGGCTGAAGTGTTGCAGAGGCATGAGGCCAGGCAAGCCTTACATCTTGTCCTGCAGGAGTGACCCCCTTTTCAAGCCCAGATGTGGCACTCTCAGGGTACATCTCAGGGCTGGGGGACCCACATGTTTCTCTTGCTGAGGATCGGAAGGGTTCAGAATCCATCATCCAGCAGAGTAAAATCAACTGCAGAGGGGTTTATGGCTCACTTTTAGTGCTCCTTTCTTTTTCTATGACCTCCATTACCATCAGTAGTTTAGTGGTTATGTTCACTGCTGCTCTCTAACAGCAAGAGATTAATTGCCCAGTAAGACACCTGAACAAGGAGCCACAGACTTCAGTGCAAGAATAACACCTGCAGTGAAAAGCAGATCCACCCCATCTCTGTTCTTCCCAGTCTCTTTCCTCCTTCCCACTCTCTGCTACTGTAAGATTTTTCACAGCCAGGTAATCTGCACAGCTGCCTCTGCTTTAAAGTACTGAGGGTGGTGTAGCAGAAGGAGGGCAGGCTATCTTTTAGCACATGACTATAGTCCAGCAGTGATAATCATTTCAAACTACCTAGGAAAAAATAAGCAATATAATAATGTTAGTCAGGTAGCTTTTTCTACCTTATCAACACCTGCAGACACAAACCTGCGCTGACAAATGCTACACCAGAGGGTAGGATAAGTGAAATTAGAAAATATTACCTTCAGGAGCTATTGGGCTCCCAAATGTGATATGCAACAGTAATGTAGATAGCATGGAAAAACAGACAATAAGTACAGCTTTGAATTCAAACATGACCTTCAAAGAGCTTTTTCTTAGAACACAGAGTAAAAGCCCTAAACCTTTGAGAGAGCATGACCAAACAATAAGCCCCCAGCTTCATGTACACCTCTGAGAATTCATTCTCAATAATGGACTCTAGGAATTCTTTTATCACTATTTTAAAGACTATATTTATCAAATTTAAAAGAGATCTGGTCTTTACCCCATTTTTATCACAGTCTCAAGGTATCTTGTCAATATTCACTCAGCAAGCACAAGCGTATTTCTAAGTGACAGTACAGAACTGTATGTGACAAACTGGAACATTTTTGCAGCTCAGACCAATGTGCAAGATGAAAGCAAAGAGGCTCCTGCAAGAGCAGCAGGGCTTTGGCTGAAATGTCAGAAGCAACTATTTTGTGGGGAATGATTCATTAAGCTGGCACTTCAAAAACTGGAGGAGCTGTTCTAGTGCTACAAGTTAAGCTTGAAAAACCTAGACTGTCCTGAACTATAGGTTCAAAACTGGCAAGAGACTACTAATCCTACACTCTTACTCTTCTAAGTCAGAAAAACTGTAGTTTAGGAAGGATAGTACAAGATGTTTCATAGGCAAGATCTGCAAAATGGAATCATATTTTCAATTCACAAACAAAAGCTATTACACTTTCTATTAGGGAAACCTATGTTTCCAGACATCCTTGGTCAAAGCTGAAAAGTTATTATGCTCTTTCAACGCTGCATTTTGAAAGTGAATGAAGAAAATTCCCTTCTTAATGTAATTTGAGAATTCCTTAGTATGAAATATTCTTAGGAGGAAAAAAACAATTATTAAAAAAAGTCATCATTAAATGCATCCTTTATTAAGCAGATAATTCAAGTAAACATATGAAATGAAATAAACTACCCAAAAGATTTTGCAAATGTAACTTCAGCATAGGAATTGTATAGATGATTCAGTAATTATTCCATTTATAGTGAAATTTCATTGCCTTGGGCACCTACTGTGTGAATGCATATGAGCCATATAAAACATTTGTAGCCTACATATGAGACAAATTAAAAAGCTTGGGAGATGACCAAAATAAAAAAAAAAAAAAAAAAAAATTAAAAAAATAACCCCAACCTGTGAATAAGCAATCCAAAAACCATGTTGAAAAGATGAATTAAACTATGTAAGGCCCTTTAGTGACCAAATATTAAAATCAGCCTGAAAATTAATCCCACAGCAAATAAGGTACAGAATAATGCTCTGCTCCCTGTAACTTACTTTACAATAATATTCCACAATGGCTAGACAAACAGCCAATCCAAGAAATGCAGTACTAACAGTGAATTCTTCAAAGTGGATGAAGTTTTACCTTGTATTAAAGCAGTAGACAGTTCTTTGATTTAAATATTCCTTTTGTTTATCAAATACATAATAAATAATACTTCTGTTACATAATAAAGGCAGACTTACAAAATTGATCTAAGGCACATCATAATTGAGTAAAATGATTATTTTTAATGCATTTTTTATTACTCTTGCTACATTACTGTGTGCTTCAAATGATAGAAATCATACGTGTATTGACCAAATAAAACAAGAAGTATCCAAAGGCATAGTATAGAACCAAAATTTGACTCTGAAATGTATTTAGTCCTTTATTGTCAAGTGTTACTGTGTTTAAGCATTTTGTCTATCATTAATGTGCTGGAATAGCAGTGGTGTAACTCCTCTTGGCCTCATCAAAGTTCAGGATTAGTCCCAGATCCAATTACATAGCACTGAACAGCTCTAAGGCCCCTGCTGAGATGATATACAAGATTTTTCCCTGGTAGTGTGTCTTTTCTAATGATAATACAAACCATAGAGCATCGATGGATCACAGAACTTGTGGGGCTTTCTCATTCCGAGGAAAACCTCCAGCTATCACCTGTGAGCAGAACAACACGTTTACTGTTGAATGCAAGGGTTAATCCTGTTCCTGGGAAATCCGGGGGTGGGGAGGAGGCGGCTCGCTGGCGGTGGCGGGGCTGACCAATCTCTAAAAATCAATTCATGTCATCAGCTTTAGAACAGTAATCAAGTGTTACATCTACATTCCCCTAACCAGTTCTAATCTACTGGAGGTTTAACTACAGTTGATTTAATGAGGCTGCTGTGAGAACTAGAAGGAAGTTTGGGGATTTTACTTAAGAAACAGTAGATGCAGGAGCAGACACTTGGGATTTGATAAGTGAGGATGAGAAGCCCTTGTTAATCATGTCTTGCTAGAAGTCAATAATTAAAATCTCATTTTTTCCTAAAGGAATTCTTACTTCACTGTGTCTACAAACACAGTCCCTGGCAATTGTCATATGACTTTTGAGTTAAATGTTTTAGTCTTCAGGACAATTATTTAATAGGTCTTTTATTCTTTTGAAGTCTGCCAAATTAATTAATAGAGCTACATGAAAAGGGATATTTACTGCAGAATAAATCTGCTATAAACAGCTAAGGCTTGTTACACTGGATTTAACTCTCTCAGAGTGAAAAAGTGAAAAAGTTCTTGCACACCAACATTTTAGAAAGGGGCAGGAAGAACATCAGAATAGTCCAGGAAGTTTCAGTTTGGGGAATACATTGGCTCATGGATTTTGATGACTCTGTGTAAACTCCTCTTTCAGTGAACAAAACCAAAACACACAAGGAGTGGTGTCATGTATAGCTTGATTTTAGTGAGAACACTTCCTGTAGAAATATTTCCCATGTGAATTTCATCATGCTCAACCTGTTAAATATGTAAACAAATTTGCCTGGTGTGAGAGAAAGGTATAAAGGTGACTGAACCATCCAAGCAGTGCACATACATGACAATGGTTCACACTGCTTACCAGGACATAACGAATAGTTTAAAGACATTTTTTCTTCTTGCTCTTATCGTAAAATATGTCAGTTGTAGGAAGAAACAATAGGGAATTGTTGAATTATCAGTTTACCCAGCACTCTCCCGAAACTGTCCGGGGTTCTCACTGTAATACATCTCTCTCCTGAGATGATAGCCAGGAACCACCATAATTACAACATGAATATTAAAACAAATAAAATAATAAAACAAATAACAAATCAGGTCCCCATGGGGAGCAATAAACAAATGTCTGTGCTATTTGAGATTCACTCATCATACCAGTCTGCGATATTGAAGGCTACTTTTGAAAAGTTGCTGGCAATAAAGACAAGTCAAGTTCCTTTTGTCATAAAGTCTGCTCTAAGCTTCTTTTGGTTATCTGTGCAGGAAATAAAAATGCAATTAAAAGGAAAAAAAAAAAAAAAAAGGAAGGCCAGCCAAAGCAAACACACATTTTATTTTCCATTTCTCTTCTCACTTGTCATTTATTTCCCTTTATGGAGGCCACCAAGGTTTTTAATTTATTTCAATCTCACTCAGAGTCCTCCAAGGTCATTAACCATTGAGAATTCCTATACATCTATTCTCATATTGAATATGATAATTCACATGTAGATTTCTGCTGCTCTCATTTCAGTCAACTTTCCTTTCAGACACACACCTGAAAGCTAATGCATAAAACACCCATCACCCCCATTAGGACAAATATACTTAGCCAATAAGTTTACTTCCCAAATGGAGAAACTCTGGAGCACACTGCATTAGATTCTTACATCTTCCACTTTCCAAATGCTTTCTTGTTTTTTATTTGTTTGTTTATTTGTTTGTCTGACTTGCATTTAGATGGGATAGAGTTAACTTGATGGTACAGTGCTGCATTGGTACAGTGCTGTTTTGGATTTAATATGAGAATAATGTTGATAACCACTGATGGTTTAGTTACTGTTGAGCACTACTTACTGCTTGCACTAAGTCAAGGAATTTTTAGAGTCTCACGCTCTGCCAGCAAAGAGGTCCAGAAGAGGCTGGAAGCCCATAGCCAGAAAAGCTGACCCAAACTATCCAAAAGGATATTCCATACCACAGAAGGTCATACCCTGTATATAAACTGTGGGAAGTTGGCAAGGAGATGCCAATTGCTGCTCAAGAACTGTCTGGGCATCAATCAGCAGGTGGTGAAACACTGTGCCTCACTTGTCTTCCTTGGGTTTTATCTCCCTCTCCCTCTCTCTCTCTCTTCCCCACCACCTCCTCTTCACTGAAGCACTTTTCATTACATTATGATTTTATCATCTTTAATATTACATTTCAATTATTAAACTGTTCTTTTCTCAGTCCCTGGCTTTTACCTTTTTTCCCAACTCTCCTCCCCATCCCTTGGGAGCAGGGGAACAGGGTACTTAATTGCTGGCTGTGATTAAACCATGACAACTTCCATCAAAAAAATACCACATACTGTATGGATTAATGTCTCCCAATAATAAGAATAGTTAATTTCCCAAAAGGATATTTAATGTATTCACATCAGCACATACTAATGGGAAGTGTGTGGCAAATAAACACATGGGGTTAATATACACTGGTTTTGATGATCTCAAAGCCAGATATTCAGCTGGTGTTCATTGAAATGCATCTCCACTTCCTTCTATGAAGCAATAACAGTGTGTATCAGTTGAAAATTTGGCCTCTCAGATTCTTTCTTTTACAAAGTTAGAGCAGAAATATCTAGAATCAATTCCTGGTAAACTTTTAATCTCAATGATATTAAATTTGATTCCTTATAACCAGATGCTTTATGAATTCCAGATACTTAATCTTTGCTAAATAGTTTTTCATCAGTAAATTCTAATGGCTTTCCTAAGTGAGTAAGAAGAAAAGAAATATGTTCTTGCAAGGAAAAAGATGTGCTTGAAACACCAAATAAATGAATCTTTTATAATGATTCCTAAGTTTTGAATTTAAACACTTAAATTCTTCTGCCTGGTCTGGAGCTACTACACCTCAGAGCTATTCGAAGTGATAGTCAGAAAAGTGGTCTTTAAGTTGGCATACTTTGCAAAGAATGGCATTTTGGGCACTCTGAGTCACTCACAGCACACTTCAGCTTACTTCTGGAATATTTAGAGAGTTTTTTTTCCTTCTAGCTTAGGGAATTTGATGTGTGTAAGGCAGAGTGAAAATTAGTCTCGACTATGAGGTCCTACTTCTATGGAACCTCAAGAAGCAGCTGTTGCAGCCTCCAGTACTTCACAACACTGAAATACTTGCAGTCAGAAGAAATGGAAACCGTGGCATACAGAAATGTAAAAGGCAAAGTAAATGTGTTATTGAGCGATTTTGTTAAAACCCTGGTGGTTTTGAAGAGGATCTCATAGGTGTTGCTACAACTCTGAAAAAAAAGGTATGGGAAATGATGAAAGAAATGAATAGTGAGCAGTAACTGCTGGTCCGTGTAAGATACATAAGTATAGATGACATGGCAAAAGCCACTGGAGCTAATAAGAAAGTGGGAAACCAACTAACTGTGCCATAAAACTCAGGAATGACAAATTGAAAATAAATATCAGAGCAAAATCTCATGTCACCCTAAAATGTTGTTGAGAAAAAGGTGATTATGATCTTAGTCTGAATTCCCACAAAGAAAATATCATCCCATCAATTCTGTGTTAACCTGAATTCATGGAAACAACTTGTATTCAATCAAGGTGTGACTTAGAAACCATTAGTTTCCTCTTGGGTTGTGAGCTTGAAAGTACAATACTTGCTTTTAATGTGTTGCAGTTGGAGGCAGGCTAGAAACATAAAGAGGGAAAGTGAAGAGAGAAGATCAAGATTTTCAAGAGAAACATAATGAGGGAAAGTGAAGAGAGAAGATCAAGACTTTCAAGAGACATCTTATTCAGATTAAAAGGCTTCAAAGTACAAGCAGATTCTGTGTGAATAAGCACAGAAAGTACACAATGTTTGCAGCCACGTCATAGAGGAGCTGGGTACTGTACACAAAATTGCAGTCTTCAAAAAAATTTCTTCACCTCTGAAATCCTCACTGACTATTTACAAATACTTACTCATGAACAAGGGTATGTCATTTACTCCTGCAGATAAATTGACCCATCAGCCACAAAACTGCCCTTTGGCTGTATTTAGTCATCATTATTGAAGGTACAGACATGGCAGGTGTCACGCATTTCAAGCAAGTACATTTAAGTAACAAGAAAGTGAACTAGCGCTGAATATTGCTACAGAGTTATGCTATACAACAAAGAACAATGATTCAAAAGATCAAAGAAATCAGAGAAGATAGCTGGGTGGGCAGATGGGCATAGTACACCAATAATCCCATCCTGCTACAGTAAAAAGATGGGGCTGTCTAATAGAAGATACAGAGAGAAACTCAATTTCATCTTCAGCAAGACAAAGGCTTTGGAAACCTTCCATTTAGCCCCCTCACAGTATAAACATGTCAAAGATAACTTTCTTTAAACATGCTGAATATTTAACATGTTCCATAAACATGTTGAAAAGATAATGCTTCTTCCCTTTCTTCGAAGTTTTAACTCTTGAGGTGAATGTTCTCCTTCTTGTTTTTTCGACTTGGAGGGTGATAATGAGGTACCAGATATTATCCTTCTAAAGACAAAGAGAGATGGAAATGAGAGAACATAAAACCATTTATTACTAATATGTGATCAGCTTGTTCAAGTATTATTTAGCTATTGAATATCTGTTTAATATGGGAGTTTTTCTCTTTAATTGCATGACTAATGATGTTAGCATGACAGTCTCCAAAATCCAGAGATGGCAATAACAACATGGACACACTATTTTGAGCCAGATTACTTTTCAAAAGGCTGTTTCCTTGGGAAAAAATTATATTTGCTTTTTTGAAGTGCTCAAGTGACTGATGAAATTCATTTAAAATAAAGTTACAAAGGTTCAGGAGAATTTGCAAGATTAAACGTGCCTTTTGTTAAGTACTGAAAGCAGAGCAAACCATGTAAAGATGGGAGAAGCTTATCCAGATCAGCTTTAAGGTATCTTAATAAAGCTTGAACTGCTGCAAATGATTAAGCTAAATTCATGCCAACATACTAATGGCTCTGCATATTAGCGATGTTACCCACTCACAAGATTGAGGAGGGATTATTACCTGACATTTTCATGTCCTGCCTGAACTCTGGAGTATGACAGTTTGACTTAAAACAAAGTTATCTCTGTCAGGAGAGGATGAAATAGAAGTGACAAATACTTAATCAAGCCAGAACCTGGGATGCTGAATTGGGGCTGAAGGTGATTATAGTCACTGGTGATGGAACGTTATCCACCTATGTGTTATATCAGTGAAAAATAATTAGTTATTAGTTTGAAATTTGTGAAGTGATTCTTTCAAGAATCTTGCATTATGATGACAGAGGAGAGATTATTTCTATTAGAAAAAGGCTGAACTTCTCTGCTTGGACTTGGGAAATCATCTTAACAAGAAATAAGAAGAGATAATGATTTGAGAGGACATTCAAAAGCAGACCCTGCAGTTCAGGTTCAAGCTGAATCAGGACCAACACACAGATTGCAAAATTCTTGCGAGCTCTTTCAAAATGCCTTGGCAAAAATTCTATCAGATGAACTGATCATATGCTTTCTGCATCTCTTAATTAGCAGCAATCATATGAAATCAAGTTCTGTGAGGTTTCCCACATTTAATAAAAAACATCTCAGGAGAATGGCTACTCCACTACATCTGAGCTAGAAAGTAGGTACCTTCAGTTTCTGGATCCACTTATAAACACAATAAAGATCTGTGGTTTTTACTGAAGTGCTGGATATTAGAAATAAACAAATATGTGCCTGAGTGGATGTCTTCCACCCACACACACATTTTTTAGTAATTTCCTATAAATCTGGAGAATAAGAAATATCTGAGACATCCTTCCCGTGTATTAAAATTCTGTATCTCTGTGTTTGAGTGATAAAGATCAAATATGTTTCTTTGTCTGACTAGCTAATGGACACTGAGGCTGGCACAAACGGCATTTGTTTCATGTCTTTTCTTCCCCTTAAATATGCCTATCAGGATTTTCTAACCTGACATTTTTTCTCTAATCCTGCCAAAAAATGCAACTCCCGTGGCTCACAGGAAATCCTGAGTGGTATATTCTGAAACAAAACTTCAGTCTTCTGCAGAGAGCTGTAGGGAGTGGGTGACCTCTCCCATGTAGTTGGAGTGCTGCTGACCAGATGACTCACGGAGGAAACACAATGTTGACACAGACATGCAATGCTGTTGAAAAGATTTTGTTTAGCAATTGTTTATTTACTCAGGAACTTGGTACCACATTAGCACCTTTGTTCTGACCTGGGATTCACTGATTATTTCCAGAAACCCTGACTGCTACCAGAGTAACACCCTCAGCAATGCTTAAAAACAAACATGCATTACAGAATCCCATATACAGAGTATCCGTATACAGCCAGGTTGGCTGCTGGATAATTCTGCCATGCTGCATTTTTACAGACAAAATGAAGCTGGGAAAAAGTCCAGGAGTTCAAAACATTTGAGCCATGACTTTTTTATTGTCTCATGCACCAGTAAACACCTTCATCTAAACTTATCTACTATGTCACTTTGTCAGCCGGAATTTGGCACAAGAGTGTAGGTGCAATAAAGTCCCTATTCACCAAGTGATAATTTGTGAGTCAGTCATTGAAAGGTTATGTGATTTAAGCCATTCAGTTTGTCTTTCTAGCAAGGTGTAGGTGTTTCATGTGTTCTCACAGCATTTGATAACAAGCCATGAGACACAGATGAAGGAACCTAGTAAGCTAAAGAGTGACTCTAGTAGGATATTGTAAATACTGTGCCTCCCACTCCAGGATGGTTGTATGTGTCACCATGGGAAGAAATATTTCATTGGTATTCTGCAGGCATTGCAGGAAAATTATACTATTACAAAAGCCTGGATCATAAATATGGAGGGGGAGGGAGCGAGGCTTTATTTCTCAGTCTAAGTCTAAATGTTTCTAAACAAAACTGGGAAATAAGGAAATACTGGTCTGATTAAAGGCTATTGATGTGAACTGAAAGATTTCCATTTGTGTCAAATGATGTTGGCCCTATAATGAGGGAAAGTGAAGAGGGTTTGGTTTTTTTGTTTGTTTGTTTTTTGGGGTTTTTTTGGTGGTTTTTTTTTTTCTGGAACACAGCAGCAAAATCATCTTTCCATTTGAAAAGCATTCTTCTCTATCATATTTTAGAAAACATGGGGTTCAAGCCACATGGTCACAGTATTTCATCTTACCTAGAAGTGCCCAGGGGAAAATGAAGGCAGAGTAGTCAAGACAAGTAGTAGTAGCTTTTTATCATTGAGTTTTGACTGTCCAGCAAACCATGAACACTCAATTTTACTTATTAATGTGAAATTTCAACAAGGAAAAAAGACTAAACCTTTCTCGGAGGTATGAAATTAACTTATGGAATGATCACATGGCCATTTATGTGCTTGTACAACTAAAATTAATGTGGCACAACATACTTTTTTCGTCTTCTGCTTGGCTGAACTTTATTTTCATAGTAAACATCAATTAAGTATGAAAGATCAAGCCAATAAACTGTATCCAGCACACTCTGTGATTATTTGTAGAATTCAGTATTTTCCCTATAGCAAATTGTCACTTTCTAAAAGACGCAGCAGAACTCAAGGTTTCTCAAAAAATGAAAGTTGCTCACAGAAAATTCTATAACATTACTATTACATTCTCAAAAAATGAAAGTTGCTCACAGAAAATTCTATAACATTACTACTTCATTTTGTATATGTAACTTATCTAAGGGAAAGACCTCACATTTAATATTACAGGGGCAAGACTTAAAGCAGTTACATTTTCTCAGACAGTCTAAGTAAAGGAGGTAACAATCCCTGGTTTTTCCCCTCTTACAATTTTTTCCATGGCTACATTCTCTTGAGGCTGGGAATGCTATTTTCAACTGGGGCTCTCTTTTTCTACAGAGGGCTGCAAGTTA
The DNA here is from genome assembly GCA_013397195.1 of Hylia prasina. NCBI lineage: Eukaryota > Metazoa > Chordata > Aves > Passeriformes > Sylviidae > Hylia > Hylia prasina. Next base: position 1,900,025 of record VYXD01005580.1, on the reverse strand, counting down.
GAGCAAAACTGCCTTCTGTCAGTGGCATACTCCAAGGTAAATAACTCAGAAGAGTCAGACTGATAGCTTTTAAACATGTTATGCTAATTGTACCACTGAAAAGGAAAAGCATCAGGCAAAGTTAAAGAAGTTGTGTGCACTAAACTCATTGCCATCAATGAGTGCATTCAAATCACTAAATAAATCATCCGTGAAATACAATAAAATGAGGATGGAACAGGTAGGAAACGTCCACAGACCTTCTGGTTTCCTTGAGCATTTCTGTTGAGATAAGACTAAATACCAGTTCCCCAAGCATCATGATGAAAAACCCTCCTCTATTTGTCTACTGAAATCTAGAGATCTAGGTTAAAAGACTACTAAATATCATAATTACCACTTAAAACTTAAGAGATTATTGCAAATATCTTCAAATGAGCCTTGATGCTATTATGTTGAATTGGATCTGTGTGTGCCAGAAGAAGCCACAGCATGGGCCATCTACTTACATCAGTTTAAGATGTGCCTGTAAAGCCACAAGATCATGATAAATTGATTTGCTGAATGTTAAATATAAACCCATCTACAACCTGCCCCTTCTAACTGAACTGAATTAAGACAAATTAGTCTGACTTGTGTCTAGTCACAGGCTCCAAACACAAAGGCAACTGTGTATGCACTGGAGCAACAGCCACCAGTGACCTGGCAGATTTCTTGGTCTGCCTCAAGGGGCAGCCAGCCTGTTGATTAACCTAGGTAGCCAAAGTTTTATCAGAGAGGGCTGGGGGAAGAGTCTAATGACAATCAGTGTCTTGATCTGTAGTTATTTATTGGAATTTCAGGCCGGATCTTCTTTGAATAATTTTAATTGTTGAATGTCTTGTGTGAAGACTGAAAATATCTGCAGGACACGCTGCTAGTTTCCTTAATAGCCCACAGATTTTTTTTTTTTTTAATGATACATCTAAAATTACACAGACTAGAAAAACAGATGGATTTTTTTGTTTGTTTGTTTGTTTTTAAAGGCAAGAATGAGCTTACACAATGCAGAATTAAAATGTTTCCCTATCTTTAGTGATTGCCATGGTCTATCCATAATTGCAAAGACAATCAATACAGGCTCCCTTCAGGAGTACTCCTGAAGGAAGATATCCCTGGCCAAAGCATCTAGATCCACTATATAGCTATCAAGAATTATACAGCTTGCCAATAGATATGAGATTTCTATTGGCATGCCTTGTTCTATTAGATGCAAATAGGTTTTCCATTTACAGGGCACAATGAGATGAGTTAAGGAGAGATTTTCAGACACTGTATTTCCTCACAGTTGGGAGGTTAAAGCAGATGGTGGGCATTTCAGCATAACTGTTAGGAACAGAACATTTTATTTAATTTATTTTAATTTTTTTTAACATGGTTTTCTGCTGGAATTGTGCAATTTCTGTGATTGGGGCTGCGTGGTTTGTCAGGCAGGTAATTATTTATGTTTGTTTTCTATCTCCTCCATAATCCATCAGTACAAATATGATTAGGAGTAAGCTTTCAACACTCACTTTTTAAGTGTTTTTTATTAATAAACAGGGAAAATTTCATATCTTCCACCTAGGAAGCATTTAAGAAATATTAATTACATTTCCAGAGTACCAGTTGTGAGGTAGATAAAGATTAGGAATTTACCAAAAAGGAAGGAGACTTTGTTTTTTCTCCCACTTAGCACTAACCAGTGTAGCCCTCACTAGTGTAACATGTACACAGGGGGACACAGAGAAAAGTATTCATCTGGATTGAGGGTTTCAGGGACTTTAGTGTGCTTTCCTCTTGAAATATGAGAAAGAAATTCTCTTAAAGAGACATATAAAGGACACACCCTCATCCCACTGAAATACGAAGGAATCTTGGTTTAAATTTAAGTAGGAAAAGATTTCAAGATTAAAAGGGTGGAATTCATCATACCTATATTCAATACTCTAAAATTTAGCTGTCAGTCATACAGACTTTCCTTAAGGCTAGGCCAATCTTAGCACCCAGTTTTGAACCCTTTTTTAGGGCAGGCATAAGTTCTTTGTGTAGGTGGCTCTCCCTCAGCTGACTCAGAAATACACTTATATGAGTGGCCTACCCTACACACTTTTGACTAACTCAAGTTAGAGAATGTAAATCCCACCCTGAATGGAGTGCACATGATGAACACACACCTCCTAGCAAGCAGCATGGCTGGGATCGGAATTTATGATGCCCTTTTTCTCTGTCTTACATTCAGTAAAATGTGTTATGAGACACTCAATTCTTATACTAAAGATAATAAAGAAACTGCATTATTTTATTCCTTTCCATTCACCATGAAAAAGAACTCATACTGAACCACCTGAAATGTAAAAGAAAAAAGGCATCAATGTAATATAAGACAGCAGTCAATGTTACTTCAGTCAGTGGGTTCTTGGTATCAGCCACACCTCTGGGTGACCCTGTGCCCCCCAGGCCTCTCTGACCCTGCTTTGTTCACCCCGTTTGAGGCCAGCTGAGCCTCAAACGGGGTGAACAGAGCAGAGCTGAGGATGAGGGGCAGCTGCCTTGGGAAGGGGCTGGAGGGAGGGAGGAGGACAGGAAGAAACGAACTCCATCAGCTCCTTGCTGCAAAGCTCCCGTGTCGTAAAGCCACATCCAAGTGCTGCTGGTGTTTCCTCAGCCACCAGCTGCTTTTACCTCATAAAGGGCCTTGATTGCTTTGTTCGAGTAGCCTGGGCGATTGCTTGGCACACCCATTATTTTTAACAAGGATTGTTATTTTCTTTGGAGCCAGCACATCCCTGTTGGCAGCTACTAACACCTTTCAGCCTAACTGTATCATGCTAACATGTAGCTTTAAGCACACTGTAGATGTGGCAGGGGAGCACATTCCTCAAAATGTCTGCACCCGCAGCAATAAAGGGTGAAAATCTGCGTGGGGCTCACACCCCGACTCATGATGGCAGGAAGGCACAGAGAGTGTGAGCATGTGCCCAGCTCCTCCAGCCTCTTGGGTGCTGCAGAAAGGCAGGAATTCATGTGTGCTCTGGGCCTCTCCTGTAATGAACATTCCAAGAGACTTGCAGAGGTCAAGCTTCAGGGCAGGCGAGTTCACAGAGATCTCAGAGCTTACATGTGCTGTGTTAGGGAGCGCTCTCTTAACATTTCAAACCCTGCTCACCCCTGTGCCAGGGCCAAACCAAAACCAGCCAGAGAGACTGAGGGACTCAATATGAAGCCCAGAAGTTGGGTGTCCGTTGCAATACAATTTAAATGAAGGTCAGAGGAGAGAGTGCCTGGCCAGGTCTTGGCCAGACAGCAGCTCCAGGCTTCGGGAATTGAGAGCAGGGACTTGCACTACCACTCTCTTGGAAGTGCTGTAAGTCCTGGGCTATTGATTATTCTGCAGGCTTTATCCTCACTGTAAAGTTTTCCTTTTGACAGATGGGTTTTTTTCTTTATGATGAAAACCTCTCTGTCAAAAAACTCCCCACCAGTTCTTTCACTAAGACAATCAGCGACTCAAATCAAAAGAACTGCGATAACCCCAAACCTTAGGACTGAATTGCCTTAATTATATATTACACTTGATAGAGCAATCAGAGTTGCTTTGATTTGGGTTATGAATAGATAAGATCTGTGTGAAAGATTTAAAAAGTCACTCTGTGCCTTTTTTTTTCCCTTTCTCTTTTTTTTTTTTTTTTAATTGACATTACCTTGACATGCTCATGTAAAGTATCATATTCTCTCCGTGGCGTGACTGAACTCTGCTGCTCACAGTTTTATCACTGCAATGGCAAAATATTCCTCTTAGTTTAGAGAAAAAACTTGGCAGTAAAGAAAAGGAAAAAATGGATTTGGAGTACTGTCTCTGGTTTAGGCATTTATCATTACTTTAATCTTCAAGCTGAAGTTCCTGTTCTCCTTTTTGTCCTCAGTACAAAAAAAATTAAAATATTTTAGAATACAAAATATTTATATTCAGTTTTCAAATCAAATATAGATTTTCAGTTACCAGATACATTGCTTTCTTTGAAAACATCCTCAGTCAGATCCCATGATTTGACTACAAAAGGATATGAGAATGCCTCCGTTCAACAGGGAAAATAAGATTAAAGCCCTTTACAAGAGGATGGTAGGTTCAAGGTGACAATGCATCATGATTTTATACCAAATAGAAAAAGCATTAGGAATTATCTCTAGGTCACAGTACTGACTAGAAGCCTGCAAACCATCTCTTTGTTACACAAGCCTGGTTTTACTTACAGAGACATAAAAAAACCCAAAAACCATTAAAAAGATATTGAAGTATCAAGAGAATGTTAACCTGACAGCAGCCAGTATCTTGAAAGTGTATTTCTTAGTTGTGGTATTTACATGCCAGATTTTCAAAATTGATCTCTATTTTTGACTGCACCCTGTTTGCAGATGAAAGTTCAGTGTGTAACATCATTATGGGCTTCACTCTTCCTCTCTCTCTCCCTCCTCTTGTACCATCTGGGTGCTCATTTTTGTCATGATCAGAATTTCTGAGACTCAAGGCTAATGTTTCTCATTTAGAACTCAGGTCTTATTGAATCACGTTCAGTGTGCAAAATCATGTCTATGTAATTTTGCCTTTAACTGAGCAAACAAAAAGTCGCAGCAAGATGAAGTTAGCAGACTTCAGACTGATGATAACATACATTTTTATCAGTACGAGTAATTAAAATCAAGGACATTGCCAAAGGATGTGGTAAATTCTCTGCCCCTTATCATCTTAAATATAAACTGGATGTCTTTCTGAAAGATTTTCTTGATTTCAGCCACAAACTGGGTTTGATGTAGGAAGTATTGAACGAAATTCTACAGTCGGTGTTAAAAAGGAAGTTAGGTAATAAACTAGATTATTATAGCAGTCTCTTCTGACCTCAGAATCTCTCCAGAATCTATCTCTACCTTCAGGACTAATTTATTAAAAGCCTGGCTGGCTGTTGCGGGCAATGAAGTATTGCAATACTTCAAGGGTTCTGTGAAAAAGGACTGTTGCCAACATTGCTGACTGCAGTCAGCATTTTCTGAAGATCATAGGAAGTGAAAATACAAAATAAGCATCCTTCTGATTCATGTATATTTTCCCCAAAATGCTTGCTTCCAAGTATTTTTCATTATCCAGCAACTGCACACCTTAAAATTTGAAATAAAATATTAAAAATTAATAACTTCCACTAGCTTATGATGCTTCTTCTCTGTCACACAAAATAGATGTCTAGGAAGTATTACTTCTGCACACAAAGTAGGGATGCAACTCTGGCTGTGAAAACCTTGTCTATAAAAGTCTGCCTGCTAAGAAGCACTGCCTAATCTGAAAATACTAAAAGAATCAGCCAATTATAAAGCTAACAGTACTAAAAATTTGAATTTTCATTCAGTTCAAAGATAAAAAAAAAGTAACTAAAGTCTCCAGGGCCTGATGCCAAGACACAGTTAGTTAAGTTATTAGACAGATCTAGGTTTAGTGCTAACACCCTACATGTGATGGTCGGCTGCTTGCTGCTGGGTTTGCTACCATGCTCATAAGCTGATTTGTGTAATTTTCACATTTTGCTTATAAATGAGACAAATGACATTTCTCACTTTTGGAGCCTCAGAATGTCTGCTGCAAAAGGTATCACTTTTTTGTAAAAGATATCACCATCATCCTCCTCGGGCAAAATGGTCGGGTAAGTAACCAACTTCACACCTCTGTGAAAGAAAAGGAAAAAAAATATAAAAGAAATCCCAGATATTTTTCTGGGATTTTTAGAGAGATGTCCTCTCTAAAAGAGCAGAAAATCTATTGTTACAATAAGTCAGCTCAGTATTTAATTCTCAGCAAAACACCCAGAAATCTGGAATGACTACAGAGAAGCTCTATACTGTAACCTTCTGAGAAAACCTCGAGGTGACTTGTCATAGAAATTTTGCTTCTTTCTAAGCCCAGAGACAAATCGACCACAGAGATATGTGGGGCCTGCCAGGGCACCTGTTCTGGGACCTCTTTTGGTAGCACAGTTATCCCAGAGGTGTGAAACCAGCCCTTCAGCTTTCCCTTACCAATCCACAAAAAGTGTATTATGTCTGTGTTGAGCTGTGCTGCTTTTTTGACTCAGTTAAGAGGGAGAAAAGGGAAACATACTGTATGGAAAAGCATTTAAAAATAATCTCTCCCTCACTCTTTACAAAATCTAGAGTTGGCTCTAAGGAACAGAATTTAGGTTTAGACTTTGAAACAGGAGAATGTGCCCTTTTGGCACCTCATATGACTTTCTCTAAACTTTGATGAGCATTTATCCAGCAAATGCATTGTAATGTATTTGGGGAAGAAAAAAAATAACGTTTTTTTAGTGGTGACTGCATGGGACTATATTTAAAGAAAAGTCAGTGGTTCTTTCCATATGTTGAATGACATTCAAGATCCAAATGAGCAGTCATTTTTACCTTAGACATTCATCAGGAATGTGCTGGCAAATATCACAGGCAAAAAAATTGCTGGAAAAATTGGGCAGAGATTTCTATTGTTCAGTATACTTTCACTCTCCTCTGCTGATGCTCTTTAAATAAAAGGCTATTTCTTTGGCATCAGGGTGCTCTAATTTTACTAGAAATCATGACACTAAATATACCATACGTACTATGAGGGCACAATCTAAAATGTATTAGCTCAGCGGTTGTATCCTTAAATGTCTGTAAGTTACAATGTGTCAGGAAATCTGGGTTAAAAGGGTGCCAGAACTGAAGCCTAGTCAAAGGGAACCAGCAGAGAGTGCCTGCTCTGACAGGTCACTGCATTCTGATTATGCAGTCAGATATGGTATTCATCCCCTTGATAATGAAAGTTGGGTGGCTGGCTGGAAAGAAAAGGCACGGAGGATGGCTTTTGGTCATTGTCTGAGCTATTTCTGGTAATCCTCCTTACTGTCTAGCTCGTGTGCTCAGGAAGGATTTGGGCCCGTGGGGTAAATGGAATTGAAATCTCTCAAGAGGAAAAAATGATAAGGAAACAATGTGTACTTGCCAGCATTTTTAGGAGGAGATGTTTAACAAAAGAAGAAGCCTGTGTTCTGTATTAGGTTACTGCATTGCCAGCTCCACTGCTTTCATTGCTGCCCCACAAGGCCAGCTCAAGACAATAGAAGGACTGTTGCTGTTCTCTCACCTCTTTCCTGAAACTGTATCAGCTGGATCTGAATATCACCTATCAAATGTCATAATATTGCAAATTATGCACCATTTAACAAACATACATCGTATTTAGAGGGAGATTAACCCTTAATCACATTTAATTTATGGTTTTGTGTGGACTGGTACAACACTCATGGTGACACTAGGAGTTAAACCAGCTGCTCTGTAGCATTTTTTGATTTTTTTTATTTTTTTTTTTTAATTTAATACCTTCAGAGCTACAAGTCAGGTTTCCAGATGCTCCTTCTCAGCCTGAGTCCTGCATCTTAAACTTTGTGCAGCAGAGGACACTACTGTGAAATTCACAGCACACCAACTAGTTCAAGAGAAATGTAAGAGCTAAGTAAACTAACATTACTGCAAATGTTTCTCCTGTGATAATGACTCCCCAACACACAGAGAGGGCAAGATAGTTCCCTGCCCTGCTTTCCATCCATCCTGTTTGAAGGAAATGTTGCCAGATTTTGAGTCAAAGCTTCTAAGAAGCAACAGTGATGGTGCTGTTGGCACATAGTGGTGGGGCAGAATTTCGTATCCACCCTCAGCAAATTAAGAAAACACACAACTCAACTGCCCACCTAGGGACAAACACAGCTGAGCTGGGAAATAAAGTGGACCAGCCAAGGTACAAATGCCCCCCTTGCACTCAGAAGGAGCAAATGTGCTTCAGGCTCATGCTTACCTTGGTCCTGCACCCTTCACGTTTTCTCACCACCTTTCCAAAGGGGTGGCACCAGGTTCACAAGGTTGCACTTGTTCTGCAATGCCAGAGGTGTAACCTCAGAATGTACTTCCACCATGGCAGTGTGTGGAGTGCTGTTTGCCATTTGTATTCATCTGCCCAAACCTTCCCAATCAGTTGAGCTCCAATCACTGTAGACTGTGACATTTAATATCAAATACTCTTCCAACATTCCCACATTAATAAACACAAACAGTGAATCCTCTCTCTGTTGTAATCATGATTTCTGGCAGCATTTAAAAGTGCATATTATTATGACAGTATTAAGAATTGGTACAGCTTCATGCAATGCTGGAATATATATCCAAAAACTAATTTACTTGAGTTGTAATGTTAGGATTATCCTTCTGTCTTTCATGACTGATGCTTCATCTGGAGAATGCTTAATGTTTTCTTGTCAATGAGTGTTAACTCAAATGAATTATTCCAATCTGTTTACTTTGTCCCTTTCTAACAAATGCAAATTACAACTAAAAAGGAAAAAGAAAAGGAAAATGCAAACAGCATTGAAAACCTGGTATGACAACACTGTAGATTTTTCTACTCTTAAGTCCACATCAATAAGCAATTTAACAATAGAACCCTTAATGGGAGACCAACAGATGAAATTGTTGTAGAGCAGATCCTTGGATGAAAATTTTTCTTTGCGCACGTAATTGCATGCAGCCATCCTTGTGTGAAATCCCCCATCAGATTACAGGGTTTGTTGTATGTAAATTGAAGACTAAATGCTTGGTAGCACCTTTCAGCTCTGCAATGCTGGAAATGAGTTTTTTAATAGGAAATTAGATTAGTAATATTTTAGTCAACAAAAATGCGGAAAAATTCTGCATAAAGATGAGAAAATTATTCATGCAAACTGACTTTTAAAAGAAATGAACAATTGTTAAATTCTGTATACTATTATTCATAAAAAATTCTGTGCATTATTTTGTAAAAAAAGAATGAGATGTGCAAATACAAATTATTTTTACTTTGCTGGCTATAGTATTGACTGAGCTTTTTACTAGCAACAGGTTGCATAATTTAGTGGTTTCAATTTTTAATATGATTTCATTCAGTTCTCAAAGTGAGGAACGATATGTGGGAAATTACAATTAACTCAGTCCAGATTATAAAACAGACTTTTGCAAATCATCAACCAGGCACTAAAACAAGACATTGCCATTTCCAGTCCCTGTTATGCTGCAGTGGATTATATTAACCTTCAGTGAGTTTCAGAAGCCAGAGCAAGAAAAGACTTCTCAGCCTTAAACTTCCTTTGCAAATGCAAAAGCAGTTACTCTGGCGTAAATTTGCCTTCCTTTGAAGCTGATAGCCCAGAAAATAACTGATCATGTAGCAATAAATCATCATTAATATTATTTATAAGCAGTTATTAAAATGGTTCTTGCAGTTTAGGCTGGACCACAGAGCAGAGCTGGAATGTGCCACACACTGAGAAAGCTGAGGAAGACGAGTGTCACTGGCAGGAAACAACAGATGGTTGGTAGAATGAAACAAAACGTGCATTACCACCACCAGATGCAAAGTTTTAGGCAAAGACATTCCTGTTCCTAAGAACCTACTGGCTTTTAATAGCCTGGCTACATTTGAACTATTACAAAGTTTTGCCTTTGCTCCTAAGGAAGATATAAAATGTGATGAGTACCCAGAAGGGGTCTCAGACTTCAGCATATTCTAAGTGGGAATAAGAATTACATCGGTGGAGCAGTGAAGACTAATGCCTTCTCCAGCTTTCTGAACACAGGTGATAACTGTTCTGGGCTCCTGGCAGAAGGCTGCAGCTCCTGAAAAGCTATTAAAATCCCTGTAGATAGTTTGCAGTCTTCAAACAGTGACCTCGGGAATGTGTCTCCTATTTGCACGAGATCTTCCTCTCACTCTCTCTAAAAGCTTTAAAGTGATGCCTTAGATAAATGAAGAGACCTGAAAACTCATTTTAGTTGTAGCAAAGAGCCTTGCAATATGGTCTATACTTATAAATGAGAATATTGTTAAGACTAGGAATAGATCAGGCACCTGCTGCAAAAGTCCATATAAACCAACTTTAAAAACTCCCTTCACATCGACTTCCCCTCTGCCACCAAATATTCACTAGCATTTACTTCCAACAATACTATTCTGTTCTATAGATAAAAAATAAACACAGCTCCTTGTCCCAAGGACTGACAATCTAAACACACCCCAGGGAAAGCCACAGAGGAAATAACAGAGGGACAGTAACGTTGTTCCCTTTGTCGCCTTGTTAATTCACATCTCATGCACTATACAATACAGTGACTCTCTTGGAGAGTCGTGATTTTTGTGCTGAGGTTACTGCTACCTAGTTTATTCCTTTTTATGCCTTTGGGGAATAAAGGAGAAGAAAAGGCAACCAAATCCCAGGGGCTGTAACGGTGACAAGAGTGTAAAGGAAGTGGAGAACCTTTTTACTCACATTTTACACCTCTCCCTCACTCTTCATTTCTTTCCTTATTTTTCTAAGACAGGGATTACTCCAACAAACAACCAGATTAAAATTGGACACCTGAAGCTATTATCACCTGTGGCTGCCATCTCTGCCTCCCTGAGAGGTGTCACTGCAGCCACTGCACTGAGAGCTCAATTTGTGAATGTAAGCCCATTCCAGACCTTGGCTGCTGTAAGATATGCATCTGAAAACAGAATTTTTGGGAGCCTATTTGCAAGGGAAGTGGGTCCTGGCATCCTCTGGAAGGGTACAAGTGGCCTCCTCTTCCATCCATTTGCCTTTAAACCACAGACATGTCAGCTTGAGCTCTGAAACCATCAGTCAGGCAAAGTGATACATCTAAGGAATTTTGGTTTTTTCACAGTAGATGGAACACAGTGGGCATAAATATCTTCCAAACTTCCCCTATTTTTTCTCGCCAAATATCCTGGGCTTGATTTTTGTCTTCATCTCATTCAGAATGAGCATTCTGCCCAGCCCCTACAGGTGCCTAGGAAGGGTGCACTGCACACAGAATAGAAATCAAAGCCATGTTCTTTAGTCTGCTTTTGTGTAATCCCAACTCAAGCTTCCAGTCTCAATTTTTAAAATTGATTAAAGTGTAAATTACAAAAGATAATATTACTCCCAAGGACAGAAAAATATTAAAATAGGTTTACGAATCTAAGAGAGAAGAATCAATCACTGGCAAGAAGTAGCCTAGGATATGAATGAATTGCATGTCATTTAGAGAAACAAATAAATGCAACAGAATTAATCAGCAGATGCAAAAGAAAGAGTGTCATGCTGATACAAAATAGAAGAAATTACAAGGAGGTGTAAAATCATATCCATGTGCATCAAATCATAGCTGCTTTCTGCACAGATAGGAAAAACACTGAAGAAATGCTACAACTTATTTTTTGAAGAGGGACATGAATTAAAGGCAAATTAATTGAGTCTGTGCCTCTCTCAAGTATACACACACACACACACAAACCCTACTTTCACAAAGTCAGCCCCCACTGTGGATTTCTAACCCTCACTCTTCCTCCGCCGTGCTAAAGTCAAGTTTTAAATTAAGTCTGGAAGGCTAGGATGGAGTGGCACATCAACAGCATAAGAAATAGATGAGGATTTTTTCTGCATTTGCATTCCTGACAGATTCCTCACAATGCTTATTATTAACTAGACTGAGGACTTGGGAGAGAAAGATGTAGAAACAGTCAGGCACAGCAAATAGAATTAGGAAATATTTTGAAAACAGTCTTGCAAGCCAGGACATGCAATAGCCAAATTCACTCCAAGTCTCAACAACCCAAGTTCAAAGGTTTGAATTACTCAAGAATATCCTATGTTTAGCCAACACTGCTAATCTGGCACATTTCTTCTTTGTCTGGCCAAACCTTTCCCTTCTCAAAATATCCAGAACAGATAAATGCAGTGTTACAGATACTCATTAATAGAGAGAACATGAACAAAACATCAGTGCAGCTTTGAAAGGCAGGCCATATATCTACAATCATGGCCACATATCTAGTCATGATGGGCTTACATTTTGTTCTGTTGTTCTTCCAGCTGTTTGCCAGCAATAAATGGCAATTGTACTTTCCAATCATGTTCATCTGGGCTCTACGCCATTTTTCGCTGTTTTTGATGGCAGAGTTCTCAAAGACATGCATTAAACTATCTGGCCCAGGCAATAACTCACTAGGGTTGCACTCATGCTTCCAAGGAGGCTCATAAGAAGAGGGAAAATAAGATTTTTGAGAAAGGCAGCAGTATTCTGCATTAGTAATATAAAACTTTCCCAAAGAATTTCAATAGCATTAACAAATTATTTTACAGGAGGATTTGCAGATGGTTTTCTCAGGGTTTCAACAGAGCAAAATGTGCAAGCTATACACCCACTCCTCGATGTTGTAAGCTCCCTTACAGTCTGTCCTGTGACCATTCTCAAATATACTGATGTTACTGATTTAATCTCATAATGGTAATGCGTCCACAAACAAATTACTGTAGTAATGCAGTTAGCTCAATTAACTTTTGAATCTATTCACTAGGCAGAACTAAAGGTCATTTTCTATTAAAATATCTCCCTCCCACTTCCTTATCACCCTTTGCAACTTATGGGAGTTAATATTAGAAATCCTGTCTACACTATGTCAGGAAGAAGACAGGATGACAAAGCCAGAAAAAGACCTTATTCTTTACTAACATAACACAGACACGGCCCAAAGAGAACATCTGCCTTCTTTCATGAACACATCTAATTATGGTAAATTGTTAACACCTTGAAGAGGAGTTTCATAGAAGAGTAAACTTTAACATATGCCATCCTCACACATAAAACATCCTGTACTTCATACTTTTCCAAACACATGCCCTTTTTCCTACAACAGTTTATCAAAGGCCTTGTTTTGAAAAGGACTTCAACCTGTTTTCTATTCCTGCGGACGCATTTTTTTAGTGCTTGCAATTATTGGCCAGTGCAAATAAATCTGTAAAAATGTCAAACTATGTAATCTGGGCATGCAGTCAGGAGATGAGACAGCAAGGCCTGCAAAAGTGAAAATGCAATTATTTCCCTATGCTCAAATGCAAGACACTAAAATTTAAGTCTTTTTGAAAATCCTACCTTTACTTTATTTGGGCACTGAAAGCTGCCTGTCCACCCTACAGCTCCTGTTACTCTTCCCCTTGAGATCCCACACTAAAGTCACAGTGAATAATTTGACACTATTATTGCCATGGCAACACCTTGATGTCATGCATACACAGAATCATGATTGACATTCCTGAAGTAACCAACAAAATGAGAAATGAGGGGAAGAAGGAGAAAACCAGACTCAGCTCCAATACTAATGGGGGAAACAGAGTATCATTGGCACTGTAAATATTGCTTTATTCATAAATCTACCTTCTCCCGTTTTTCACCATGCCAACATTCCTGTGAAGGGCTCCCATCAGACCCCAAAACACACACAAAGTGCAGAGGGGGTTCCTAACACACTCTGGATTTGGCCAGATTGCAGTGGGTGTCCTGACAGTCCTCTCCTTGGGGAGAGCACTCCATGCTATAGCACGGAAGATTTTTGCCACAGAGGTTAGTCTTAAAAATCTGCCTCTTAAATGTCATAGGTATGGCCTAAAATAACACAACACATTAAACAATGTGGGGTTTGCCTTTGAGGATAATCTTCAGGTCCTCAGCTGGGCTGTAAGCTTTTCTTCTTTTCTTTTCTTTCTTTTCTTTTCTTTTCTTTTCTTTTCTTTTCTTTTCTTTTCTTTTCTTTTCTCGTTTATAAGTGTTCACGGGACAACACACACAAACCATTAGGAATAGTATAAAATAACATCTGTTAGGTATTTTTTAAACTCAATGTTTGCAGCAGTTTTCCTAGGGGTCTACAGGCAATACCAAGACAAGGATGGAAACAGCCTTTTATTCTAAATTTCATATGCACAAGGAAAGCCATTTTACACAGTTTTGTAAATTCTGCATTAAAAAAAAAAGCTATTGTCATCCAATGTCACTGTGCTTACACTAATAGGAACTTTTAAACATGGAGTACATTATTAACAACAAAAACTGTTAACAAACAGGCATAAAAGACACCGATACGTGTGCTGATATTTCACATACATTCTAGAAACAAGTTGGCGCAAAAATAAAATGTGCCAGTAAAAAAAAAATAGGCTTTTTTAAAAAAACCACGTTAATACATGATTTTTTTTCTTGCTTTCTCTCCTTTTTGTACACAATATGCTGAGATCCATTCTCAAGCCTTTACACAAGATTTGCAGGCACTTCAGCAACCCAGCTATATTTTGTACAATACATGAAGTTCAGACCAACAAACATAAAAACAGCTGCTGCAAAAGAAATTCTCATATCCCATATGAACATTCAAATATTACTCTCTACTAGAGCAATCATTTTGCTTTAGTAATTTTTGGATACTGACATGTTTTCAGGATGATGTGTAACAGTGTGTCTCCACTTAGCTCTCATTCATGTACTTAAAGGTTTCTTTTTAATGTAGCATCACGATGCAACAATATGGTATATGGAAGCACAAAGGAAATTGTCCACAGAGCTTCACAATGCCTAAAAAGAGGGAATTGTTCTCTTTACAGCTATTTGATCCAAAGAAAAACTTTGATTTCCTCTGCTCTTGCTTTGAGCTATCTCCAAAATTTGCCCAAAGACTACTGTGTATCAGATGAGCTGACATGACACCCTTCCTAGTTCTCTTCCTAGATACAAGTGTCATATGACCAAATTAATTCAGAAGAAAAGCAAAGCAGAACTCAACTGCATGTGTGTTCATAATTTTCCATCTTTAATAAAATAGTAAAATACACTTATCAAAGGTTTGGCTGTGTCTGTATAAATAATCTCTCTCCAGTTATTTCATTTGTAATGGATTGTGGATTAAGATTATAAGGCAATTGGAACAGGATTCTCAGGATAACTGAAAGCTTAATATTGTTTTCCTCATGAGTCAGGAAAAAGGCTTTTTTAATAAGCTCAGTGTGGGGAGAGAGAGAAAAAAAAGAGTGCATATGTGCATAATAGAAGAAGGATAGTTTTTCAGCATAAAGACACTTAAATATTGATCAACAAAGACTGGTAACAACTCCACCATAAAACATATCAGAACTCCAACTGCAATCCAGAGTAGAGCTCAGCCTTACCCTCTCAAGAGTGATATGTACACCTCCTTCTGACCCGAGAGAAATAATAAAGGACATGTCAATGCTTCCTTCAAACTCAAATTCATTAATTTTATGCCACAAAGCTGCATATTGGTGTAGTAAGTCACTGCAAAGTAAAACACATTACAACAAATCCTAGCAAAAAGCCATTGACAGCTACGGGACTGGGCTACGGCACTGGGAACGCAGGGGCGGCGCTGCTCACTTCCACTACGATTGTCAAATGGTGGAACGTCCTTCCATGGGTTCAACACTTGGGACACAAGGGCAAACACGTGGGCAAAGGCCCACCAACGCTTTGCCCATATTTTTAAAGGCACTGAAATAGAAAACGGATATATTCCTTAGTACCATCAGTGTAAAAAGTTTTCAAAATATAAGTCTTTATACGAAAATGTTCCTTATTGCATGGTAAGTTGATCCTCATTTTCTTCACCTCAAGAATAAAATGGTCTTCCCTTTTCTGGTGTTTGCAATCTGTTCAGCCTTGCTACCTGAGATGGTGAAGGCGGTACATCTTGTCTGAAAGGACCTTTAGGAGGGGTATAATTAGGGTCCTGAATTTTCTTATATGAGTCATAGTTGCTAGGCCCTTCAGAAGAAGTTTTTTTTTTCAGTTGTTGTTCTTTCCGCCTCTGCTCTTGACGGAGCAGTTCTTGTGTTTCTAGCATCACCCTGGCATTAAAGCCATGTCCCCCCATGTAACCATTCCTTGATCCCTGGTAGCTGGAATATCTGGGATTTTCCTTTGCAGTCTGGAACCCTTCTCCAGGGGAATAACTCTGCTCCCAGGAGTCTTGAGATACAGAACTGGCATTTTTCCTGCTTTGCCTGAAAAGAAAAATGAAAAAGGTTTTTAAGACAAATGTTCTGGTTCACCTTCGACCATTATTGACAACAACCACTGGAAACAAGGCAGCTTCTGCCATGCCATCAGCTTTTGCCCAGCTGTGGGAAAAATAAGTCAGTATTCTCTAGAAGTCACTTTCTATAGTCACAGTTCTCTTCTGCCCCAAAATGGTATCTTGTCTCCTTTGTTGGGAGAACATTTCCTAGAGAGCTGAACTATATTTCTAGGCCTCTGCAGGAGGAATATGCCATGAAAACCCATCCAGCTACAATTGCCCCCATGTTCTCAAGAAAAAAGTGTTACCAAGAAATTCAGCTGCAGACTAGGAAAGATCATAGGTGCTGCTGTGCTTCCTATGAGTGCAGGTAACAGCCAGCAATTGTAAAGTCACTCATGAAAGATTTTAATCTAGACTGACACTTGGTTAAAAATGCAACAGGCAGATATTTAAAATGTTTGCCCTAACACTGCACAATCAGAAGATAAAGCTCATTACTGAGAGGAAGTTCCGGTTTCTTCCTCCCATTTCCAGAACTAAGGAATTTTGTGCTATAAGGAGTGTTTCCCAGTCTGCTATAGCTTTTGTAAAAGAAGAGGCAGAGATAACGTTTTTTGCTCATTTTTTGCCTCCAGGGAGTAGATAAATAGGCCAAATACACACAGGAATTACAAATTCTTATCTCTTTTCACAATAAATCACCACATTATTTTGAAGACAGATTATGGTTTTGAAATAACTTTAATTTACTATCAAACTGCTAGATGCTTGTATGAATTTAAAATAAGATTAGTGGTGATAAAGTAAAACAATTTTGTGCTGCAGCAAAAGAGATACCCACTTTGAGATTAAAATTAGAGCATGAGAATCAAGCAATAAAATAAAATATATTGCGACATAAATCAATAAGAAAATAATTTAGTTGTTTGTATATGGCTTGGTTTTTCATGTCATCACATATGACAGTGTGGCCTCATACAATGAATATGCAGAGGAGAGACAAGAGAACTGGAAAAAATTTTCTACCATTACTAAAAGTAAAAAGTCACCTAATGTTTTTTCAATCTTCCTTCCACATGTATGATTTGAAAATTACCATATCTACCTTATTTCATAACTGATTCTGAGAACTCTGGGTGAAAAATGTTATGCAAGATGAATGTAAATTATTGCAGCAAAAATTACAACATAATGTAAATTCTTACAAAATTTTTTATAGCTGTTATTGATATTCTCATATCCAACTTGCCCAAAGCAACAATGCTTCTGAGTCATTTTATCACTCCCTGGAACAAGAGCAAATTGAAGGAACCTCTGTAGGCTACGAAACTGTCAGGTTCCTGATCTAGAGCAAGATAAATTTTAAGTAGTAGAAAATTAACGTGGAGTTAAACCTTGCTCTTACAGTTTCACATGGGACAAGAGGATGACTAGTTGAACCAATTTAATTTACTGACTGTTTTCTGGTACTTGTTCAAAATTAGTTGGCACACTTTCCCTGTCTTTCTGGGAAGTTCCGTTAAAAGTGACTCAAGAGTTTATTTGCCTTCAGTACTAAAGATTTGAATGTACAAAGGGAAAAAAAAAAAGGGGCTCCTAGAGAATACACAGGATAAAAGGCAGCAAAGCTCAAGAATTAAGCCAGTGTACAAACTTCAATCATTACAAAGTCATGGTTGCAACATTAAGCTTGGGACCTAGGTTTCAGATTAAAAGTAAGATTTCTTTAAAGATCAGTCACAGTGCTAGGAACAGTTTTTAAAGCTGTGCCCCAGGTTGTTACAGGAGTATTTTGGTATTTACAGTGCTGAACTGCAGTTCTGTCTGCCCTCAGCACAGCTGAAACACCCAGAGAGCTCAAACTAAGCCATTAAATTATCATTAATTACACAGTAACACGCACTGCTAGATTGCTAGTCATTTCTCATGTTGAAAACCACCTTGAGTAAAGTTCTCAGTAACTCTTTTTAAAAGAAGCATTTCTATGAGTGGTTCTATGATCTATTTTTCATATTTCTTGTAGATTAATTTTCACCTTAGAGTTTTTAATTTCTGCCACTGAACAGCATTGCAACTGATTCCAACTTTTAAATGCTACCAGAGGTTGTGAACAGGGGAAGCGAATTTTAAGAATCATAGTTTTTAAACTATAAATAAACATGGTTTAGTGGGGCTAGCATAGCTGGAAGAGAATTTCTCAGGAGAAAAAATATGGCACTATTAGGCGTGGTCATTTCCAAAGGAAGGCAGAGATAAAAAGAAGAGGGGATATAAAGATTTTCAAGATGAGAAACTAATGAACTCAGAAAACACAGGAACTTTACATTTCCTTTTCCCACCTTCAAACGTAATAGAAAATTTCTGCACTGAGAGGTGTTAGAGCATTTGAAAAACTGAAACTGTTCTATTTTCAAAGTTGTTGCTAAGATAAGAGTTCATGGCTAAATGACTTTGTTATGAGGCTTATATTTGTTTCCAAAAAAAAGAGTTATAATATACCTGGTAAAACATATCTTGTCACAACAAATTTTTTTTCCTACATCATTTCCACACAAGTCATGAAAAATAATACAGCCTTATTGGAAAGCAATTTGACACCAAGCTCCAGTGTAAATTATTCTCCATTCAACCATTGCTGCTCTTATTTCAAAATGCATTTGCATAATGCTTAACTATGAGAGTTAATTTGTAATACAAGCTGGATAAACTTCTATTAATTCTTAAAACTAAATATAAAGTAGAAGATATTTTACCCAAACAACTAATCTTTTAAAACACCTCCTATTTTTAAAAAAAACATGGTTTTGTTTACACAAAAAATGTATTAATTTTCAGCACTCTATATATATTAAAAAATGTATATATGTGAACTTGAAGACCTTTGATTTCTTGGATAATTTTCTCAGTTCCATATTTTTTTGTTGGAGGTCTTGAAATTTTTTTCCTTTCTAATTTTTTTTCCATGGTAACATCTCAAAGATCAATTTCTACCCAGTAAGGAATTAGGCAACAGAAAAAAACCCCAAACATCTGACATGTCAAAAGGGGACAGCTCATGTCATGCTCAGGAGACTTTTGTAATTGCAGAAAAGTAAACTGGATAGTGTCCCACAAAGAATAGATTTGTTTTAATATTTCAATTCTATTGCGTGCTGAATGTCATCAAATTCCCCTGAAATCAGCTCTGAAGAAATTCTCTGAAGCAATTCTCAGCTACCACATGCTCTCACTTAAGAAATTCTATGCCTCTTCCACAGTGAATACATTCCACCTGATATCAACGCTGAACAAAAGTGTCTGCACGACATTTTCCTCCAGAAGTGAAATTAGCCCCGGGCTCCTATGCAGGGAAGAGCTTCAGACAGCTCCCATACCTGGGCAAGGAGCTGTACTGGCGCTGAGCTTGCTGGAAACTCTCTCGCTCTTCTTGCCGCTGCCGCTGCATTTGGACCTCTACTGACACGGAGTGCCTGCCGCTCTGTGAGTACGTCTTGGTGTTTGGCTGCAAAACAAACATGGAAGTGTCTCAAACAAAGCAGAAAAATACCCACAAAAGAGCTATCACTTAAATTGCTATTGTACAAATACAGTGATACTTTTAACGTTCAGTTCGAGCAGCTCTTTTGCAATAATTAGGTTAAAGTCTGACCTGTAACAGCAAAAAATTCTGTTTCTGACCTACCATTTCTGAGATGTATGAGGCAAACAACCATCCAGAATGGCTTATGCTTTTATGGCAACACTGCAATCTAAATTAAGTCCGTGGAACAGATCTTCAGACCCTCCAAGTTAGCCTAGCTGTGGTAATGCTAAGTTCTACACCCCCTAAGGACTTGAGGGGGGAAGGAGCACAGCAGCTCCTCTGAACCTCACCAATACACTCAAGTGATGCACACCCTTTGTGGAACCATCCTATTCCACAGTTGGCCCAGAGATGGGGAAAACATTTTCTGGTTCAACATGATCAAGTAGATAAATTCAGCAATTGTCTCTTGTGGACAATGAGGACTCTTGTATCTCTGAGTAGGATCTTAATGAAGTGACAATTTGAAATGCTGAAGCCAGTTCTAAGAGCAAGTGAAAATGGATGGTCTTTCTGGGAATAGAGACTATTACAGGTCAAGATCTGACAGAATGGCTGGATTCAAACTTTGGAACATGGAAAAGTTCACTTTTGTAGAGATACCACTTTTCATTTTACCCTAGCACTTCCTTCAGATTTTGTGATTTCATTTTGCAAAATACAGCATCACAAAAATCAAAGAATGCTATGGGCTTTTCTTGTTGTTTTAAGAATAAGGTTTTGCCTACAAAGAAATAGAGCATTATTTTTTTTGTCCTTAAAATTACCAGTACTATTCAAATTATGTTGTTTAGATATGGGGAGCTCAGGGAGCATAACCACTTGTCTGAGCCTGCAACCAAACAGTTTGTCTGAGACTTATTTTTAAAAGCATGTTTTGCCTTTTTATCTCTGCTTTTTCTCAAAACAAACATATCTCTTTTTTTCATTATAACTTCTGCAGCAGAAAAAGATACTAATGGCTCACAAATATATACAACATAAAAGGCTTTTTAAAAGTTTTGCACATAGAAGAGAAGTTCTAGAAACTAGAGTTGTCATTTGTGACGTCTTACTATAGTCACTTACCTGCAGATAGTCAGAAACAAATTTTAAACAGGTGTACAGCTTTTAGAAACTTTGTTGTCAATGAGAAAACATTTCAGACAGAGCATCAGTCTCAGCTCAGAATTTAACAGATACAATTTTCCCATTGTAAGAAGATACTGGGTGAAAGAATCACAATGTGAAAGATCAGACTAGGAATAACAGCAAACTCATTTAAGAGAATCCTGAATGTAACAGTAATGTAAAAACCTATTTCAGAATAGGTTTAGTCTGTAAAAACCTCAGTAAAACAGCATTTCTAATGAAAAATGCTTTAGGAATGGTGAGATGAAGCAACAAATTGAGAAAACAGAATCATGTGTCAGCCTTGTGGGAAATTTTCTTAGAGATGAATAAGCTGTACATATGTATGTCCAAACCAACAACCCCCACAGAGATTTCCTACTATATTAAATAAGGGCAACACATACAGAGCAGCATTTCAGTTATTGCATATGTCAACATTTCTAACTTTCTTGACTTTATCGAGAGTCTTCTGACATTTGGTATTTTATTGAAGGGCTCAGCTTATGGAAGGGAGTGATTACCTGAAAATCACAAGGTTTATTTGTGAATTCTCTCCTGTGTGGTTATAAGCAGCTTACAGTGAACCACAGGGAAACTCAATAGTTCCCATATCAACTTCCCCATAAAGAATAAAAACATTTAAACTAAGATTTTACAGCCAACCTCCTTATTTCATGGGTTTCACTTCAACAGCATTGGAAAGCTTGGAGCTACATTATGTCATATATGAGAAAGTAGTTATCACAGAAAAGACATGAAATCAGAATTTCTTATCTTTATTTGAAAAATATTTACAGTTTCACCTTTCTCAGTTGGCTGTAAATATAATGGATTAAAGAATCTGACAGTACAGGGAATGGTTAAATCACCAAACAGGTGGAGCTGCTGCTCGGTTTAGGTTTATACAAGACAGTAAAATGCATCATCTAGAAAGCACATACACATGTGCAGAGTGATGAAGTTACCACAAAAGCCAGCAGTAAAGTGACAGAGGCTCTGAAAGTCCTAATGGAGCATGAATGGACTAAGATCAAAATGTAACTTCAGAGATACTTCTTTTTAATGCAGAGAGGAACCAATGGTTCAATAGAGGCAGGAGCTGTCACTCCTGTCTGCCTGCTGTAGTGCATGTCCAGAATGACAGGATCTGAGGAGTCAGGTCTGGATTCTCTGCAGTTCACAAAGAATTTCATCTAATGGACAACATTTATAATTTGATGACTCTAAAGGCAAACATCTCAAATCCATTATCTGATTTAGTGAAGGTATGAGTACTTGTATGCCCTGTTAAACTAAGAGGATTTCCAATACTTAACTTAATCTAGAAAGGACATTTATTTAGTTTGAATGTTCACATCTACAATAAGCTGTTCATATAATTGAATCTATTATCTCATTTCAAGTATCCAAAAATATGTCAATGAGACATAAAAATACTCCCTTTGTATGTAATCACATATTCCATATCATAACATCTATACATATAGACAGGTAAAATTCAATTTTATTAATGAAAAGGCCTTTCTTTCAAAACTTTTCATTCAAAACCTCAGTGATACCATTGTGAATGCCCTTGATATACAGTTATGATGATACAAAGACTTAATATGTTCCATTTTGGACCCTTAACTTGCTCAGTAAAATGCAAATCTCCATACAGTGATATAACTTTTCAATGTGCTGTTGATCAACTAAACAAAAAATATTTATACAATAAGTAACTTCAGTCTTCAAAAGCTAATTGGTAATCTTGTCTCAGTTCTCACAGTATGCTTTTATACACATATATTTTAATAAAACACATTCCTAAACACACATCTATAGAAATGTCTAGCCCCTTTATATTAGCATAAAATGGAGAAAATTAAGAAAAAAGAGAGTTGCACTGTTTTCATATCTTTCAACAGCAAAAGAATGTGCTCAAGGAACACAAAACAGTAATTATAACACTGATACCAATACAAGGCTAAGTACAATTATAACAACCTGAAATCATCCAACAAAGCTGGCAAGAGCTCGGTCCTCACAGAATGGATTGATAAGAACCCCAGCCTCGCTTGCAATGAGATGTATGACAAGCACTGACCTTTTAAATCAGGATGTGGTCAAGGCCACAATAACAACCAAGGCTGAGTTATACAAATAAATGTATGTTCATGTCTTCCACAATACATTCAGAGGGGCAATGCTAGTGCATTCAGCATTGTTAAACAATATTCAGCACATAAAATTGTGCTTTAAGATAGATGAAATGACACAGCTCTCTTCCCAAAGATGCATTAATTTAAAACCAGGCTTAAAAGTTAAAAGTTCCTTGTTTCTCACTTAGAAGTTCCAACATTTTTTCATGTTACAGAGAATGGCTCTGTAACAGAACATGTAACCACCATGGCTCATGTTGCAGTGACCATTATCAGCAGTCCAGGACAACATATTTTAGGGACAAAGGTCCTTCCTCTCTTTTCCTACCCATCCCAGTGGCTGCCCACAGCTTCTGTCCCTGCACAGTGGCATTTCTACTCACACAGGGTAGTTCTGTGTGGTGGCAGCACGGGTCCCTCAGGAACAGCACAGATCAAAGCTGCCACCAAAATACAGAGAGGAGATCATGGGGGCCATCCAGGGCACTGCCTTTTCAGGGAGATCCAACTAGTTCAGGTGACAGATCTACCAATGACAGTGACATACCTATCTGACAGCCTAGAGCCACAGGGACAAGCTGGGATAAGTGCTTACTCAGACCACAGAACTCTTTGGGGTAATAAAGAAATAGTTAACAGGGAGATTACTACAGGAGTAAGTCCCTTAGTATTTTCCCAGTTATTAAAAATGACCACTACTTAATAAAAATAAATGTGCTATTTTTTCCCCCCAGATTAAGCTCTGTGTTTAACCAAGAAGTTTCAAGTTCACCTGGGAACTTGGCAGGCACAAGGACCCCCAAAAGTCCGTGGTTCTCATAGTGCAGCACTAATTAGAAACAGATAAGATTAAATGACCTTGCCTGCTTTATGTGTAAATGTACTTGTCACAGATGACAGACAATCCAGTAACAGTGTATATCAAAATTCAGAATGATGAAAAACATTCAGTGTCTCTGGGAGATGTCCTTGAAAACAATTTTTACTTCCATCTTTGTGTTTATGTTGCTATGGTGAAGAGAACATATAGCAGTGTGTCTTTTAAAAATTGCCAACAGGTGCATGAATTAACTTAAGCAACATGTAATAAGAAAATCCCATCCCTTTCTGTACCTTTCTATGGTGTATATGTAGGAAGCTGAGCAGTACGGAACAATGATTTCTGTTCTGTGTTAGGAGCAGCAGAAGGAAAATCTTCAGTATGGCACAAACAGCCCATGAAGCCCTGAAATTCTGCTTGAGGTATGCTCACTGTATGCCCGTGAGCTATAAATATATTTGTTTACTAACTAAAATGGCTTAATTTCATTCAAAAATCTTATATGTTAACTTTTTAATTTCAAATATATTAGTAGATTAAAGTTAGTGGGTAAAAAAATGTTAAAAATAAAAAAATGTTAAAGTTAGAGCCTAAATCTTAGCAAATATGCTGGTATTTTATTAAATCCTTTGCAGATTTGATATATAAAATGGATATTAACTACACAGCTAAAGAGAAATTACCTGTGGACACACTTTCCTGCATAACTTTTGTTTCCTCTCTGAAACAGATTTTGGTATAGGAGAAACTTCAATTTAGCTTCTAAGGTTTTTGTTTACTGCAATACTCTGTTAGATATTGCCTAATATCTTGCATAAAATATCCTAAAATAGATGACTGAAATGGACTAATAATAGAAAGAATTATTACAATACTTCTCTGTCTCATTAATGTGTTGAGTAATTCTACATAATTTACAGCCTGATATAAACTTTACAATGTTTATATTGAATAAAATCTGATATTCATTTTTTCAGGTAATATTAATATGCTATGGTGAAAGTTATAGCAATAAAAGTTAGGGCTTTGTTTTTCCCACAGAATTTTAGACTATTTAAAATTTAAAATTTAGTAAGGCTTTGAGAAAGTCAAGGACTTGAGTACAGGGACAAGGAATAAGTATCTTATTCTATAGAGACAAGACCTACACACCAACAGACAGCAGAAAAACCCCAAGCACAGTCCCCAGACCTTCTGAGCCTTTATTTGTCAGGCTATGTATAAATATATTATTAGGATTCCTGAGGTCTTTCTTCGATGAAAATCATGTAATTATTTACTTTTCACAAATTTGCTAATGCAATTAAGACAAGTCAGGTAGTGTGTATTTATGACCCAGTTAGCTGTTATCTTTAGAAAATAAAGTATATTTTTATTTGACTCCTAAATATTTAAAGTACATTTTACTCAGCTGGTCTCTCAACGTCAGTTTTTTCCCATCATTTGGATAGACCCAGGATGACAGGAGATGAATGTATTTGTGAATGGAATTTGCCACTTCCCATTTTCAGCACCAATTTTTGTATTGAATATGATGAAATAAAGCACTGACTTTTGTCCTTCAAGCCACTTTGTGGCTTTTTCCAGATTTGGATCCACAAGCAGGACTGGCAAGCAGCTGTAGTGTTTTCCATGGGTTTAAAATGCTCTTTTTTAAAATTGGATTGTTCACTCCCATGGCATTTAGGGCTACAGAGCTGTGGTTTTGTTAGTGAAGGGGCGTGTGTGTCTGTTAATCAAGATGTGACTAGGCAAAAATATGAGATGTGGAACAAATTACAACGAAGTCCCCCAAAGCTTCAGCAGACCTAACACAATCCAGAACAGCACAGAAAAAAGGTTCAACTTTGGTACCAAACAGAAAAATCAACCCCAAAAGAACCCTCATTGGTATAAAAGTGTCATAGCAACATCAAGGGCCTTAAATATTAGCAGACACACTGTAATTCCATGCAATTCTGCATGCCCAGATACACATTTCTGCAAACTTTGACTGGAATTAACACCAGCAGGATTAAAAGGGATTAATCAAATGTTATGCTATTTTTATCTTTTCCATGCAACATCAGGCCTATAGTATTGCCCTTGAAAGCCTCTTGTACCTTGCTTTTTGAAACACACACATAAAAAGCACCACACAAAAGAAAAAAAAGAACAGCTATGAAGCCTGAGGAAGTCATCCTAAAATAAACAAATGCAAAAATCTCTTCCATAAAGCTTTGACTCAGCTTGCAGAACGAGTGAATTTTACACATGGCTCGATGTTGCAACATTTAAGCAGTTATTTAAACCCTAACAGTGTGTCATTCAAATGGCCTTGAGCAGAAATGTTATGCTGCTTAATAGACAGTGTGGTCTCATTCCAGCACTATCACTTTTTGTGTCTGTTAAGCTGCCTGATGCCGTTCAACACTCACAGGCAGTCAAGTACTTTGTTTACTGGCAGAAAAACACAGTGGGGCAAAAAGTCCAGTGCTGTTGCATTGTTCAAGTACACAGAAATGACCTTCACCTGATGGGCCCCAGCAGAAAGGGATGGGCCAGGCACCCACAGGTACCACACAGAGCCAGGGTGATGCTGTTCTCCATGGAATGAGATCTGCCTCCCACCCAACGAGGACACTGAAGGTTTCTTTCACAGGTAACTGGACTCCTGTGTCACAGGCCATTAATAATCTGGGAGGAATTGGAGGTGTTGAGGTTTACAGGACCATTTTTATAATATATGAGTGGGTTTCTTAGGCTCCTCTGAATATCCTCAGAGCTGCCAGATTTCCATCAGCATCTGTTATTTCCACTGCAAACTCCATGCTCATTCATACTTCCTTCAAGTACCCAACAGTCCCACATCACATCAGCACTTCGTTCCCTATCCTCAACCATCCCATCAGCTTGGTAATGAGAAATGCAAACTACTTATCACCTCGTAGCACACACTTCTCCAAGGATGGGTTTTTCCTGTCTTTCTATCCAAACCAGGTCAGAGTTGGCTGCTGTCTTGTGGCTCAGGGGCTTCTCTGTATGCAAAGCCTTTTATTTTTGTAGGCTGCACAACCCATCTCCCTCAGGTGAAAACACTCTTTTCAACAATGGCCCACGTATAGTTGCACTTTGCACTGCTGTGGTTTGGAACCAAAAGCTCACAGATGGAGAAGACTGAAAAGACACTGGTGAATGTATCTAAGTATTTTCCTACACCTGTATTATAAACCACTTCTGCTTTTTTTGTGTGTGTCATTGATATTTGATAATACATCTGGATCTGTTTTGAGAGGTTGTCTTAAGAAACTCCATCATTTTAGACTAATATGTCAAAGTAGTACAACACACTCCTTAAAAAAGAGGGTTATGGCTCTTTAAAACTGAAATGGCTGTGAACTGCTGAAATGGATGAGATCATTGCTTTATCCTTTCCAAGTATTGTGATCTTGAAAAGCTGGAGTACATGATGGAAAAATAGAATTAAAAGTCAAATAGACTCTGGGCAACTTTTTTTTTAAAGTACTTATCTAAAATAAAACATTTGGTCACCTACGTATTTAACAACAGAGCAGCTCCTACAAAAGCAACAATAAGCTTCAGAATGAATATTAATACATTAAGCTGAATTAGTCACTTTGAGCTCATTTGCATGATCTGTAGAAGGGGAGTAAACAGAGAGATACCATTTGTTTGAATAAGAGAAAATAGAAAGGTCAATGTTCTGACCCAGAATTTAGGAAATTATTCCATTCCTAAGGTAATCAGTCTGTCATCCAAATAATTCCCTTCTCGCTCATTACAAGAAACTATAATAAAAGCCAAGCTGACTGTCTAAAGTTGCTATGGCATTTAGATATACAACAATTTGGCCCATGACCTTCAGTAGTTAAGTTCCCAAGTCTTCAAGAGTACAAGCTTTTCTCATACAGTTTTCCCAAGAATGTTGCTCAAACCTCTCGTTTGGAAACCAAACAGTAGCTGACATGGGTAACAGAAGGTATCAGCTACACCCAGCCCCAGTCTACCCTGACTGGCTGAACTACCCCTCTGATGAGCTATTACATTATCTTCCCCACTTCTAATTGAAAGTACCTGGTCGTAAAATATTTTTATACTATTTATTCTATTTCAGAGGAAGTTAGATGTTTTCTAATACAGGAAAAGAGAAGCCTATATCCTGATACTGATGTTCTCAGGGACTTCATACACAGACGTGGCTCTTTGGCTGTTCTCACCTCGGCCTCGTGTGCATGGCAATGCTGAGCAACAATAACTCACCACCTTCACCTGCTTCAGAGGAAGCTGTGAGAGATTCTACGGTTGTCATCACACACTTCCCACTTTTTTGGGAACACAAACAAGTTGTTCACTGTCTTTATCATGGAATTTAAAAAAAAAGAAATACAGTTTTTGTCTCATATTTAAAGGATCCTAATTTAGGATATGTAATTGATTAAAAAGCAGCACTAATTCATTCAATTATGTTAATCAAGATAAGCACATGTATTTAAATAATTGTATCACATTACTAGATCAGTTTGAATAGGATTTAAAAGATCAATTAGGACATATATCTCAATACAGAACTGTCTCAGCTAATGTAAGTGTCAGAGTGGTACTGTTCTAAAGCAGGCACATCTCTCTTTTACTGTGAAAAGACATAGCTCTGCCTTTACGAAAATAACGAAACACAGTGATATTGCTTCAGAGAAAATACCCCTTACAAGGTTACATCTTCCATTATTTATTGTTAGTATGTATTTTATTCTGGTTTTCCTTGAAAATTTCAGATCAATAGATACTGCCTTTGATACCAATCCAAGCAGTAACTCACAGAGTCAAGGGTCTAACCACAGAGCAAATAATGCTATCTGCACACATGACAGATGGCTGAAGAAGTTTAGAAATGAAGTAAACATCAATGAACCAAAAATGGGGATCACAGCAAGGGCAGAAGTGTGCAGGCAGAGCACCCTGCCTCCTTTTGGTCTGCTCCCAGCCCACCCAGGAACAGCAGGAGTCAGCCAAGTTGCCCGTGTTGGAGAGGCCCTGCACACTCACCCAGGGCTGCTCAAAACTGTAAGTGCGTCTCCTGTCCTCCACGTCCTCGTCTTGCTTTGCCTGCTGGAACTCCTGTCTCAGGCGCTGTATCCGATCGTGGTTGTTGGGGGTCGATCTGCTGCTGAGAGAGGAAGGATGGAAATGATCAATAAATACACTTGGGAACTGCCACCTGCGACTGGGACTGCTACTGCAGTGCAGGACTACAGACCTAAAAATAGTTTGCACGCATTTAGTACGAAGGTCTTTGGTGATTTTAAAGATTACTAATGCTCTTTGTCTTATAAAGTCTTTAGTTTTTTTAAAGATTATTAATGCTGTTTTTCTTATAAAGAAATTTCAGATGTTGCAAGGACAAGACAAATAAGAATATTTCTAAAAATTGTCATGAGTTGTTGGCACCTTTTCAGTACGTCACTCCTAAAGAATGAAGAGCAATAGGTATATTAGTGTCAGACTTAAAATAAAGGGAAATTAAAAGTCCTAATGATCTCTGCTAGTGAATAAACAAGAAAAATACTTTTCCCCAATCAATAAACTGTAGTACCGTCCGATCTTTATTCACATCAAATTAATTACAATGTCTGGAGGCTCTACCTATATAAAATTTGGTTTATTTTCCCCAATCAATAAGAGTCTGTCATCCCTTAGTTCTGTTTTTAACAAGTCTTTTAAATTGATCAGTCTGAAAGCATTAAAAGGCTTGGGGGGCAGTAAAAGCCATCCATTTGACAGGGCCAGGAATGGATCTGGGCAGCAGATGAGAGCTGACTTCACTTGGCCCCACAGACACTGGTGGGCTGGGGAGAGCTCAGTCCCAGAGGTACTGATACCAATCAGTACACCCAGAACCTTCAAAACCATCAATTTTTCCACAGTGCCCAGTAATCCACGCTCCACAGCACAGGTGTACGTGAAACCATAATGAAATATGCATAGGAATGGCTTATTTCAGGGAGAAGGGGGAAAGTGGGTATTTATTAATCTTGTTGACATTTTTCCAGCTGTGCAGCTCCTACCTGACCCTACAACCCCACTCTTTCAAACATGTTAATGTGGGAATCACAGAAAGCCTGACAAACAAATATGCTATATCAAGACTAACCAGAAGCATTTTAATCTATTCTTGTGGGCTTCTTGTGCCCTGCATTTTGTTGTTTATTTCAAAAGAGCTGATGAGGAATGGGCAGCTATTACTTTGTTCCAAAAGAGAAATCTGCAGAGAGACAACGGAAAGCAATTCCATATATTTCTTTTCTTGGACCCAGGGTACAATAAAACACAGTGAATTTATATCCTGTGTCTTCTTTTATATGAAAAGACACAATTCTAGAGTCCATTTGTGACTGCTTTCCATGTCTTTTGGGACAGGTAGGTGCAGGGGATTGGAGGCTGTAGATGTTTGAGACATTACCTCCCACTCTTTTCAGTGCCAATAAATAGTTTATCAGTGCTTGGTTGGCCAGACAGACAAATTAGTATGGTTTTGGAAAAAGCTAATATTTGAAGTGGTTTGTGTTGATTTTTTTTTTAATTTATTTGAAACCAAAGGCAAAGAAAAGGAAGGAATTTAGAGAAGTGTTTTCTTTCATTTTTTTTTAACGCAAATTGGAGTTTAAGGAAATGCTTTATTTGTAAGGTAAACCAATTTCTATGTGCAAATTACCCTTTTGAAAAATACAATTAAAAAAAGCTTAATTTAGAACAGGTGGAAATGAAATACTGGTATTTTCAAAATTTCCATTTCATTGTAGGTGTGTTGTTAATTTTATTTTCTTAATTTGACTTCATTTTGTGAAACAGCTTATCTCCATTTACAGTTTTATTTTATGTAAATTTATTGCTTATTGTCAAATGCTGCCCAGCTTTACTACACAACACTTGTTTCTTCCCATGCATTGCTATACACTTCACATTTTAAAGGGATTCATCACAATCCAAGACATACAAAACATTTTCAAATGGTCTGTTGAATTTTAAAACTTTTTTTAATCCAACAAACAAGTGGTCCACTGCTTTCTACACAGACAAGTGTTTCCTATGTGATAAATTGCACTTAAAAAGGCAAAACTACAGTAAATATTCAAATTTCAGGTATAAGAATATATGTTTGAAAAAGAAAGTTAATTGAACTTCTGTGCAAAAATTACTAGAAAAATGCCATCCATAGACACCTTGTAGTATTCAAGATGATAGGTAAATAATAAGTGTTCCATAATCAAGGTTGCTACAGATTTTAGGGATCATAGTGCAAAAGTGACACTGAAGGTCAGAAGGTAAACAGAAGGTAAACCCCAAAAAATACTGCACTAAACCTTGTGCATTATACAGGATACACTGCATCAGCTCCAAAATGGGCTAGTGGAAGGGTTATTACAGATCTGAGGGCTTCTGCACATTTTGTGATAGTTATTCATTAGAACAATTACCTTATCAGAGGAATAGCAAGAAAATGCATAGTGTCCATGCCATGAAGCCAAAATGTGTCTTTTCCTGAACAGCAAATGCATGAACTTGACACTCTCTACAGTGCAGAGAGGAATAACAAAGGACAAGGAGGATCCTGGGATTTATAATCAACTTGTCTCCAGACCTAAGAACTTATTTTAATGCCAAAAAAAACCTTACAAAAAATGAAAAGAAAAAAGAAGTCAAGCTGATTTAAGAAAAGTTATTCAAACGTAATAAAGGTTTGATAATGGCAGAGAAGATAAATCTTTTAACAATATTTCTATTTAATCTGAAAAGCAAGGGACATGACTCAGATTTAGAAAAGTGCACCAGAATTATAAAAAGGACTATTTCACAGAAAAGAAAGAGCAAAATTAGAAAAAGGCATTTCTATATCTACTCAAATTTCTTTGAGCTCAAAAAGTCTCTAAAAAATAGAAAGTGAGATCAAATCAGTGGGTTAATAATAAAAGAATTAAATATTTTTATTTAGAAGAGGAAAAAGCTAAGGAGGCACTAAGATACATTTCTTAAAAGATTATTTGAGGGCTTAGACTATATCTTAGATTCACCTCCTTTGGTTTCCATTTTCATTTCAACCTTGCTCTGATTCTCTAGGTTAAATTATAGCTGCCTTGACCTTCTCACCACTGAGGGCTTGCATGTCTCTGTCCTGGCCTGCTGCGCTGTCACCTCTTTCTTTTCACGCCTCTCTTCATCCAGTTACTCTTATCACCAGTGCTTTTTTTGCTGGTTGTTATGTCTCCCACTGCACTCCCTCTGCACTCAGGGGACACTTGGTACACCCACTTGGTATCTAATTCAACTCCCAATTAGTACTTCTAGAAGGAGGGAAATGTAAAAATAATAATCACAAGGGAAAGCTGTCACCAATAAAATTCTGGAGTCAACAGCGCAAACCTAACTTTATTCCTTTTCAGATCTCGAGATGTTCTGCTTTATCTACAAATCTTTATGTAAGTCACATCATTATCCCTTGGGGCAGAGCTAAACAAATTATATCCCGTGTGAAGTGTCCTTAGCCAGTCTAAAGCAAAATGAATTTTGACTTATTGGATGAATTGACCCAAGAGAGACAGGGTCATATCAATAGACTACCAGGATGCAGGCTGCAGGTGTTCTTGCTGCTTAAATTCCCCATTGTGGGTGTATGGGGCATGTCCTCAAAAGTTCAATTAAATGTGCCATGTTTAGTTTGCATCCTTCATTCAAATGCACTGAAAATCTGAAGGCAGATCCACCTCAAAGAATGCGGGACTATTAGCAGGCAGGAAGGAGTTTACCTTGAACTCCATCCAAAGTCTATTCAAGATTTGACCTATGCTAGCTTTAATATTTTTAGCAAAACTGGAATTACAACTCTCTACAGTAACCATGGCTTGCCCAGACAGCCTTCCCTTGTGCCTACTTAATAATAGGATGGCTGTGAATTTACAGAAGACCATTAGCACCTCCTAGCATCAGATACCAGTGATCTTCTATCAAAGTGCTCTCAATATTAAATGTTCTTAAAAGAAATAAAATTCAAGGAAAGGCTTTTAGGCCAAAGTTTACTTGGGTTGCAAAGCATCTGTGCTTTCTTGTATCACAGCTCTACTTGGCACCCCATTGCCTTCCATCTGCAGATGGCACATTTCACAATCAGTTGTTTTTTGAGTGTTGCTTCAAAACACACCACCAGCAGCACAGACTAAAAATGCAATGGTAAGCAAGGCTTAGATAGGCCAGGGCTGTCACATATTTCCAGAAACAAGCAGTTGCAGCAATGGCCATCAGGGTCTCAGATCATTAAGCAATGTCTCAGTGTGATGTCATGCACTGATGTGCAGAGCTGTATTCCTTTCAAAACAGTCAGATTTTCAGTGTGATAAAGTAGATACAAACATGCCACTGAACAGGGATGACTGAAGCTTCGGGAAAAAAATTTATTGGCCTGAAAAAGCAGGGGAAAGGGTCTTAACAACACCACCAGGCAGTTGCAACTTGACTAGAATAACCAAAAGGTTAGTAAACAAAAAGTGTTCTTTACACCTTGAAATCTCCTATCACACATTTGAGCTGCTGGGGCCTCACTGGCCTGACTGGCGGCTTAGATCTCTGGATAGCAGTAATAAAACACAGATGGGTTCTTATTTGCTTCAAGCTGGCAAATAACTATCACCCATTTGTATGATATAAATTCTTTTTCATTCGAACAGATTACTTGAGTCATATTAAAAGTTAAGGTCTGAATTTGTATCTACCTCTGCTTACACACAGAGAGGAGCAGGAAACAAATTTATTTCCATCACACTGAGGATTGACAATGTGGCCATGCCATGGTTGGTGGCACACATCCTTACCAAAGTACAGGACTAACTGAATGTCTACAAAATTGGCCCCATTCTTCATCGCTTGAGCAGGATGAAACAGCCCAACAGAAAGCAGAGTGGTGATAATCTAATATAAAAACTTGTGCTACGTTTACTGGAACTCAAGCACCCTCTCACCACAGTGCTTAACCCCAAGCAGATGGATTTGTCTGTTTTGGATGGCCCTTGAGGGTGAATAAGCAGAAACTGTCAAGTTATTTCAAAAAGTCATGGACATAAAATAAAATGAAAGTGTGCCCTTTACCAGCCTGAAAGTTACCACCACATTCCAATGCACAGTCTGCTGGTTTGTTCACTTTAAGCAGATTTGTTAATCATCAGTGACACAGATGACTGTGCCCACACAGCACAGGGTGATGAGGACTGGGCAGCAGCACAGTTTGTACTGTCTCCTTCCTGCCACCAGCTTGCCAGAGCAGGTTGGTCTTTTCCTACTATTTTGTTCTGTGGTTTATTTTTTGACATCTAAATGCCACTGACTCAGTCTTGAGTTAGTGTAACCGATTTGGCTGGTCCTCTCCTTCCATTGTGCCCTACATATGGTCCTTTTCTGAGACATCAGGGAACAGATTTTTCATGAACACATGGATATTAACACATACAGACATGGTACACAAACAGGAGCCACCATGGACAGTGCCACATAAAAGAGCTGTTACATTTACAGAATTGCTACAGTCATCTGAGAAAAAAACTAGCTGAGGAAGAAGTCAAATTTGTTAGACTACAAATGTACAGTGGTTGTAACCTGGAAAGAAGCATAAAA
This sequence comes from Hylia prasina, assembly GCA_013397195.1. Classification (NCBI taxonomy): domain Eukaryota; kingdom Metazoa; phylum Chordata; class Aves; order Passeriformes; family Sylviidae; genus Hylia; species Hylia prasina. The sequence continues at coordinate 1,865,763 of VYXD01005580.1, read as the reverse complement.
GCCTTATTCCACACTATTTTTGTTTTTCTTACGTGTCAAAGAATTTATTGGGAAGAAGGCATAAAAAGGTAGGGGAGAGGTGTTAAAAACCAAAAAATGTATGAATTACAAAAGTGCAAATAAAAATAGTTTCTCTGCACAAGCTTCATTAAGTTTTATCAGCTAGTATCTTGGGTTTTTACACTCAAACCACAGGTCATAAATTCACAGTAAATCCCCCATATGTTCACCAAACACCTGAATTCAATTTCTCTTCTAGTTGTAAGAAACGAAATGTGCAGCTCAAATTAATTATGCATGCAAAGTTAGTTTCTAACAAGGGCAGCTTCTTGCATGCTGAAGGGTATACATTCTACCAGATTTTTTTCCCCCAGATCTCTTTCAGTTTTGGCTTATTTCTACTGTTCACATGGTTATAAAACTCATCCTCTCTTGCCATTTTGTATTTGCTAAATTAACACAGAGCATTATATATCCTTTAAAGTCTGCAGATTTTAAAGGCAGTTAAATTCAGGGATTGGCTTAATGTGACAGCATTAAGATATAGCATGTTACCTGTACAGATACCTCCAAACTTCAGCATACTAATCCATCAAAACAGGATTTAAACTTTAGGATTTATGTCAATATGTATGCATGTGAAATCAGCTCACTGGGAATTTTAGTGTCATCCCAGTTTACCTTCACAGTGGAAGTTCATCAACTGCAACACTATGAAGTATGTAAGTCTCTAAATGCACCCAACTTTCTTCTTCAGTGAATAAAATAATTTCCAAATTTTGACATTGTGTTTAGATTATCACTTTACACAATTTCAACAGAGGAAATAATGAAAAATTAAAAAGATACACCTCTCTTCTGCAGATTAAAAAGTTAACTTCAAATGCTCTAAATTTAGCACTCACTTCTGATGTGATGGCCATAAACAAGGTGGAGAGGTGGGGCTGATGGGGAGGTCACCACAACAGTCTCTCCAAACTTTCCAGACTAGATTTCACTTTGAGTCCCTCTGTGGCCCTTCTGTAGCAGGGCCATCATTTTACAACCAGTGAAATACGAAGAATGCACCCAAGACCCTTTTTATTGCCACCATCACTCTTCCTTATTAGCCTGTCAGAGCCTGCACACCGGAGACCAAAATCCAGTCTTACTTTTCAGTGGAATTCTTCTACTAAAAGGAAAAGCAGAGGTTTTAGGAGCTTGCTATAAACATCTGAAAACAGATACTCAGCTACTGGGTTATCACACAGTCTAAGCTTTACTTTAGAGCTGTTAGATTTTGCAGATATAAGCCAAGCCAATTTTCAGCCACACACAATTTGTTACAGCTGTTGTCATCGGGTGTTGCATTTTCCAAGTTAGGAAAAAAAAAAAAAAAAACAAAAAGGAAAAGAAAAAAGAGAATGCCACAAAACCTAAAAGAAAGTACAAGACATTTCACTGTGAATTTCTTATGAGAATGTTAAAGAAATAGCAGAAATACAAAGGGAAAGATTTAATAAATCATGAAAAAAAAGTATATTAAGAAAATACTAATGATCAAACAAAGGAAATGTTGGCAGTTTGATTCCAAATGAAATACAAATTTATTTCCAAGTCAGGAGGGGAGAAATGGGCTCTGACCTAAGAATCTTCCTATCCTAACTGGAACAGACAGTGATGGCTCCAGTGCTGTTAGGTCTGATGAACATCCACAATTAGGCATCACAGGCTATTCTGTGTCAATGTGAGAGTGGCCTGGCACAGCAGTACAAAGACATTTATCAAAGACCACCGAGAAGAAATCCCCTCCTGGACCTAGCTGGCCATTGCTGTGCCAGCAGAAGGGATCATCCAGAAGATCCCTAGTAGGCTTCAGGCCATGCCAGCCTTTGTTTCCATTTAAGCTAATCCAGCTGCTTTGCTAGAAGCTGTTTAGGGAGAGCTCCCTCTGATCTCTCAGGATGAGATGTGGGGGAGAAACCTTCAGCAGAGGGGCAGCATAAGCAGCTAGGGAGCAGTCACTTCTTAAAGCATGGCAGGATTTGCAAAAAGGAACATCTGTCCGTGGCCAGCACCACCTGTGAGGTGTGAATGTTGTGATGTAGCAGCCCAGCTCCCTCCAGCACATCCTCTGCTCTGTGCTGACACTGCTTTATGCCATAAACCCAGCTCTAGCCAACACTGGAGTGCTGAAAAAGCATGTGTCTTTTCATGGGAGGAGTCTGGCAACATCAAAAAACAGGAGAAAAAAAAGTCCTGATTGCACCAGTCGAAGGACAAACCAAGGGTGATATTCAAATTATTCAAAATTTTCAAATTTTCCAATCTGAAAACAGATTTGGGGAAAAAAGGTTTATTTAAATAATGCCAATAAAAACTACTGTTCAAATGCTGAATTTTAGCTTTGTTTTAATGCAAAACCTCACTTTAAAAGTATTAGATCTTGCTTAATGCATTGAAATACTGGAAACTCTAAAAAATGTTATGTTATTTCTCTTTAATTACAGAAAACACTTAGTAAATAGGTTCTCAGGTGTTGCAACTAACAAAACAAAATAGAATGTTTTTGACTCTTGTGAACACTTGCCCTTAATAAAAATGACGTCTTGTTTTAAAGTATTCATTAAACTACAGTAATGAGCAACACTGCTAGACAAACACTGGTCTGTGGACTAAGACATTTCTTTTAAATGCTTGAACATTAAAAAAGCTAATACATTACACCAAGTTCACGTCTTCCCCTGTCCTTACCAGCCTCTAACATAATTATAGTATAATTATTTCTGTACTTTGACAGAGAGGCTATTGCATTATAAATCTTCAAATAATATTTTGATTGATTTTACATTATATCTTACTTTAACTAGAGGCTAATTTCAAACTGCAGAATGAGAAATTTTCCATTAAAAACAAACAAACAAAAATGACTTGGCCTAAGGATATCAAATCTAGGTGAAAGTTGAGGAGACTCCCTTTGATAGGAGTAGACTAGAAACTCTATATAAAACACAGAAAATTGTGGGATCATTTTTTTTATTTTTCAAACTAGATAACTTGCAATCTCTAAATTAAACTTTAAATCTGAACTTACGGTTAAACATTTCATCATTCAGTGCCTGTGCACACAATATAATCAACCAAGAAAAAAATAAAATCAAAGCTAAGATTGATTACTTGAATTGAAGCCTAAATTCACCTGACTGTTGCTTTCTTATGAAGCTTATCACTAAGATTTACATTGATTAGCATAAAAATTAATTAAGATTTTTTAATTAAATATTATATGCATATGGAGAGTAGAAACAAATCTCAGTATTATACCTTGCAAAAGCAAATGATTTCTGGATAAATCCTTTCAGCATTGCACTTTAGAATGAAGATTTTAGTAAATAGATGTTTTAATCATGGTTTGCCACCACACTGTCTTGACTGACTTTAAAACTATAAATTGCTGTGAAATTAGTTGCATTAAAAAAATAATCCATTCCAGATAAGGACAGAAAAAAAAAACAGCAAAAAAACCCTTTTATCCAAAAATTCACTTCGTTATTTAGTGAGTTAGGTGGAACTCAACTTTTGCTACTTGAGATATTTTCAAGCTATTTCACTTATTTTTCCTATTGGAAATGATAAATATGTCTTTTGCTCAGGAATTCTTTTTCAGATTACTGGGCATTCAGATGAATTCCCAGTAACTGCTGAGGGTCTCGCTACGCTTTGAAACACTGGATTAGAAATCCTGAATTCCAGTATTTCCCACTATTGGACCATTTAGTCTCAACCCAAGTGCAGATTTCAGAAACCCAAAAGCATGGATCTCTCTTACTGCAAACAAAATACAGCATTTACTTGTAGCACCACTTCAATATTTTGCCAAGACAATTAATCTGATAAAGGCTATAGCAAAGCTTATTTAGGAGAAGGTAAGATGAGGTTTTTCGCAACCAACTGTAATCATTCAAAAGGCAAGTATATGGTTCAAACTACTCATCTGGACCCTTTCTACAGGAAATACAGAGAAATAAGTTTTTCCAGAGGGCAATCACAATACTGGTCTTTGGATGCAACTATTACTTTCAAGAGCTCATTACGTTTTTTCATTGACAAAGAAGAGTAGAGGGACCAGCTCAGGATAGTTTTAGACAATTATATTAGGGAAGATGAATCCACTCTAGATGGTTAAATTGTGCTCAAGGTAGGTGGAAAATTAATCATCCTAAGAAATCTGGTACTAGGAATGCCTGGTAGGAAGTGATGGTCAACTGGCACAGCAGTATAATCCAACACTTTAATCTTTTGGCAGAAAAACTCATTGAAACAAAACTCAGTCACTCAGCCTCTCTGTGTTTGTATCTACAAACCAACAAATGGGCAAGAGCCTTTTTTAAATCTCTGTATAAAGTTGATACAATAAACAGATCTCATTTACTTTAGTATAATTTCAAGGATTCTTTATAGAGCACACTATGATAATGTTTGTAATTCTCTTTTATGAAAGAAATTTCTTAGTTTCTGAAGCATATAAAAGTGTACAGGCATGCCTGAGATAAGCCAAGGACTGCAACACAACAGTTTTTGTTGTCAAGGTCTCATCAGTATGTCTAATTGGTATCTCAATTTTTACATTACTTTAGTAAATGCCACACAAATACTATAAGGTTTTCTTGGATAACATAATCTCTATATACTTTTTAGTAAACAGGAAGAAATGAAACATATATAATAAGTAATTCCACTTAGTGCATCAAATTTATTTTGCATGATATTGGCAGCACATTACAAAGTTACAACAGTATTATCTCTCGTTGTTATTCTTGTAGTCTTAGGTTGATAATGTTTCATTTTGACACCATAATGGTGTCTTGGGGGATTTTGATGACAATGTGTTTTGACATCATGTTAAAATATATCCAAACTGATATCACTTTATTTTGTCATCATTACCTAGTTGGATTCCTAAGATACTGCTTTTTTCCTGACGTCTTTAATCAGAAAGATTTCAGTCCAAGTGGCAAGTGCTAAAAAAAAAGTTTTGCAGATATGAAACACGGCAGTGCAGCACACATTACTGCTGTTCAAACTTGCACTGGACAGATATCCCAAAATATAACAGATCAGTCACACAGTACAGGGCCTCAGATCATAAAACATGAAAATGCCTTTTCTTCTACAGCATGATAATAAATGTAATAAATTGTACTGCAATTCTATTTCAGACACTTGAGGCAGGAGGCCCAGCAGCCAAAACGCTGCTGCAAACCAGAACCTTCTGCTGCCGTTGGATCGTCTGACGTGCACTCGCTTCATGGTCCCTGTACAGAAACCAGAAATATTTCCTGAACGCTATTAAAAAAAGTGAGATTTCTAATTCGTAAGCTTTGCTGAAATGGAAATTGCTACATATGTGATTCTAACTAAAGAACAGCAATGCCAGTTCCTGTACAGAGCTCTAAAAAGCATCTCTGGGCTTGAGCTTTAACTAGTGCAAAGCTGTCTAGACCCACTGAATCCAACAGAGCTTTCAGAATTTATGGACATGCGACGATCTGACCAAGGTTTTCGGGGAAGAAATAGTGAATAATTTTCAGCTCTAAACGTCTTGTTACCAGTATGAAATTCAGGGATTAATTCTAAAACAATTTGCTCTAGAAATTATCTGGTAAGATATCCCTGCTGCCAGAAAGATGCACATCATTCCAATTGGAACATGTCCACTTACAGCTATATCACTCAGTTTCTTCTTTTTGTTATTTACTATTTCTTCATTCTTTCTCTACCACGAATTACAGAGCAACTCCAGGGAAATCAACACATTACATGTACTGAGAAGTATATTTATTCAGCACAGCAGCTCAAGTTCTACTTACTAAAATGATTGTTGATAAAATCTCTAATTTTAAGCATTAATGCATAAGATTTTTCTGCCATTCAAATCTGATCAAAAAGATTAAAGAACTTTTTCTTTTTCCTGCACTCTCCTAAACAGTAATACTTAACAGAAATTGCTTGTATTATCTTATTTCAGAGAGCAGACTAGAACTGAGACAATCCCTTGATCCCAGTTCATGAATAAAGCATTTAATGGACTGCACTTGTCAAAGGACACACTAAGCATTTGATCTATACAGTAAACAAATATCTATGAAAAGCAACTCCCCAAAACAAAACAAAGAAAATTGCCATTGAAACTCATTATTTAAGATATTCTCCTTCCTTCCTCTCTTATTTTGGGATTAAGACTCTGAAGGCATTGATGGGGTGACAGACTCACATTGAGATAAAACCAGATTTTAAACAACCAGATTTTAAAAACCAGATTTTTTAAGCAACTGATGGCAACAATTTATATTCCAGGGACACAGCTAATCAGGCCACCTATAGTTCATATACAACCACTCTCCAATAGAAAGAATTAATTGTTACAACACCAGAAAATGAATAATTATTAAAGAAGTGACAGAAGACTAAGTTGTACCCTGACATTCCAACACTCACCACATCTTTTTAAGAGTTTCCTTTGTGTATTTCCAGCAAAGGAGAACTTCTGCCAGCAGAAGAAAATTAAGCTACAGAACTGTGAGCCTACATAACCATGAACCCAACTGATCTGAAGAATTTGATACACACCTACAAAATGCTCTTTCATGCTCTCAGAAGACAAGATGAAATATTACAAGCAAGTAACTGCAGCTATTACCATAAGCAATACTGCAAAGCCAGTTCCATTTAATGCAAATTATAGACTTGTTTCTACTGGCATCAACCACTCTTCATTAGGCAAAATCCTAGTAGGCTGAAATGTCTGAGAGGCACATATATAAGACTATGTCAATTTTAACAAATATATTTCTTTTTAAAAAGTATTAAAACTATTTTTTCTACCACATTTTTTTCTACCTCAATTTTAAAACTCAGTGCATCTTCTTCAAGTATCTTAAGAATTGCAATTAATTTCTTAAAAATCTTTTTCAATACAATGAGGCTTATTAATGCAATGAACTATTAAGTGACAGACTAATGAAACATCAGCTCAAAACTGCACTGGTTAATCTCTGAAATAAGTTCATTATGTAGTACTGACTTTGTAATTCAAGGGTTATATTGTAAGGTCACACTATTTTTTTTTTTCATGTGTGACTGCCATGATCCTGTAAAGAGAGAAGCAGTACCACACATTGCACATTGTGTAAGCACCAGTCTTCGTTACAAATTACTTCTCCCATACAAATGGTAAGATAAACTCCATGAGTATCTACTAGAATTTTCAAAAAGAACTAAGGCAAGATATGGCCTCCAGAGAGCAGTTTATGTTGCTATGCTGCTAGCTCAGATTAAGTTCAGTTCTCACGAATTTTCCCATTTGAGCTACACAGTAATTTGCTTTCCAGGAAAACCAAAACCAGGAATTAGAGGCCATGAAAGGAAAGAATGACAAATATCCTTAGTAAGCAGGACCCACAAAGATCTGATTCTGCTGCACTTTTGCTATTTACTTTTATTATTTTTGCCAGATTTCTGCATCATTAAGCATTACTCAAATGGCAGGACCCTATCTGCAGCAGACACTGCACAGACTGCCTACAACCAGTCCTTGGCCAAAGATTTCACAGTTTAAGAACAGATTTGCTCTTGCACAATGGAGGCACACACACATTTGTGAAATGTTCCTTTTCCCCAGAACAAATGCATGCAGCAAGGGCTCAGCTCAGTGACTGACTGACTGCAAAAGGAGCCAAGCTGTACAGGACTACCCTGGAGACACCTAAAACCAGATGAATTAGATATGAGAGCAGACTCCTAAAGTCAGAGTACCTGAATGAGAACTTAGTAATGATACTTGAAGAAATTCTGTGGGATTTAGGTGTCATCCAAACTAATGGAGGGGGTCACGTCAAAGCTGCTCACTAGGTCAGGTGCTGTCTAGCACACAGGTGTCTACCCTGACTAGGAAAAGATCTGGCAGAAAAAACTGAGAGTGAAGTAACTACAAATTTTTCCTATGTTGAAGTTGAGTAGATGCTTTTTACAATTCATCATGATTGCTAAAAAGGAGAATCCTTCATGAGACAGTTCAACCCTTCCCTGTCTTCACAGTAGGCAATATTTACTCTAGCCACCCCTAAACACATGGGAGGGGAGGTCAAGGAACTCACAGTACCCGGGGAATTGACTTCATTTGCATCATTTTTACTGTCACTCTGATTAAGATACAAGGTGGAAGTATAAGCAACTTCCAGAAACCATTCGAGGCATTTTTTTAATCAAATGATACTCCCCTTTGTTGTGTACAGCTAAATACTTCTTTTCCAGCTGTAAAAGCTAGTATTGAGAGAACAATACAACTCTTCAGCTCATGGTACTTACTTAAAACAAACCAAATGGCATGTCATATTGCAGCTATGGCTCTATTACTAGTGACCAACTCCAGCTGCATTTTTCCAGTTATATCACTCCCAGTAAATTATTTGCACTTGATGTAGACCAGGCATAAAATGAACAGAAAACAAAACTATGACCATTTTAATTTAAACTCTCATAATGGCAGGTCAAATTTATGTGAACTCTTTGGTGAATTGGTTCCTTTAGTAATACCCAGTTTAATTCAAATCAGAATCTTCTACAGAAGATTAATTAAATATTAATCAAAAGTCCAGGGCAGTCTAAGCTTCTGTTCCATTAACCTAAATGTGACTCCACACAGAACCACAATGCCTTTTTTTCCCCCGCTCTATTTTAAAGAAGGCTTTTAGGTTTTTTCCCATTATGGTGCAACTCTTTGTAAATGCAGACATGCTATTTGCAGTGTATGTTTAAAGGTCATGATTCTTTTTCCTTTTCCAATTAAAGCTGCTCTTAATCACAATTAAGCTTTCAAGAAACAATTAACAGAAGTCAAAACTTTTTTCCATCAATATGTTTAAGAGACGTACAGTGTATACCCTCTATTACCACTGGTGTCACTGAACTAATTATGTGATGTTAAGGTTCACTTTCTTGGGTGTAAATTTTGGTTTGAGTTGACACTAAAAAGAAACATCAATTTATTAGGAGATAAAACTTGTTCCACAGTAATGGAACAGCTGTGTATATAAATTTATTGCAGCTTAATGTTCTCACACATAAAGCAATTAGAGCTTTCTGACAGACAGACTTGCTAAGTATAGTGTGGAGCATACAGTAATATGCAGTTACAGGCACAACATACTTAACAGTGATCATATATATTCTGTACAGTAATATCAATTTCTCAAGCCTTACAACCCTAGATGTGTCCTTAATTAACACAAACGTATGCTTATAACCATGTGAATGTTTCCTTTTCTGAGGGGGAACCTTTTCATGCCTTGTCATTTTATTCATAGACACTTTCTGTGCTTAAATTGGCATCTCCTTCTGCAGGAATAGATACAGCCTAGGCCTGGTTCCTTTAGGTGGGCTTAATTGTTTAGAGGCAATAATGCTGTCATGAGACTCCTTAAAAAAAGATCCAAAAGTAAAGCCATATACATGGTGTTTGGGATAAGTACTTTTATTTCTGGAACCAAGTATGAACTCATAGAACAAGCTGTGTTCATCTAGCATCGTTTCCCCTCATCATCTGCTCCCAGCTAGCTGTAGTTGCCTTCAAATAGCTTCCAGAATATTTTTCCTTCCTTTCTATCTTTCCTATAGGACAATTATATTTAACTTAAGCTAAAGATTGTGGTTTTAAGGATACTGATCAGCAAGACTAGCAATGGAAGCTGAGCATTATGGAGCGCTAGTGTTCCCAACTAATGGTATTTGATACATTTTTGTAGCCTATTGGAAGCTTGAGAAATATTAGATCTTGGACAAGGAAACATTGGTAATTGAGATGATAATCTTCCAGCTGATGGACTAAGTGGTTAGATTAAAAAGAGTTTTTCAAAAGACAGTCCTGAAATAAGACAGTTGCACTATGTGTAGGGGAACAGACATGTTTGTTGCTACAGGATCAAATTAAGTGACAGGGAGATTATTACTATAAAATAACCACAAGATTTTTTTAGGCTAAGATTCTCAGAACTAAGACAACTGCAGCTTCACTCTTTCTTTGAACTGATGTTGAAGTTTTGCTCTCCGAGCAGAATGTTCCTGTCCCAACTTTTGAGCCACAAAGCACTCATGAAATTACAGTTACCCAAATCAAACAGCTGAATGAAAAATCATGTTATTTTCTCAGCGTTTTTTTCTATTCTTTTCTTCAAATGGACTTGCTTTAAGGAAGATCAGTGCCCTGATCCCTCTGTGAGCTCTATCACAGTCAGGGACATGGGGCAGAGGAAAAGGCTTTTTCAATGGAAATTGATCCCTAGGATGTCCTGCACCCACTGTGTAGCAGCATAAGAGGTATTTAGATCCTCCTGCAGCCTTAAGGAAAGCAGAGTAAGGTAGAAGAGGAACCTAATAAAGTACCTCTGCAATGAGAGTCTGGAAATCCACTTGGTTACATGAGGAAGACAAATCAGTGGTGAGATGTTCAGAGTCCTCAAATTGAAACATTAACAGCTAAAGCAAAATTTATGAACAAAGAAGATAGGCAGCCATGAACTTTTTGCCCATTTTAAAGTTCAAAGGGATGTGGTTATCCTCTGCCAAAATAGCAGCATGAAACCACCTCTAAAAAGAGGGAAACTGCACAACAATACAGGTGACAACTGAAGCTTTGATGGTGCTGTTATCATTAGGCCATCAGAAATGTGTAAGTGGTGCCAGGACACCCAGCATTTTCATTTCACTGTCTTTTCTGGTTTTGTCTTTGAGATATGACATGGGTCAGTGAATCTGAGCACAGTGCATAAGCCAGGAATTCTTAACTCTCACTACTTCAGAAAAGTTATTCTTAACCCGTCTCTGCTGCAGGTGCAGGAAACACTATCTGAAAAATTCCACAATATTTAACTTCAGTGGAGGACTGATCTAAAGACTAGTGCTTCTGGAAGAATCCTGAAGATAAAAATGTCAACAATCCAACTAACTATTCTCCGTTTTTGTACCTTTGCAGCATACAGGTATGAAGGTAACTAGCAAATAAAAAAAATGTTATTTTTAGTATTGTTGTTACAAAATTTGAGCTACTACTGAAATTTAAATCCCTTATAAAAATACTCTTCCCAGTAATTAAACATTTCTGCAGTTCCAGACTATTTATTTCAGGGAATAATTTATTCTTAACAAACTTTAAAAGAACACCCTATCTACTGTCTCTTTTTCATGATATACTTAAAAACCTAAATTATGGAGCAATGTGGGGTTTTTTGCTGCTTCTCTTTTTTTTGGAAAACCATCACCTATCCACCACACTAAATAGATTCCTTTCCACTGTGCTGACAGCTGTTTCCCAGGTAACCAACCCAGCTATAAGTTGACTTCAAGCAGTGCAGGGGAACCAGTACTCACATCCCTTCATTTACATGTTTTGAGGAGCCCTTTTTAACAGCTGTAGTGTCCCCAGTGCCCCAGCAGCCACAGGAGCTGGAGTATCCAGAAAGTAATTGAATAAAGCTCATCAGCAGTCAAAAAATACCAGCTAAGGGCAATTTTATATACAGAACAGTAAATGCCATTGGCAGTTGGAAATTAAAACTATCCTCAGTGGTAAACCAGCAGGATTAGACTTCACATGAGCTGTCACTTTTCATGGGTTCTGCCTGGTTCTTTCCTTTTCCATAAGGGAACTGGGAGAAAAGCAACAGGCATTTTGGTGCTTCTTTCTATAATCAGGAGTCATTGTCCCCCCAACTTCTGAAAGCAACTGTTTAATACACCTTACTTCAGAAATCAGATTTCATCTGCGGTCAGCCAGCATTCTTCTGGATTTCATGGTGATTGAAGTAAATGCAATTCTAGTAATTTTTTATCCATCTGTACTTTGCTGCTGTGTATTAACTGAAAACTGAATTACTCTGTAAGGCACTGGCTACATTTGAAAGTTACACTTCTCCCTTACACTGCCGTTCTGGTTCAGGTACTTACTTTTCAGATCCATAGCATCCAATGCTGCAGTATAGAGAGCTGACAGAAAAGATTATATACTGAACAATTGAACAGTGCACTAAAGGAGCAGGATTTACCCTATAAGCATACAGTTTGTTTTTTTTTTTCCCTAAGATAATGAAAAAGCTGTGTCTTTGAGAAATTCAGTGCCAGATGTAAGTGGGTAGTATTGCTGATCAGTCAGTTCCTAATAATGCTTGTTAAGGAAACCCTACTGAGCTTAGGTAGGGGTTTTTTGTGAAGAGAGGAATACACCTCTTTCAGTTCACCTACCCCCCCAGAGACTCCCCTTTTATTATGTTGGAGTATGGAGTTACAGATCCAACAAATGGGATGATCTCAACAATTATGCAGGAAATGCACAATGCCATACATGAATGAGCAAATGCACACCTGGCCTGCCACATGAAGACAGCTGAAAGTCTTGAACAATCATTGCACTCTGTTTTTAAATAAAATCAGGCTTTGGTGTCTGGAACACAAAGTTATTTGTTCACATTGTGCTCAACTGTTCAGATATTCAGTCATCCAAGAACTTCCTATTCACAATTTCACTGCAGACACTGCTTTTTTTCCAATGTTAACACAATGGTCCCTTACAGTTAGCTGCAATTTAATTTTCTTGTTCTCCTAGTAGTTTGGATCTGACTGCTGTCCAAATAGACCTGCTTTGAAAATTGACATTGTCTTCTCCCTTTAATATTCCATGAAAGACAGACTGACCACTTTGCATAGTAAAACAAATGTCATCATAACTATTCTATTTTCATCTAGAAAGACTCAATGGTGCCTCTTATCTAAATAAGCATATCTAGCAAATAATCTACCACGCTCTCAAATTCTTGCTTTGCCACAAGCTCTGAGGTCAGACCTCCTCAGCCAGGGTCCAAGAAGCAAACAGTGATGAATAGAATCAGCCTCCTTTGTGGTTTCTTAGTGCCTGTGGTGGAAGATACACCAGGACATCCTGAATCTGGCCCATTTCCCTGTGGAACACAATGAGTCTCTGTCAGATGGTCACTGCCACCCTAGAGCAGTACAAATAGGAGCAGCATATGGAAGAGAGCAAGAGAAATTCTTTCTTCTTTATGTCCTCACATGGGCATGGAAGAGGGCAGAATACTATGTATTTCAGTACTGTCCCACAGTTTCTTCATCCAACATCTATTATGTTGTTTTTAATAATTTAAGGAAACTTCTTTTACATAATCTAATCAGGTTTCTTAAAATGGCATTTTGTTAAAAACAGATCATATTGAGGGCTACAGATACCATTTTCCTAAAGACAGTGCTTTTAATATATTTCCTGCCTCTGAAATACACACTGGAGGCTATTGAGTTCTAAGACCAGTTAAGAATTGGAATTTCTATAACATACAATATTCAGACTCGAGTGAAAAGTCAAATACTAAATTCTTCCATGAAAGAAGCAGCTTGGAAAAAGCTAGGATGCAGAAGTGGTGGAAAACATTGCTCTAAAATTATCTACCAAAATTAAATATTTCATTATTCTGTAAATCATAACATTCATTTTAATTCACCTGAACTATACATGTTCCATTTGGGATCACTTCGAGAAACACCTTTGCTGTTCCCAAATTGCTACAGGCTCTTATGGACTGTAACTGAAGTGGTTTATGCAGTTATTCTCCAATACTGGATTTTTCAGCAAAACAAGGTATTTAATGATGTACACCACACCAATTCAAGCAGAAGTAGGAATATATTGCCTCATGAGAGACAACATTCAGTAATAAGTTGCCATAGAAGACCATGTTCCTGCTATATGGTGGTACTGACATGAAAAAAATTAACACATTAAAATATTTTATTGTGGATTGAATTGCCTGATCTGCAATTATAATACATTACAATTACAACTTAATAGTGAAATATTTTTAATACATAAAAATTAAAACCTATATTTTAGGAGGTTCCAAGGGTTTACTAAACTTTGCTCGTCAACAAATTTTATCATAAAATAATTAACTTTTAAATTAAAGAAAAAACTGTGACAAATAAAAATAAATAATTTATTTCTTATTTGTACAACTCTGTGGAAGCCATATAAAAATCCACTGGAAAAGCATTCACTTTCAGTACCACTGGTGAAAAAACCCAATCCTCTTCAGAAATAATGGGCAATTTATGCTTTCTGAAATTAGCTACAACAGCATAATTGCTGGGTGAGGCATACAGCATTTTACAGGCCGAGATTTTCCTCAGAATGGGATCCTGAGGCTGGTTATAAAGGTGTCATCTTCTGTAATCACTTCTGGTGCTCAAAGCAATTACTTTCCAATGGGAAAAGCAAGTCAGAGAACAATAATATACAAGAACAGAGTTCACTAGTTTGTAAACCTTGACCCTTCATATCATTCATTTATTGACCAAATTGATAGAAGTGTGTTATGATTAAAGGACTACAACCCTCACCTCAGGTGGCACATGGAACACCATGAAGCTGGTGGCTGATAAGTTTAGAGAAGAAACTTGTTTCAGATCTGACCACTTCTCAAGGACCTTTCCTTCCTCTGTTCAAACAATGTGAGAGTTTTGTAGAAGTAAAATGCATGTAAGGGAGATGAGAAACAAGAAAGAAACACATCACCTCCTGCTTCATTCTCCACTAGCAAGCCAAGGGTGTCTGAGGCTGGGGTGGGGGGTGAGGCAGAGATGCTCAGGAATGTTCATGGGAAGTCTGGGAGAGGCAGGTGCTGCTGCTGCAACAACGGCGTTTAAAGTCAGGAAAAGAAGCTGATGAGCAAAAACATATGGTAGTAGACCAAATTTGCTGAATGGAATGTATATTTTTCCCCTACCTACTTTCTCCCAAAGACTTTGGTTTTATGTGTCAGAGACTTTAAATAATAATAGGCCACTGCAGGAAGCAAATGTTAATGACCATAGTGTGAAAGAGCTGTTTCTGAGTAAAGGATTTCTAGAGGTTTTAGACTATTACTGCAGGTCAGTACACACATCTGCTCTTCAAGAGTTTAGCTCCATGGTTTTTCCTTTGAGGCCATCAAACCACCTGCCTTCTGCAGGAAGAAAGTCAATGGAACTGGGTTGTGAGGATGCTGGGGAGGGGAAAAAGAGAGGAGAGCACAGCAGTGAAAACTGGCTGAGTACCCCTGTCAGGCTGGCACAAAAGCAAGAAAGAAGACATCACCAAGACACCTCTGTCTCTCAGCTCTTATTTTCTTCTGCAGACCAGCTATTAAAGAAATGAAGTGAAAAGACTGTGGAGATCTCATATGGGAGAAAACTATTTTTTCAAAAGCAAATTTAAAATAGAGGAGAGCTAGGGGAACTTCAAGGAGGAAGAAGGGGAACAAACATATGCCTATGGAGATACCAGGAGATTTAAATGTTGATGAAGTACTTATGCATGAATCTGAAGGGGAGATAGGGAATGGTATAATAAAATGTGACAATATTACTGGAGAAGGTACTGGGAAAAGATGGAAAAAAGAACAGGATTTAGGCATTCTATAAGGAAGCTATAAATAATCATGTGAGAATCATCTCACTTAAATTTTAGACATCGAAAGATAAATGTCTGAGTGCAAGCTTGTCAGTTTTTATTCTAGGGAGAAAAATCAGTACACAGACACTATGAATGACGGGTGTAAAATTTACCTTAGACACCTTAGGATCCCAGAGGACATGACCTCCAGAAAGGTTTCTTTCTACTTGATATAAGAGGATTTTGGTAGAAGTCAAATTTCAGAAAAGACTCACAAGTCTATGAGAATAAGACTAAGAAGGTGAAGACAAATGTTTTAACTGAGTCAGAACCAGACTCAGGCAAGTGAAGGCAGAAGTAGAGAGGAGACAAATCATACAAGTGTGCAGAGACAGAAAAGTTAATGGAGGAAAGAAACACTTGAGGAGCAGAGATCTAATAGAAAGTTGGTTCCATTCAACTTTTGAGTATGCAGTGAAATAAAGAAAGTTTGACCTCTGAGATCACAGCCTTTATACTTGGAAATACAGCATTCCTTTGGTTTCAGTCTGAAAACAGTATGTGCATAAAAGCAGTTTTTCCTTTTCAGAAGATGAACATCTAACAGCATAGGACTGGAAGTTCAGGAAAATCCACCAACACCTGCACCCTATAGCCTCAGGCTTAGCAAGACTGTACTCCAGAAAAATCCTCCTTTTCTACCTCCTAGCTAGGAACAGTGTAAAACTACAAAATATTCTGAGAAAAAAAAATATTAAAACTCTCCCTACAAAAGACAGGAAAAGTATATGAAACTCATTGTGCCACAGAGACTACAGGCATCAGCAAGACAAGCTACATAAAATGCCTCTGTGGGTCCTTTGAGAGCTACTCTTCACATTACAAAGAAAACAAACCCTTCCCTTTCATATAGAGGTCTCCAGCAATAAGATATTAGGAAAACGTGCCCTGACTTCCAAAGGAGTGTGCAGGCTATCCCTGAGTTTTCGTGGGAAGTACTCGAGCAGTGTTTGTCAGTGCAATGAGGAGTGTCAGCATTTCCCAAGATGTGATTAAGCTCTGAAACTTCAGACAAAAGCCCTGTCCCCAAACCACCTGCCCAGAAAAGTCAAAGTAATTCTGGCCTTTTCAGGTGAATAATGGATGACATGAAGCATGGGATTAATTAAATACACCATAAATTCAGAACAACAGATACAAACAACAAACTGTGATCTTGTTTGCTTTCAACTTCCTCTTGGCAATACCAACAAATCAAATACCCAAAGGTTAATATCACATACTTTATTTTCAAGACAACAGCATGGAAACTGGGCAGTCACAGGAAAAGTAAGCTAGATATGATTAAAGAAATGTTACGACCTTTGTGAGACTTTGAGGACTGCTGAGCAGCTTGCGAGTTAATGTGACAGATGAGAGAGATTGGTGTTTGTTTACAGCATTTCTAAAGGCAATAAAAGAACCTACAGAGGAAGAAAGTAACAAAGAACAATTCTCCCCAGCTGAGTGCCCCTTCCTTGAGTCTGCTTCCCTGTTTTGAAGAGAGAGAAAACGCAATGCATCCATGCTCTGAGCCCCTGAGTCATGTATTTATAATTTATTAAGAGGTCAAAAATGGCATTTGCTGGGTCTCAGTGTTCAAAACTCCTTGAATTGCTCTAAGAACCAAGACTCTGTTTAAATTCAATAACTAGAGCTTATTGAACACATCCATTATGACAAGAAGTTCACCTGCAGCAAAACTACAAATTCCTACCCAGTCTGTGCTGCGCGTTGTTCAAGACCCAGGATCAGATTGTCTGAAGAAGCTTCAGCATTAGGTATTTCAGGTCAGTCATACCAGGAAGACATGAGCTCAGAGAATGCACTTAAATGCACTTTGATCCAGTTTCCTCTTTTTCTCTCTTTCCTTTTATCCATGTAGACTATTTTAAATAGGCTTTGCCAAAATATGAAGCACTTTGCATGTCTTTTGTGTTTGACTGGTCTTCTTAGATTAAAATAAAAGCTTAATGAAAGTCGACAAAGAACAGCCTGTAACATTTTAAAAGATATGTTCAAACATTAAGTGATTCATCCTCACTGGCTCATTAAGAAGAGGAAATTGCGGCAGAATTCAGTGTTAAAACCACTCAAAGAGTCGATGACAGATCCAGAATCAGTTCTTATAAATTACTGTCTCTCACCCTCACTCTGAGTCCCAGCCCTGCAATAAACCTCTGTGGGAAAGTTTCCTGGGCCGGCTCGGAGCCATCAGACACTCAGAATAGGCTGTCACAAGCTGAGAAATGTGCTCGTCCTTACTTCTTAGCATTTCACCAAAGTCTCAGCCCTTTCAAACACCAGGCTTATGATTTCACTAATCCACCACGGTAAAAGTCATTTGTGGAATTAGATATATTGCTAGCTATTGAAGTATTTTCTATTACCTATTAGTGCACTCTTAGCACATCAATACTGAGCCCAGCTATTACAGCAAGGGACACCCTGGAAATGCCTAAGCAGACTGATCAATTTAATCTCTGTTGCAATACAGTGCATTAGTGGGATGGCTAATTTTTTTTTTCTTTTTCTTGGCACAGCTTAGGGAGCGCAGAATTAGGACAAATATTCTCTTTCCTCCTCAACAAATGCTTAACAAATGACAAAAGTGACAGCTTTGAAAGATTGATTTTTTAAAAGTGAGGTTCTGTGTGGTAGCTTATGAAAGCACTTCAATTTAGAATGATTATTAATCAACCATCCATTCAGATAATTTTCTAATTTAGGGAAAAAAATCTATATTCTGTCTCTTACATCCCCATCAGGTACTAAGTATGAATGTCTGCACTTATTAACAAATACAAATAAGAGAGCATTATCTGATACAGAGAGACAGAGTTAATGCTGAGATGTAATACTTCTACCTGACAGAAGATGTTCTGAATTTTCGTACAGAAGAGTTATAGTCTGAACTTTAAATATTTTATTATATTGCAGTCATAAATACCATACATGTATGAAATGGCAAACCTATTCTGACTAACTGGAAAATAACTGCATGCTCTGGATGATCTCTCTGGTTAATTCTACATAGAACAGAGACCTAATTTCCTATTAAAAAAGCATGAGATAATAAAACAGCAAGTGCAACTAAGGACAAAAAGACAAGAGTACAATACAAACAGCAGAACCAGCAAATAAAATTTTAAACCTGAAGAATTAAAAGATATTTTGACTGACACATTTATAAGCCTGTCCTTATGCTGATTTATTGTTGTGTGGTCTATCTACTTTGTTTGCCCAGCATGAATACAGTGAAAATTGGAAATATAATGTGAATATTTATCACCACAACATTATTCTGAAACAACCCAAAGCACTCAAGTAGTATGCAAATACCATAAATTAGTTTTCTAAACAAAGTGCATTTAAAACTCAATCCAGAGGAGTTATGTGCCTAAATCAGATGAGGACAGGAAAGTATCTACAAAGAATGTCTTCAGTTTCCTGGCCAACTTTTCCAACTGATTGACTGCCAAGACAAAGAGGAATGCTACCCTTCCTGCAGCCATGCTTCACAGAATAAAACCTGACTTAAAAACAATTGTTGCACGTCTGGGGGACTAGTCTCCCTTGAATTGCATAGGAAGTTTCAGAAGGAAAACCAAAAGAAATGTACAACTCCAACAAAATATTCTTGGAGGCAGACACTACTGATTTGAAGGCTACATAATTTTTAGGAGCAACTCATAATCCTTTCTAAATGGACCTTGGAATCAGGTCTGGTTGAAAAATCCAAGTTTATTGTGACATATATATATAGGCATAATTTATGAAGGAAGACATGCAAACACAATTGTAACACAAAATATGTGGCAAGGGAGTCATTTACTAGTCTTTCATACAAAATACAAATTTATTACTAAATGTCTATGCCTAAAACTCAGTATGTAGTACATCATATTTTAAATTATTAACATCTCTGCTGGAGAAGCTTCCTTCATAAAATATTTACACAGCACATCTCAGGACTCTGTATTTTGCCAGCAGTTACTCAAAGTGTAAGATAAATATAGTTAGCAGGTCATTCTTTCCCTTGATAAGCTATTCTTTTCACTAAAAAAAACACCCAAATGTTTAAGCTATGCTACTCCAATGGCCTTTGTTATGAAATACTGCACTCCAATATAATGATATATTTTGACCTCTGAGAGCGGTCAGGGTCAGAGGGCATCACTTTTGCTAATGACAGGGCATGGCTGTAAAATGCAAGAGGCAGGCATGTTCCAATTACTTTTCCAATTAGCAGCAACAATCAATGCAGCTGCAAAAAGCCTTAAGGAAACTGGCAAAATGTTGCAAAGTATGGATATGATTCTCTTTTAAGGAACAAGCTCAAGAACAATAAAAGTATTAGTAGTCCCTTGATTATTTTTTCAATACTACAAGAGCATTATTACCCTTTCTTTCAAACTAGTCAACCTGGAAGTGTTGCCTTTTCAAAACCCAGATAGCTCCTCAAAGCAAACAAGAATGACATAATTTATTCTTTCCTAACTTAGGCAAGAAGAAAGCTTCATGCTCATTTTGCTAGAGAAAGGAAATAGAATTTATGATGCAAACTTCAAATATGACGGATTTTTATTTAAAACTAAAAAATAATTATGCTCTAATTCTTCAGAGTGTGGAAATATCCTATTCAATGGAAATAAAAAAAGAGTCCTCAGTATTTCAAACTCTTGACAAACAGTGGCCTGGGCTACTAAAAATCTTCTCAACACAGTATGAGAATTCTCTTGGCATTTGTACATTCAATTTGTCACTGTCAAAACAAAATTTTAAAGAAGATGTAAGAAACCAGAAAAGCAGAACTGTAGACTCAAATGGATTTTAAAAGAAAATAGACCCAACCGTACCCAAGATGCATACATTCTGAAATACTTAAAATGCTGCTGTTATCAAACGTTGGGCAACATAATTTAAAAATGTGTTTTAACCACTTTCTTCATGTTTAGAGTTTTCTTTAGGATACAAATTTACAGCTATTTGGATCAGTTCTGTATTAAGGTTAATTGAAATACAGAAAAATCACGATGAAGTAGCATTAATTTTAAACTTCACAATATACAAACATCACTTTCTATGGTGGGCTAAGTATTCTACAGCAATATCCTTCACATCTCAAACTCATGGAAGCACAGAAAAGAGAATTCTGTCATCATTCCATTTCATCTTTGTTTTAAATGATGTAAAAGGGACATCTTTTCAATGAAAAAAAATTACAGACCACATAAGAAATGAAAATTATCTTCATGTCCCTTACTATACAGAAATTATTAGCAATAATGCAAAAGAATTTATATATATATATATTTGGAGAGAAAGAATGCTGTCAGTTGAATAGCAAGTAAGGAGATTACTGAAGAGCAAACATCTACATGATTTTTTTTCAAGTTTAAAAGAGGAGATTACTTGCAATTTACAATTTCTAAGGGATGGTCTCAGGGTTTTCTCTGGATAAGTATTTTGGAGTGTAATATCTACTGTAATACAGCAGAAATTCTAAAATCTATAAAAACCACAATGTGTCAACATTTCAAGGAAATAAATGGGATCATCTCAACATGACTTCATTGTAAGAAAAAATTGTGAAAATAATGGTAAAAGAGGCAATCAGTCGGATTGAGTGGTACCGTGATTAATACCAATCAACACTGTTTAATAGAAAACAGGTCTTCATGGGAAATTTCATACCATTTTGTGATGATATTACAAATTCAGTAGATAAAGATAACTTTTGAAAACTCTTGCTTTAATTTCTGTATAAATATCTCTCCCTATTATCTCTCTGATGAAAAAGTAGCATGGCACAAAATCAACATGGCTCATATATTAACATGTTAAAGAACACTGAGGATCTGAAAAACAATTTGTAAATAAGGAACCAACAGCTAATGGGAATACCTTTGGTGACATTGTAAAGACGTGCATTATGAAGAGCCAATAGGACTGAACAACAAATTCAAGATATGGATGAAAACTTGCATACTTCAGAATAAAACTCTGAGCACAAGTGATAACTAAAAATATCTTAGCAGTCCTAATAAACAACCAATAGAAAATGGATTCTTAACACAGTGACCCTGAGAGCTTGCATGTTCAGTGGATTATTGCACCTGGATGTGCAATGTAGGAACAGAAAAGTCACATATACCTGCATGTGACATGGATAACATTAAAAGAAAGCAATTTGCAATTTCTGTCACCACACTTTCAACTGAATGTCTATTAGAAGAACAGAATATACCATGAGAGTGACAAACCTTTGGAATAATTTACAGTATATGCAGTTATTTTTTCTCTCGTCTGAAACCCTAAGTTGAAACTAGATAGATTAGAAATACCATATTGAACAAGGAAAAGAGGAACTAATTAAGAAAATTCAGGCCAGCAAACCTTTTTTTGCACAGGGAATATATTTTTGTACAGAGAAAAATATCCTTTCAGTGTCAATAATGCTTTTGTTGTCCAAAGGAGGTGTGAGGCCAAAATAAATTTTAATGCTCTTTGTAAAATTATTTAAATGCAAAAAATAAGAGAAAAAACACATGTTCTTCCTTGTTTACTGATTCTATCTCCTGCATTTCAATATTATTCATTGGTTCTACTGTGGTTTAAATGAGACTATTTCAAACTACAGTTCAAACCACCACTGACATTACCATGGACCAAGGCTGCCTGCAGTCTCAATGAGAGACTGAGACCCAAATTGTAAACAAGATTGTAACAATAAGTACAAGCCTGGATCAGCTCTGTGTAACAGTGGAGTAAAGCAATATGTACCCTGAACTTTCACCTTCAGAAAATCACCTGGTGCAGACCAGTCCCAGAGTTCCCAGCTACAACAGATAAATGCTAACACAGAATTTCTGGAGCTGAAGAGACACTTGACTATGCAAGTGCCCACTTTATTTACTTCACCTATGAATCAACCAAGAGCAGTAGTAAGGTAAGAGTTAATTCTTTTTGCTGAAAGATTTGCTAATAGTTGTGGAATTTGCATGATAACACCCACTCATTACAAAAAGAAATATATATATTATTTTAGATCAACAAATGAACTCAAGAAAGAAAAACTTAAAAAAAAAAAAAAGAAGAAGAAAATGTTTTGTGTTTTGTTTGCTACGCCTTGTAATTGCTTTCTTCAGCGTGTGTTTGGTTGTGTATTTGTACACACACAATTAGGTCTGTGCAACTGCAGCAGCACTGCAGAGTTCCCTTTAGAATCAGAACCCTCTAGCTGATGTGAGGCAGATCTCCAGCTCTATTCCATTTTGTACTGGACTGCAGTAAATTCAAATTATGTCTAGTGTGGCAGACTCCTCGAGAAGCCAAACTGCTTAGGCTGTCACTCCCCTTGAACTTCCCTCCTCAGGGAGAATGCTGGGGAGAGCAAAGAAGGAAGGAAAGCATCCTAAGGTCTTGGCTGTCTCAGGGACACAGGATTACAGCTGGTCCCAAGCAAGTCTTATCTGTTTGGGTTTTTTTACCAACTGCAATCTTAGAAAAATAAAAAGATCAATAAAAAGATCACCCACAGATAGATAGAAACAATTTGTTGAACTTTGACCAAAGAACCTTCTCCATGACTTTGCGAAAAAATGTGTCTTGCACAAGAAGGTGGCATCTTAATTGAAGAATACAAAGAATTAGAGAAGGGTCTCTCAGATGCTAAGCAAAAGCTACTTCAGCAAATAGAGCAGAGTATCCTTTCTTAAAATGATGCACTACACATTGCCATCCTTTGTGATATCAATGATATGGTAAATATATTATCTCCCCCTTTCCACCTACCTCTTTCTGCTCTCATTTCTCCTATACAGGCCATGCCAGCACAAGCAGAAAGGATGAAAGGTAGACTGAAATATGCTTCCATATGGCAATGCATTGACCTCTGAGACACCACTCCGGATTCACACCTGCATATAGGTCTAAAGAATTTCCCCTTTGAAGAGCAGATAGAGCAGCCCCTCTCTGCAAATTACTGAGCTGGGAAAATCAAGCACTCAGGCACTGTAGTATTTCATGCTACATGATAGAGGAATTGCTCAAATTTTAAGACATTACTAAGAACTATCAGTTTCACAATAGCAGAAAACTGAAGTTGAAATATTACAAAAAAAACCCCAAACCTAAACATTTTTTTAAAAATCATTTTTATATGATGACTGAGAATCTTACAGAGAAATTATATTTGTCACACATGCCCTAGGTCTGTATTGTGCTAGCTTTCCAAAGCTCTTAAATTACTAAACAAAAAACAGGTGTTTAAGTTCTTATGGTACATCTGTCAAATTCATGCCACATTGTTTTCTCCCACTGAATTGAAGTATGAATGTAAATATGATCTCTGTTAGTTCAGTGATAAAGAACACCGTAAGATAATGGTACAGGTACTTGCAATGGGCTAAGTAGTCAGTGTTTCTGCCTGACACTCATATTATAAATAATTCATTACTGTAACAGATCACTCTCTTTGTACCTTTTTTTAAATAGCTTTTCCTTACCAAAAATTAAACCTTCCATTATATAAACTAAACATTATGATAAATAAGGAGACATACCACATCATTTCACCTACTGCAGGAACAGCAAGTAATGAATGGTTCTGTCTCATGGCTCTTGGATTGAGTGAGAGAAGGTGCAGTAGAGGCTGCTTTTAAAGTTTTTCATGGTTTTATACACTGATCTAGCTTTATTTTATTTTTAAGGTCAAGGGGTGCTATTAAATCACTTGACAAATGGCATAACATATGTTCAGAGGAAAGAAGCAGAAAACCTAGGAAGACATTACGAAGTTGCACATTACTGTAGAAAATACACCAAACAGTAGAAATATCATATAGTTACCACAAGATAGACTTCAGTAAACCTATTAATTAGAACACTGTGGACATGATGATGAAGGGAAAAGAAGATAAATTATGTTCTTGTTAGAAGAACCCCCATGTTTATCCACTAGCATGTACAATTAGCATTTAAAATTGCTGATGCAGAAAGTGGTACAATTTTTCATTGCTGCCACTTCTCGGAAAGGTGCAGTTACATATTTTCAGGCAAAATAATAGGCACAGAGGTGATGTGCTTTCTCTCAGGGGCAGAGCTTGCCACCTGCACAACTGTTTAGCACCCCAGGCTTGCCAATCAACTGCAGCAGCGCCGACAATGAGCTCAGAGGAGACTTTCACTTTGAACTCATCAAGAGGATAAAGGTGTTGGCATGGCCAAGTGGGAAGGAACTAAATTTTCTTTAAACCACCTGCAAAGGCTAACTCAGAGCAAAGATTTGTTTCCTGACTGACTGGTGCCCCTGAGCATGAATTTTAGATGCTGGTAAAAGAAATAAAAGCTAACTTCCAGCAATTAAATTCACAGAGCTTTCTGTGGTTATAAAATCACCAATACAAAGTGAATAGCAATGCTGGGGGAGAGCAGAGGCTGTTACTCTCCTAATGAAAGTCCTCTGTCTGGGGTTTCCACCTCAACCTCCATTTAGTTGCTGCAGCTTTATCATGCCTATGTAATAGGCAGCTTTGCTTCTTCCTGCCAATAGTCTGCCATGGTAAATAGGAAAAATGTTCTCAAAACTCCACAGCCCGATCACACATTTTATATCTGAGAAATTAGATCAGTTTATGAGCAGAATATAACATTCTGTTATCCAAGTCTCACAATTTAATCCTTACTCTTATGACATTTATGTATTTTCCCAAAGTGCCAAGTGATGGAAGTTACACATCCCTTGCATTTTTAATCTAGTTACCAAAGAAAAGGCAGCTTTTATGATCATGCTGGTCTGTATTTCAAACTATGAATATCTTTCCAACTACAGCCTGATTTAAGATACAATTAGGGATAAAAGTATCAAAAATAATTAAGTTCCTAATAGTTTTATACAAATCACTGTCTGGGTCAAGGACATAAACTCAAATTGCTGGTCCCTCCATTGGGACTGTGGTCATAACTCAGCCCTAAGAGGTGCTGTGGAGCTGCCAGTTGGTTGACCAACATTCTTATCCTGGCTAGTCAGCACATGCATAGCTTTAGACTTGCTGAACTTTGTACAGCTGGTGCCTTTTTTTCAGGTGGGAGTGTACTAGGATGGGAGCTGGTATCTTTCTGGAAACAAAGAGTTTAGAAAATGTAGGACAAAAATCTGTAGGACATAAGACTCAGTTCTGCTACTCAAATTTTTTTTTCTCCTTTAAAGTAAGACCTACTCACATGACTCGTGCAGAAAAGCCTGCAAACACAAGCCACTAAATCTCTAAAGGCTCAAAAATCAATAACATGCATCTAAAGAATAGAAAAAAATTAATCTCAAGACTTCTTCAAGCACCCTCATGATCTTGGAACGGCAAGCATCGATAACATAATGTAAGAAGTTTCATCAAAAAGATGACAGCACCAAATCTTTGTTTAAAAGTGGAACACATCTGAGATGCAATGCTCAGAGAAATACAGAAGGGGAATTTCCCCACAGAGAGTATAAACAAGGAATTGAGAATTGGGTCTTAATTGCCCTCATTTACTATGCCTTGATTCACTGTGAAACACATTGGGGATCAGAAAGATACCTGCTCTACTGCTCAGAACAGATGGGACATGGACATGCATTGCTTACACACAACCTTTTGATACAATTATTTTGTAATTTTCATGAATCTGTGCCTGAGAACCTTACAAGGCATGTACAGAAAGAATGAACCTCCATAGACTCATATTCAGCTGTTCCTTATAAAAATTCACATCTGCACAGAATAGCTGAAGCTATTGAGGGGTTAATAGAAAGAAGAGACTAAAACATTACTTTAAAATGTTTCATTCCACCTCATTTTAAAGTTTGCATCCTGATATAATACTGCCATTACCATATTAAATCTGAACCCTCCACAGCTACTGATACGTCATTATAAATAATTGAATACAAGCCTATTGGTTGCTGAAGCAGAAAAATAAATCCATGATAGAAACCGACTCTTTTTTTGTCTAATGTATTTAAAAAAAAAATTTAAAATACCAGATGGTTTTTAATTCAGGCAAAATGATTAAAAGCTCCCAAAGTCACTTCTTCTCCTCCACTAATTCTGATCTTTCCTCTTCTGTTCATCTATTTTCTGCAAGCTTTAATCCAATAGGCAAATAAACTGCCCCCTGCATTAACCTGCAATCTAGCTATTACCTACTTAGCGCCATGTCATGAACAAGTTCCCTCTAAAATTGCAAGAAGTCAGTCTGCTCAGTGGAACACCAGAGGTACTTTGGTAGCCCCTCTCTGCCCTCACAGTGACACATTCAGAGTGTTTACACTCCTGTCCTGAGCTACACTAACCCTTTTTTTACTGCCTTGGGATAAGGAGAGCATGATGCAGAAGTACAAACATGGCATTCCAGTTCCATAGCAGGATGGTCTCAATGGAGGAGAAAACAGGCTTTTAGGGAAGCAAAATTCTTTCTCCACTGAGTAGACAGCTGAGGAAGACTAACTTCTGTGCAGTATTCAATACTGAAAGTTAAGGATGAAGAATTGCCCCACATGTTACAATGAAGCTCTGGTTACCTTCCTAATTGGCACGGTGAACACGCACTTCTACGCACAGCTCACATTTCTGCTTCATAAAAGCTCTCCTTTCAAAAATATAAAATGTCCTGTTTCGTAGCCTGGTTTAACTCTGTCAGAAATACAAGGTGTAAAAATATAAATATGAGGTGCTTCAACCTTTGCAGTTTCTTACATCTCCTTTTACAGGAGCATCATTTTAGGCTTGAATAAAGTAACATGCAAAGCTCAAGAGAAGTGATTTGGGTTTGGTTACTTCCTCTTAAAACTGAGATACAACTGAGGGACGTCCCTGCACTAAAATTGGCAGTTGTGCTCTTTTACAAAATATTATCTCTTAAACAGTCACAGAAAACCCTACTCAGTAATTTCAATTATGAAGCAGGAAGGTCATATAGACAAATCAAGTGAACAAAAGACAGGTATGTGAGAAGGACAACAAAAATAAAAAACTCAAAATGCAAATATCTGGGGCTCAAAGGTAACTGATGGATAAACTTCAAAACAATAACATGCACTGGGTTTTCTTGGAAATCCATTATTAAGAGCTTACCATTAAGAACATGGCTAGGAAATAGTGATGCTATTTGCTGATACTGATGGTTATGATTAAACATCCTAAGACATCCTTTGCTCTATAGAGACAGTTCCTAAACAGAACTTTGTCTTTGTTTTTAGCATGGCTTGGACTTGGACAAACTCCAGAGCAAACAAAGTTTCTGTTTTATTTGAAAAAAGTAAATATAATTCATTTCCTAAATCAGGTGTCAATTCTCAAGTGTCAACATAACACTTGTCTAGCTCATCATTTGCAGAGCAGGAGCCATTAAATGTAAAGAAATGGGCACTTAAAGATACCATAAATCTTCTACTATTCATATAGCTACCACATGATTTTGGCACAGTTTTGTATTCTGTTACTCTGGGTTTACAACAGTGTAAAACTGTCAGCGTTACAATACAGAGTACATCAGTCTTTGTGCAGAAAGATCAGACCTATAAAGTCAACCGGCATCTGCAAGAGCAGAGTTGTGCCCAAATTTATCAACAACAGAATTGCTAATAACTCTGCTTAATTACAACCTGTACTATCCCACACAGAATTTGCATGAACTTTCAAGGAGATTTAATTATTTTGAAAGTTGAAAGATGTAATAAGCTATTTTTGAGACAAAAAAAAAAAAGGAGACAAAAGTCAACATTTCAAACTGGTAATTCTTTAATGATCTGTACTCAAAAGCTGTCAGAAAATATTCTCTGTAATACAATGAAGCAAATCCATTCTTCAAGTCAAGGTAATAGTGGGAAAAATAGGCTTGGTAACAAAAGGAATTGTTTTACTGACTGCAGAACTGGACCTTCCTGATCAGGCCAAGGAACCATGGCCTAGCAATAAGAACAAATAAATAATACTTTGGACACTGACCTGTAGAGACAAACAGGGTCTTTAATCAGAAACAGAAGTTAGCTTTGAAAACAGGCCCAGAAGAAATAGGGGCTTTGCACATGACCACAAATATGGAGCAGAGTTATTAAATTTCTCAAATAAATCATTAGTGCAAAGAAGCTTATGGTGTTCTTGAAAAAGGGACTTAATATCCTGGCAGAATATTATATTTAGAAATGTATTCATAATTTCTCATGTGATTTTCACCCACATATCAGTATTTATATGGGAACATGTATATACATCATATAGAGAGAGTTGCAGACATGCCACAGTGACACATTTCTACACCTCCATCTTTGTGCCTAGTCTAATGTCTTGAGGGTCCACCAAAACCTTCAGCTAAAATTTCATTTATTTTATCAGTTAGGAAGAGATTTTCTCTGCTTTTCCCAGGCTCACTGGATTCCTTTCCTTCCAAAAAACTGTGTTTCATGTTCTAAGTCCCAGAATACAGTAGAAATATGCCAGCTGGCTTAAATGCCAGTTTTACAGGGGCTATGCTCAGCAAAGCTGACTAATGTCTGTGTGCTGTACAACCCTGGGAGAGATAAGCAAACTTCGTTTAACCAAGAATTTTGGTTAAGTGATGTTCTGTAAAACAGGGGTAGAAAGTGTATTGCATGTCTTGCTCAAAGAGGTGTTTCCTAAGCTGCTTGGTGCTGACATTTCAGCTGAATATTGCTTATTATTAACGTATGCTAATTGCATGTTATTTATGAATAGCATAGCATGCTAATCAGTTATGAGAGTGGTTCATCCTACATCCAGTTAATGAAGGACTTCTGAAATAAGCCATAAGCCTCTGGTCCTGCCCTCCCAAAATGCAACATGAAGGAGTCATTCTCTGGCTGCCCTTATACTATATGATCACCAGACATAGTGGGCTCCTTCCTCCTTTTTCAACACAAGCAGACATCTGAGATCTAAACAAAGATCTCAACATGATCTACTCAAAGATTTCACTGCTCACTGAAGGGGGGGTGGGTAGATAACCTTTAAAAAGTCCCTCCCAACAAAAATAATTCTATGATTTTAATATTACAAAAATGGCTATAAACAATAGAAACCTCCAAACTATAGCATAAAAATACACTGTAAGCAGAGAATGAAAACAAAAAATAAAATCCTCATGAAGTGCAAAAGGCAAAAAATGTTCCTGAGAATATATGCAACGATAGAGAATAATAACCGTGTCTACGATTAAAGCTGTCAAAAAACCTGCTCTGTTCCTCACAAAGAAACTATACTTTCTATATAAATTATATTCAACATCATCAATTCAGATTTGTATTAAAGTACAAATTTATCCTCTAGCTAGTTATCCAACACTAACACAACATAGCTCATAAATTAAGACAGTTCTATGAGAGTTCAAACGTGAAAGCTTAAGCCTGTTGTGAATACCTATAAAGATACTATAATTGTATTTGCATCATATAACCTGAAAACATACCTTCATCATTTTTTCTCCTAACCTGGTTTTAATGCCCACTTCTTCACATGATGTTGAATGTATTTGCATTTTTAGTTCAGACTTATTTGTACCCAATGAGCCAAATTAATCAAATTCATCGCAATATGAAAATTCCAGTGTTTTATATGACTGCATTATCCATGATTTAAAATTAATAAAATGTATCTATTTCCAAATTTGTTCTAAAATAACACTATAGTCTCTTTCCTTACAACAATACCGAGCCTGCCATTGTTTTCATGCATCTCAAAAGCAGAATTCAGACACAGAAAACATTTTGTTGGGCAACACAAAATAATTCAGGTTCCTATTCTGGACTTAAATAAATAGATCTGAATTCTGTAAGAATGCCTAAAAACACTCTTCAAAAAAAATATCAATAGGGTCATGATATATAAAACACTATAGAAAATAGCTGCCTAGCCTCTAGCCTCAAGAAGGATAAAAATTCCTAAAAGCAAAGGCACCCTAACATGCAGAGAAATTTTTCAGGACTAAATTGAGAGCTATCCTTCTGTAGTACACTGGAGATGGAAAGACAGATGTTTTAAATCTGCAGAGTCTCAATACCACTGTGCTCTGAAGACAGCAGGCAACAGAATGGAAGGAAGAAAGCATCTTGATAGAAAAAAATCCCAGGAGTTAACCTGCTTGATCTTTCACACACAGCAACTTGATTTTACAGTGCTTCGACAGTTCCTCCGCAGTCAGAGGTGCTCGCTATTGTACTTCTGCATGTGGCAGCCCTACCAGCACACCATCATGATCTCCTGTCCTTTGTTCTAGCCTTAGAACTCTTGAAAAATAGACTTCTCTAAATACACTTCCTGAATAGTTCACTTCTGTTGGAAATGGAACTAAATAGCCTAAAAGATATCACCTTTACTATACCCAGTAGACAGACTATCAGGTGTTGGAGATAATCACCTTCAAAAAAAAATGTAGTTAAAACAGCCAGGTTAAAAAACTATTGATTTGGCTACATGAACACATCTTCTTCATCTGCTTTCTCATAAGGCAGACGATACAGCACTGCTTCCAATCCCAGGTTTTTAAAAGCTGTTCTTCAAACAGGCTATTGAACACAAAATAGAAAGGCCATTAACTGAACTGAAATAGAAAAAATCTGGTTGATCTGAACCAGGTCAGAATTCTCACTAATAACTTTCGCTACATACACTAATGCAAAAGTTCAGATTACAGGCATCATTACAAAGGAAAACAAAAGAGCTTCTATTTTTGCAGAAGGGGAGATATCACACAGAGTCTCAGACACCGAACAAGAGCAGAAAATATGTCTGAAGTCTGACCCTTCTCTTACTCCTATAGAAATCTTGATCTCTGATCAAGCCACTGACAACATTAATTATCCACTTGAAATGAGCAAAGGTTTATTCTAATATCCACATTGTTATTGCTTCTGTCTGTCTCATCTGAAACATAATTTAAAGTATGATCATCTGTCATGGGCTCTTAAGCAGGAAAATACACACTACTATAGCATTTCTTCTAGGACATCCTCTGGGAGGTCATTCAGAGCCAGTCATGCCATCAGCTGTAGGAATTAACATCAAGTAAAATATATTTTTACACCCTAAAGCAAACTCACTCCTTCCTTTCCGATTGCTTTGATAACAAAGTTACCTGCTACAAGCTATTGAGCAGGCAGATCTCCCACTAGATCAGACACTAAATAAGGCACTCAGCACCTAACAGGATAAAATTCAAAAACCCTGCTTCTACAACACTTACATTTGAAGATCAAGGCTCAGGAATGAAGGACATGATGTTTTCCATATGCACAGTACTTAATGACTTAAAAGTAAACATATGTACAAGTGTTTCAGTAATTGGGCCCTCAGACTGTAGTGCTGTCTCTTTATTATTGGATTCTTTAAAAATCTTACATTACTAACATCCTCCAAGGAATCTTCTTAAGAAATATTTCCAGCAAAACACAACCCTAAGATCTAAACTTTCCTACTTTGAAGATATATAGCTTTTCTGGTATACCAAGAAAAAAAATAACCCCATACTATTCCAAAGGAACAAACAATTCATCTCTTGCAGCTTTGTAGAAAGCCATGAGAACTGAGAAACAATGTCTATAATCTCACTGAATAGCAAACTGGATGTTTATGATTATATGTTCATTGTCCAATTTGGTAAAAATATAAAAAATGCAATAAAGAATGGATATTTAATTAAACTCACTTCAGGCCATTTCAAGAACATCAACTCCTTTTATTGTTAGAGTCAGAAACTCTTCTCCTGGAACTTTCAGGGCAACCCCAGATCCCAAAGAGCCACCACAAGACTGTCTGCAGGCTGAGGTCTTACGTGGGTGTGAATGCACTGGCATTTGATCTCTTTGTTCACAAGACTCTTTTCAAGTTTCCCTGTTAGGCCTATGAAGGGCATTTGAGAGAAGTGTTTGTACTGGTGCTGTTGAAATGCAAAGTATCATGAACATGAGTGGAATTGTACCACACTTTTTATTCTAATGATTTTTCATGATGACAGATGGCTCCATAACCTTATGCCTCAGCCCAAGTGCAAATTACTTTGAAAGGCTGTATTGACATGCTCATGGACACGGCACAAATGCTCCTTCAGACTCACAATAATATTTACAGGCATATTAAAACACATAAATATAAATATAATGAGAGAGTAATGCATATTTCAGGAATTTAATATTTGCTGCAAATGAATTAATGATTTCACCTTTTGTCCTATAATGTTTCAAACCTCTGTATAAGTTCTGGCATCATGCTATCATTTCAAATTAACTGTAATTTTCCACTGCTATGCTTGCTCTGAATGAGAGAACATCTAAAGAAATTGCAAATGTGCTGACACATTCACAAAAAAACGCAACCAAACCAACAAACCCAACCAACTGTTTTCTCATGTGGAAAAAGGAATATTTTTATTTCATTTTGCACATTATTTAATTTCCAGTGTTAGGGTTTAATCCTAGTGTGTTTTCAGTATTGAACTGAAAATTTCTAAGACTAAATAACTTGAAATAGAGAATTAGTGTATTTCTAAGGATAGCAAAGTACAGCCCAGCAGAAGGATTATATCACAATGGGACAATGTATTAAAAAAAAAAAATGCCTAAAACAGAATATAGCCCTCCAGATAATTAAAGTGCTTTAGACCACTAGCCAATTGATTTTTTCCTTGTAAAGGTAGTTCAATTGAAATGTTCAGAATAAATCATGTGTTAAAATTATCTTCTAAAGTAAGAGCTGAGTGCATATTGATTAATAATTATTTGCACTAACGGACTGAACTAAAGAAATACCATCAATTACTTCAAAAAACTCTAAGATCAATCATGGTGGAAGCAATCCTTGAAAGATTCACTACACTTTTCCCAATATTTCGGAAGTGTTCATCAAATGACTTTCTGGAGATACCTTGGTTTCCTGTTTCTAGAGCTACGGAAATTTGTTTTAAATGCCAATTATCACTAGGTGTTTCAACTGCATAATACAGCTCTCACCCTTCAGTTACAGGGGAGTTGTGCAAGAAGAGCAAACATTTCCATATCAAGTACGAGGCATGAGGGGGCACTTTCACCAGGGAAGTTTAGTTAATATTTCATACTTATGCTCCCACAGCAAAGGAAATGCAAACAGCCTAAATTAACCACCAGAAAAGATGATTTACATAGAGCTCCCATCCAAAGATGGGGGATACTCAGTATAAATTAACTCTGTTTTACACACTAATGAGTCCTACTTACTGAATTTGGCTGGGCAGCACAATAAAACACCAATAATTCTCTAAAAATTGCAATTTAGTTTGCCTCGTTATAAATAGCACGGAGATCATTATTCTCTTACGGCACAACAGGCATTACTCAAGCCGGGTACCTTATTGAAAACCAAGCAGAATTTTCCTTTCTCATGCTGCAAGGCCCCATTAGAATTGGGTGGGTTAGAACCTGCTGGCTGTACCACCAGGTTTTAAGCAGGTTTGAATGAAAAAAAAAAAATAAATTCTGTGGTTCTGATTTTCAAGGTTTCTTTTCCACTACGTTTCAGGATTATCCACTGCAGAGCTGTTAACTAGAAAGACAGACAAAAACAGGTCATGAAAGCTGGTGGAACCACACTTGGGTGGAAAACATTCAGCAGTGCTGACCTCTTAGTTATTTCTTAGTTTCGTGTTTGTTTGTTTGTTTGTTTTGTTAGGTTGGCTGACAGAGGACTAACTCCCATATACATTAATAGGTCTTCAGAAGGTAACAAAATTTCTGTGCACTTCCTCTGTAACACACAAAACAGCATTTATTACCTGAAACAATAGCACTTTTAGCTGAAATATTTAAGTTTAAACATTCTTTACAGAAATGAGATGCACAGCTCTGTCTGAGCATCTTAATTTTATGCGTTTTTATACTTCTAAGCAACTTAGTAGTGAGGACTGCTTATTTGCATTCATTTACATACAATTTGCACGAAAAGCTGAAAAAGACTAGTAAGGAAATCCATCATTTTGACTTTAAATGAAAATATTATTTCTGTAAAAAACATGTTGAATGTTTATTTTATTTTACTTATGATGTTGCTTTTAATATCTTCATAAATATCAAATGGCACTTTTCAAAATGGTGACTTTTTTTCACCGAATAGGTTTAAGAAAATAATCCAACAACATTTTTGATGTAGAGAGATGCAAAATGCAACCTCTTCCCCCTCCTTAAGAGAATTTAATTTCCTAGCAAGGTGAATCATCATTCTAATATATTCTGGGTGTTCTCTGAATTTTTATTCTACTAATTTTCTAAGCCCAATCTTTGCCAGGTTCAGGAGGGGAAAAGTACAGATTTCCTAATGAAAAAATGATGTAACATGCATGTACAAATGTAAGTGTTTTTAAGTCTTGTGCTGTCTGTGGATTATCTCTTAGATGATGTTAAAATGTGTTCAAATAAATTCTCGGTAATTTCACACCTACATACAGCATATTTTCTTAGCCTTGTAAAGATACCATTTTCATTTGCAGCCACAGCCCTTCTGGCTGCCAGCTGTATCCCTAGTCAGCTGGTACCAAACCATATCTGTTCTCAGCATTAAGATGGCCAATGGCTTCACATTCCTTAGAGATTTCACACAGTTTAACTCTTAGTTTATTTCTCCATCACATTCAACCTGTGTCCCATTACACCCCCATGCCTCTGCAATACACAAGTGAAATCAGTTACTGCAAAAAAAGGCTAAGAAAGACAGACGTTATCCTACAGCTGAGCCTTCTAAGACAGCACATTAGGAAATTCTGCCGTGCAAAAGTGGTCTCTGGAAATAATCACGGGTCAGATTTGCTAAATATCCTACTGTCAGCCACAGTGTCACTTGTATCAGTTTTCACCATATCCCTGGTGTCAGTAACTCACAGCGCAGTATCAGGGATAACTCACCCCTGAAGGGCTTCAACTCAGCTCAAGTGGAGGCAGCAGCAGTGTGTGCTTGGCATATCCTCCAGTGACCCCATTCCTGGGGCAGCCAGGCAAGGGTGACATTCCTGAGGCAGGGGGACCTGGGGCACTCCACCTCTGCAGGGCACAGGCAACGGGGGCAAAACCCAGGGGTACTGTGGACATGGCCCAATATCCTAAAAGCACGGCTGCCTTGAGCATTACAGTAAAAGGGAAGATACTTTATGCTTTCTGCTTCAACTACACCCAAACACACAAGTGCTAGGAAACAAAATGTGTGTTTTCAAGCTCTCATGATCACTGTTCAGGATTCTTCCCCCTCTTTTTTTTCTTATATGTGTGCTTTTCTATATTTCATCCAAGTTCCTGGATGATTCGAGATATGCATTTCTTAAGTTTGACTAACATGATCAGCCAGGCAAAATATTTTTTAAAATAATTTTGTACCGATTTCCATCAGGTCGGTAACATACTGCTTTTTATTATATTGCCTTTATAACACATTGCACTGGAACATTTTAGACACTGAAACTCACAAGTCTCTACTATATACTTCTAATCAGTTGAAATGTGAAAAAAGGAGATTTTACTCGTGCAAATTAAAAGATGGTACAAGTATATTAATTTTCATAATCAGATTAAAGTGTTGTAATAAAACTTTCAGTGACTCAAGGGACAGATTGCCTGAGACAGCAAAGTGTAATTAAGCAAAACTAGTGTATCTGTATCATTAAAGAAAATGTTAAAGGTAATTTGAGTCTAGGGATCAGAACTTCAAACCTTCCCTAACCCTATCCTTAACTTGCAACCTAGCTTTGTGGTATAAGCACTTTTTGTCAACAGCAGCCCAGAGGCCTCATGAAATTAATTAAGTGTCCTATCTCTTTACAATGGAAACAAACCCATCCACATGCTGTTTGCATTTCTGGCATGATCGGCATTCGATCCTGAAGTCACCGGCATCAGCAGCTGGGAAGCACAAGACTGAGCTCTCTTTCACTTCTTTTGTCTTATCTTACCACTTGTAGATTCACACATTAATTATGGCAGTCCACAGGTGTCGGTCTTATAAAGCAGTTATGTCCCCTACTGCAAAAATTATTATTCTGATGGTTCTTAGCACAAGAAAGAAAAAGCCGCCCAAAATGCTGAAAGAAATCCTTTGTCCTTGAAGTCTTTATACTCTCCCTTAAAAAAAAACCCCATGTGAGTCACAAGTGGGAGGACTGCAAGGAGGCAAGGACGCATTTGCTTTGCCATCATGTAGCAGCTGTCAACACTTCCATGCCAATGACAGACGTGAAACTGCATAAGAATTTGGAAATCCGACATGGCACAAAAGAAAGATATGCCAGGAAAAGGTTAGTCCATGCTTCCATGCTGATGCAGCCTTCACTAGCAACTGAGTGGACCCATGTGCTCTGTCACTACATGGAAACTAATGGCAAGATGGCAAATAGGTCTGTGGCATCGCCAGAGCCGGGGTTCTCAGCTTCAGGGCAGATGCTCCAGGCAACCTCCCAGAGATATGTGGCAGTTGTGCCAATTATCCCATGGATCCTCCAGCTCTGCACATTTATCAAATGGCATCAGCAGCCCAATACAAAGAAAAGACACCCAAAACCCCACAGAAACCTTATTATTCACCCAGCAGTTGTACAGTGCTGGTTCGATGGCCATCTATATAATCATCATTCTCGCTCTAGAGAATGGGATCCTGAGGCTGTAACTTGGTTTGTTTTATAAATAGAAGATTAATTTCCCCCTGCTTGACTGTAAGATGCAGGTTTTAAAAGCAGCAGAAGACTCTAAAAGCCCCAGAAGAAAGTTATTGAGCATTCACTGTCACGTTGTTTTACTCTCTTGTAAATAAATTGCATGTATTTTTACATTCCCTAAGTTAATATGAAATATATTACCAAAAGGTTGCAATGGTCTCTGATTTTACAAGGTTCACTTTTGCCTTAAGAAAAGCTGGTTGGATGTTTTAAAGTGAGACTTTACAATGGAATAACCAATGGCATTTACATATGGATAAATGATTTTTGACAACTTGTTTACATTCCTGCAGAACCATAACAGAATCTCAGGTCTCTGTAATCATCAACATGTTATTTATGTAGGACAATCACATGATTGACAGTGCACACATCGGTGAGAACAGCTGCAGTGCCAAAAGACACACATATAAGATTATCTGCTCTTAACAAGACATGACCATCATGCTGGTAAAAAATCCTGGCCAGAAGCCATTAGCCTGCACCTCTGAAATGCTGCTCTTGGATCTTCTCTTCAATTTGAATATACTCTAGCCAAAACAGGAGGAGTTTCAATTTAATATTTTACATCCAGTGGTGAAGCAAATACTTCAAATGTCATGCCAGCAATTGAAATGTGTCGAGATTTTTTGGCTACTGTGGTAGTTGAACTTAGGACCTTCACAGTGAGTCACCAAAGTCATACCATTACTGAGATATTATATCCTGCATGTACAAAGATGGGAAATTTTCCAGATTGTCTGCCAAGATTCACTGCACCTAGGATACAGCAAGTGTCATAAATAGAATTTGCCACAGCAAGCCTTGCAATAACTGCCAGAGAAACGCAACAGACCTCCTGCAGTCTGATTTAACATAAACAAGCCAAGACATGGAAAAAGTAAAAACACTGCCCTGAAGTCACTACTTAATAGCTTTTCCAATTGAGCAGGGAGAAGTCTGACGTATTGAGAATGTCTGTCTATCCAGCGTACGACTGTTCCTTATGCGCTGCAGCTTCTGCCACATCACAGGGAACCTTCCATTCCTACTTGGAAGATAGCAAATTTATGTTCAGAAAGAGCTGAATTTAGAGTCTGCTGCGCGTGTATATGTGAATATTTGCTTT
The DNA here is from genome assembly GCA_013397195.1 of Hylia prasina. NCBI lineage: Eukaryota > Metazoa > Chordata > Aves > Passeriformes > Sylviidae > Hylia > Hylia prasina. The sequence continues at coordinate 1,827,430 of VYXD01005580.1, read as the reverse complement.
TACTGCTTCTCCGCCCTGAAACAGCAAAACAAACCCCATGCATGTTAAAACATATGGCTTGGGAGCGGAATCAGTAAATGCAAAATGCCTTTATTTCCTCATTGAGTCTCACTTTATAGCTGCTTGTGCAATCCAGATCACACATCTTCCTGAGAACATTTTACAAAAATAAGTTTTCCTCATGAAAACACAAGAACCCCTAAGTTTTCTTATAGCCTATTACATTTTTATTCATAGAAAGTTATTTAACTTTTATTCTAAAAATGAATTACCTACAAATAAAAGATTTTTCTATTCTTTCATAGCTCGAAAAACTACTCCTCATCCCATAGGCCATCCTTTAAAGATTAAAATGTTAAAACACACCTAAGAGAAGAAATTAGTAAACAATTACTTCAATTGTTATCACCATATTGTAACAAACATTAACAGGGGTATTGCTTGCAAACGTTGTGACTGAATAATAGACTGAATAGAATTTTACTTGTAATTTCTGCATAATAAGCTTTAGACTGCAGTTATGGTATGTTCCAGAGTATTGGAGGAATCAATAGAACAAAGGAATAAAAAAATTATATCCTTAACAACTGCATTAAAAAGATAACACTACCTTTAAAACAAAACATTGATCAATTAGTTGGAAAGGGCAAACTCTTATTTTTCTTCCTCTTCATCTTGCTACAAAGAAACACCATCCTGGGAAAGGTCACGGTGCATTATGGAGAAATTAGGGAAATAGATTGCTGTGAACTTAGTCCTACTCTTCTGTGGCAAAGTGCAAAACCCTGCAGTTATAAAAACAGTCTAGAGATAATGGCTTATCAATGAAGAAGTAAAATGGTAAATGACTCCATCATGAGAGCTTCAGGCACAGAGCTAGCACGAACAGCACTGTCATATGTGCAATTCTTCCATGTCCTTTCTCTTAAGAAACAATTTGGTTTCAAATGGAAGAAAAATCACTAAAAATTATTTTGATAGAACTTAAAAGATGTAGGATGTCCTAAATACAGGTTTAAAATCAAATCGATTGAATAATTTTTTTTTTTAACAGTGAAAATGGCACTGGATTTCAAGTCTTACATATAATGAAACAGAAATCTGAGGAGAAATAAAAAGATTTTATTTCAGTTTAAAGCTCTAGTCACATGAAACCAATGAGAAGAAAATGTTAATAATTTCAGGAGCGTTTCTTCTCATTATTTAGGGAATTACAAATTCATTTTTGAATGAATTTCATAAAATCCAGTGATTTACTAAAACACTACTTAATGTTTTACAATCCATTCCTTTGAATGCTGAAAGCCCTGATACCATTTGGCAGTTTGTCATCTGGAAGACCTCAAAAAGATTTAATTCCCTTCATACTTAGCTGGAAAACAATATTAAATATTGGAAAATAATATTTTATGTGATTTTTTTTTCTTACTATTATATTGGAATGATAACAGTGTATCACTGGTATCTAGAAAAGAGAAAGTGTGGCATATGTGAGCTATTTATCACCCTACCACAGGTATCTCACGTACAGCTGAAGACATTTTGGCTTCTGGATCTTACCCCAACAGAGGAGAACTTAGAAACTATGAAAAATCTGTGACATAAAAATGTGGTCTCTAAGGCTGAACTGGAAATATTCTGCTGATATGCTACTGGGTGACAGCTCAACTGACAGCATCTGCAGAATCATTTCTATCCTTTTCTAATTTGCCTGGGTTTTACACTGCTTTCTGCTGGCTTTTAGTGGTTTGATACGTCTTTACTCTGTAAGAGTTCATTTTGTAATATCAACACCATCAAAGAGACACAACTGCAGAGCTATAGCAAGGTCTGTAGTCATCTAGGTATCTGCAAGTCAATAATCAAAAGAGTTATTTTGTCCATATCTCCTTATTCTCAGCTTGCTTTTCAATCAAAGCCAGAAACAAATGCACTTGTTCTTCATGTAACATGAGCTCACTTTCAATGGGAATCTAGCATTTGTTTTTTTGATTTTTTTTTTTGGTGGAAAATGAGCTAAACTGAATCAGTGGCAGTCTGTGATAAAGATGTGTTGGACCTTAAAAAAACATGAGTTTTTGATGTCTTCAGACACTGATTTGTGTCACCCCACACGACTTTCCTATAGTTCCTTGTTACTATATGGCTCTACTAGACAATGTACAGATGTGCTAGTGAGTGCTCATAGTTAAATACATGTGCTACAACCAATTCACTTCCAATACAATTTCATCAGCCAAAAAGAGTAGCTGCAATGGGTATTATTCATTTGTTCTTTATTTTAATTCCCAGGGTACGAGCTTCTCTACTTTTAAGCTATTACATTCACATCTTTCTAGGCTAAAAATGTTGGAACTCTTTCTTTGCCACTAGAAGCAACTCTGGGGCAAGTCATCATGCTGTACACAGCAGTGCAAGCTGAGCCTCTCAAGCAATCAGCAGCACTGGCCCCCTGCACCAGGTGCTGATTTCCCCTACAACAATAGGCACAATTAAGTCAAAGCCAACCCGATTAACGCTGCTCCAGGCTAACCCCTGCATGCACACTGGTTCCCTTGATTAACTGCACAGGACTGACGGACAGGAAGGTGTCAGGAAAACCCCTGAAGAATTAGCAAGCCTGCAAAGAGACTCTGCAGGAGGGAGAAGGTGCGAGAAAGAAAGAGCAGAAAGGCAGCAGTTTAAAACACTTATTAAAGGAGTTAACAAAATAAAAGGATGTAATTTAAATCACTAAATGACAGAAACCTATTGTGATGAGGCAGTGCTGTGTCTGAAAGTGGATACTCCCTGTAAAGATCACACATGTACCTGCACAATAGCAATAGATGAGGACGGAATTACAAACCTCAGTGACATCGGACTTTTTGGGTTCAGCCTCCTTGCAATAATTGGAGTAGGTTTTGTATTGATAGTATAAAGTATTTATTAGTGCCCACCTGCTAGCAGTACTTTAGTGCCCCTTATGCATTGCCAACAAGAACATCAATCAGCAACTCATTAAAATAAAACTCAAAAATATGCCAGTGAAATGCTAAAACATACTTGAAATATGTTCTGTTAGCTTTCCCATATTCCTATATTCATTTATAGCACCAAGGTATGAGCCAATATACAGAAGCTCAGATGTTGTTGTAATTTTAGCATAGGGCAATGTTAATTATAGCGTATCAAGATATTTAAAAATTAATAAAAGGAGACAATTCCATTTTTTGTCACATACCAGTTAGAACTGCTTCAGATCATCACAGCTGACTGCTGTATCATTTTGGACTTTTATAGCATTGTGCTCTGTGTGGAAGGAGTACCCTCCCCCACTTTAATGGCAGTAGACTGCTGGGAGATTGTTCAAAGATAAAAATATGTACCACCAAGTCCCTAAAATGTCATGATAAATGAACTCAAATGTCACTATTAAAATATTTCCTTTCATCAGTTTCACGGCACAGATCTCCCATCACAATGCCAGAACTGACACAACTTTGCTCATACTTCTATGGGAATACTGAATTTCTTTTTGAAGGTTGATTTTAAGACAATGGAAATGTGTGTGGCATAAAACTGAGATAGCCACCTGTAAAGTGACTTAAAAGGTGCCCCCTGGAGAAAACCTCTTCTACGTGACCCTCTTCCAGAGGAAAAAAAAAAATCCAGGTTGAGTTAATCACAAGCAGACCCCTGAAACAATTCTCTACAGGCTTCTTTAAATGTGAAAAGCATCATTTTGCTTTTAACTGATTCTGTTAACAGTCTCTGAGAAAGACAAAAAAGTCACACAGCATAAGAGAGAACTGGTTATGAAGAAAACAGAACAGTAAATGAGAAATTCAAGGGTACTAGATTTTTTCCTTTTTGCCACAGTTATTCAATGCTCTGTTCCCAAATAGCAAGGAAAAATAAGAAAAAGAAAGAATACCTTTAATGCAATACCAGAATCAATATGACCATTAAAATTTTGTTAGTTTATTATGGGTATTTGCTATAACATTTCATGCCTTTCTCTCTACTGACTAAGTATTTTCTATTCAAATATCCAGGTGATGCTTTGGAACTTTTAACAAAGGGCTGATAGGAACTGAAGGCCAACAAACAATGCGTGTTTATAATGAGAACCAAACTGCTACCTGCAGAGAATAATACAGGATGATCTCTCTTTGGAGAGGGGGTAAAAAAAAATCAACAACATAAATGGAATGCTGTCAAATTTATAAGCAGCAATTTAGACAGCAAATATGTTGCTTGGGTTTCAGCAGTCTTAAACACTGTGAGCGGCTTAACCTTATCTCCCAGTGCCACTGCCTTCCTGGAGTAATTGATGCTCGGAGTCCCCCAATTTCACATAAACCAGGCCACTGTGTTATTGTATACAGCAATCTAACTGCTAGCAGAGACAGGAAACGGTGCTGAACCCAGATCAATAGACATGTCAACAGTAAGCTGCTTAATCTAATTCTGCCTATCTCATCTTGGAGCACAGAGTTTGCAATTTTACTGCTAGGTCCCTCTGGCAGGAAATGGTTTGGAAAGTTTAGTCTTAAGAAGTTTAAGCGATATGCTTATCCTTCGGGCTCTTGAATGTTTATTCAGCAGAATAGCTGCTTTAAATGTTTTATAAATGGTAGCAATGTAAACAAGGCACTCCTGAATTCCTTCCCATATGAAAGCAATAACGGTGATTTCCTCACAGTGGCCAGGGAGCTTAACACGACAGCCAATTGCACTTAAAGGTAAATTGCATTTGTATGGATGTACCAAACTCAAATAAACTTTGGTGATCAGAATAATTTTCCCAACAACCACTCCTTCACTCTGATGATGCTCCTACATGGAAACACTTCTCTTTTAGCAATTATGTTGCTCCCTCCTCCTTCACAGCATTTCCAGTGATCTCCCTGCAAAAATACAGACATACATATAGATAGAATTCACAGTTCACTGGTGCCTGTTCCATGCCCCAAAACACTCAAGAGTTTTCAATTTCAGCTGAACTATGACAAAGTCATGGTGCATCCCCAGGGTTTTTGTGGTGCCCGCAATTCAAGGGGCCATGGCCATTGCTAGCAGAGGGGAAATTTAAGCTCCTGGTTAACTTTGGAATCACAGTTGATGTTTTCCAACAATGACAGACCTTTAAACTACTTTGACCATCTATTTGTCATTGGAAAACAAGTGCAAACTTGTTTAGAGAGGAAAGATGGTGTTTCACTCAAGGTGCTGGAGAGGGAATTAGGCAATATAGGTTCTTTCCTCAATTCTGCTGCAAAGTGCCAGTGTGATTGTGCCAGCCAGTTTTCAAGTGCTTCAACTCCCCATCCATAAAATAAAACTTTCCCACCTGCACTGGAGTGCTGAGATACTTGAAGAATTAGTGTCCGTGAGGTGCTCAGACACCACAGTGCTGAGCATTACAGAAAAGTCAATAAATGAACTCCATAAATAAAATGTTACAAAAGCCCACTTGAGTCTTTCAGCTTGAAGTCATAGGACTGCTCTCATGAGTTAGTGCCTTGGAAATAAATGTAGCAAGATTCCAGGAATAATACAGCTGAGGCTAAGATTAAGAAATAGCAAAGAAAGAATTATTATTATGATACTTGTACATTACTTAACAAACAAGTTGTTTACTGCTGGAAGTGTTACGACACACTGCATACATCAGATGAAGAAATGAAGGTCTTTTGAGTAAAATTTTAAAAAATCAACTCAATATCTGTGGGCTTATTTGTGAACAAAGCTCTCTTGAACAGAGACTTAGATGGAAAGAGGTTGCATACGTGGCCTAAAATCACTTCAAACCTGCCTTCTTTCAGTTTATAAAAGTTCTGCTCTTGCGCTTTAAAAGCCTAAACTACAGAATATTATTCCAAAGATCAACAGCATACCACGAATAATCAAAGGCAAAGTTGAAGAGATTCTTTTTGTCAACAATTCATGGACTCAACAACAGCCATTTCTAATAGGAAGCAATTGAGTAAAAATAATAAAAATCAGGAGACAGACTGCCCATGAATGTAAAACCCAGTAATTTAGTTCAATTAGTTCACTTCAAATAGAAACTTATGGTGTGCTAGTCTATTTTGGTTTCAGACTTATCCCACCCCCAGTCCACACTTTCAAAGCTCTAGTATATTCCAAATGCTAATTAACTACCATTCTTTTTAAACTCATGAATATCCCCACAAATCTGACAGTGTGGAGGTTTTACATGGAGGTAAGACTAAGAAATTACATTCTCATTAAAATGCAAACAAATCAGAAAGACCTTACTTTAATCCCTAATACACCATTACCTGTCTCAGCAGAGACCATCATACCCAAGAGCAGCTAAGAGCAGGAACACGCTTCTTATCCTTGTGACCCACTCATGGAGATCTTCATTTGTGGATTTCTCAGTGTTTGTAATTTCAGCTTTGTTCCAATGACATCTTCTCTTTCTCTAGATTAAACTGTAGATTTTCATCCCTCACTGTTCACTCAACTTCTCATAAAAAGAATGCCACTATAGTGGTAAACAGTAATTAGCCAATTAACAGTGCCACAAGATGGAAATAATCCATTTTTCCAGCTCATATATTTTTAAGATGTAACCTGATTCTTTGCAATCATCAGTTTCGACAACAGTGAAAATGATACAGTCATCACTATTTTCCACGTTTACATGACGCTTCTCAATATAAATGAATATGTAATATCTGTGGAGAGGGGACTCTGTTTTCACATGCATTTCTTTTATACCTACAAGTGAAGTCACTGATGATTTCTGCAATGCAAATAAATGATTACTCCCTCTGATCTGTAAGAAAAAAAAGATACAGGGAGCTAAAAATCTATCCAACTCCAACATAAAATTGCAAAACAAAAGCATGCACAGAATCTTGCTGTCAAATGGCAACAAGTCTACTTGACAAAAAAGGAGAGCACATCTCACAGTTTTGAGTGGAATAATTAATGTTAAAGGGTTTTAAAGGCTTGGTTTTATGAGGGAAAAGCACACAGAAGATAGATAAATGGGTATTTAAGGCTTTCTGTATAAGAAATTATGGACAATGTTATAAATAAATAATAACTAAAATATTATTATTGTGGTGCCATATTTGGTATGTGTATACAAAAATAATATATAATTCATTATACAGCCCAGATATCTATTTAAGCATTGGACCATTTTTATTAAAATTAGACTGAATCACAGCAGGTCCCAAAGTTTGGGTTCCCCACCCCAAATCTCGGGAATTCAATTTTTTAATTAGAAACATTTTCAACAGTGTACAAACTGCCTAATAGCATGAAGACAGAGAGTTACAAAGATGGTTTCAAAGTATTGTGCCAAAAATTGAAATACATGTAACACATTTGCGGCAAAATTTGAAATGTACATGTTCAAAAGATGGAGGCACAACTGTTCAGCTGAGAAGTTATGTATACAAACGCCACATGAATTTTTATGATGTCCTGATCCTTTGCAACAAAAACCAAAACTACACTCCTTTTTTAAAACTCCCACACAACCAACATGAAGATGTCACTTTTTATGTTACCCTGGTTTATATGAGATCAGATAGAGATCCAGACCCTGCAGGTCAGTAGGCAAGAAAACTGAACGCCGGTGCTTACCAGTTTTTTGGAAGTACATGAAGCTTTGAACTGATATCTAATTCCCTCTGAGATCAATAACATTTAGGTGCCTAACCTGCTTAAGCACTTCTGAAAACCCCTCTGCCTGCTTAAAATCTTGCTTTGACTAGTCTGAAATACTCATAAGACTGCTACATTTCCACAGCCATAATCACCATTAGTTCATGACTTTACTGACTCTGGTGAAATGGCAGGCAGTTCTAAAAGAACTAAGTCAAACTGATGGATAAGTGTCTTTCTGGCCCTTGTGTTTAACAAATATATTGGTTGCTTTCTATCCCAATTTAGATAAATGAGTAACAAATTAAAAGAAATGTTTTTATGATTCACTGCAGTAGCTTGCTTTTTGTGCTCTTCTCTTTTCTGATACAAGGTTAAAAGTGACTGGTAAACCTTTTAAGGTTATTGAAACTAAATTATTAACGCTGTGTTTCACCTTCCTTTTGTCCTCTTCATGGCATTTTCCCTGATTGCTTACTGCTACTCCACTCCTACAAGTTGTAAATCAAATGAAAAGCCTTTAAAGTACAAAACCATCTGATTAAAATTTTCATCCACAAGGGAACCACAGATATGACAAGACGCCACATTATGCAGTTTTTACATTTAAAACATCTGACAGTCTTTTTTTTTCATGTGTGTGAAAATTGAGCGCTTTCATCTTTGTAAGCAACAAAAAGGATGATTCTCACTCATAAAACCCATTTGCAACCTTCAAAACATCTTTGATATTCTTCTCCATTGCATAACTGCATTCGGTGTGTATATGCAGGCATAAAGTGCCGTCACACATGGCTAGTCTGGTCACATCTGAGCTTCTCCCATTTCTAACTTGTACAGTTCACAGGACTGCTGAGATCACCCACCAAACTCAGCAGCAGATCCCTCACGGAGAGCCCGCACTCTATGGGCAGCTGGAAACATAAAGGAAGTCATGGTAAACTATGATCAAGGGTCTAATAAAAAAACTATAGTGAATACTTCTGAGGGAAAAGACATACCTTTAAGGAATGAACTCTGTCTAGAAGGAAGTGAAATCTAATTTACATTTTAGTGAGGTTTCTAATGCAATTCCTATCTTAGATAAGATATGGGTTTATTTGACAGCACACTTCTGAAAAGTTGGCAAACAACAACTTTCTTAATGCTGCTTTTCAGCAGCAGAGTATAGGATGATCCATCACCAAGTTTTCAAGATCTGAGCTCCTGATACTCCAAAAGAGTATAAACCAAGCAAATTTCTGCATTTCAGTTTTCATTGGATTTCGCAGCTGCTACACATTTATGGTCTACTAGGCTGGCAATCAGTTACTGCACATATGCCACAGTGGTGAGAGGTTTGTTTGTCCAGCAGTGAAATCCCTGCACTGGAGTTAAAACACCAGCCTGAATCATGAACAGGCTTTGGAGAAAGCCTGTGGTGCTAACACTACACTGTTTAATATTTGATATCAATGACATCTGATATCAATGTCTGATAACACATTCATTATGGAGATACGAAGTTCAGGAAAGCACTGAGCTCTTATTAAATAGTAGCACTGTCTGCTGGGCCAGCTCCTCATTTATTTCATGGACACACTATTTAAATGCTACTGCATGAACAAGGTATCCTGTAAGCCAATTGTTACAGGTCCAAACCAAGTATTTGGTACACTACACTAAGAGTCAAAAGCAAAGAAATTCTCCTTCCTAATCCCAAAGCATGTGATGTGTGCCTTGCTTTTCTAGGGAACAAGGTCAGTGACAGGACACTGAGAGCTCTGTCAAGAAAGGATGCTCAGCAGGAAAACCTTAATGTGTGGCAAGCTTCAGCAAAGTATCCCAAGAGCTCCAGGAGGATCACTGAAATGACTACCTGAGATACCATATTTGGGTCAGTAATGCTAATCAATGGAGATTTCTTCATGAGGAGAGGGTCTCAAAGATGTTTGTTTTCCTTTGTTTAGGATGTAAGGTACCAGTTCCATTTAGGGTTTCATACAGAAGAAAAGCATTATCTCAGCAGGAGTGGAAAGCACTGATGGCAAACTTTGCATGGGGAAGCATAGGGTGCTGAGATGGGCAGAGGGGACTAACCTGGCAGCAGTGGCTGAAGACAGTAACTGTGTTTCTGAGCCAGAAGACAGCAATGTGTGGGCATTTGTGCTGTATTTGATCTGGCACTCTTGCTTTTCCCCACAGATTAAAATCTGTATTGCCATTTCCTACTGGCAAGATTTTCTCATGGAAACCTGAGCAAGCTGCATACGGAATGAAGGAGCTCTTAGGACTTGTATTTATCGAACAACTTGTTTTCTCAGATGTCAGGTTTTCTTCCTTTCCCCCTCCCTTTTTCTTCCTGCTTTTGTTTTGGTATTCAGACACCTAGAATCTCACAATCCATCACAGCAAACTAGTTCCCATAAACCTGCTTAGAGGAAAACAATTTCTTCCTCAGCCCTCCAACCCATTCCCTAGAAACCAGCTGTTTCTCTAAATATACAAGGCAGCAGCACCTGAAAAACCGAGTATGACATTACATGACAGGAGAAATCATTTCAGCTCTGCCATTCCATGGTTTTGCAGAACTGGGATTCATGCAATAAAAGATATAGTTCAAACAATTTGGAGATCCATTTATACAATATACATTAAAAGAGTCACCAGCCAGAATAAAAAAAAAGGCAAGGGCATAAACAGCTGGGAATCCTCAGCAAGCCCGCATACACTTCAGGGAAAGATTCATAGTCTCTCCTGTCCCAGGGAACTTTTTTGTTCTATGATAGCACAGCTGTGACAAAGGAAAAAACGAGGCACAAAAAGGTGAAAAACAATTTCCAATCTTTCATTTGCTAAATGCTGTTGTACCCACTCTGGTGTCAGATGATGAGCTTGGCTCCCCTTTGTTTCAGCAGCCACCGCAACACATTGTGCAAGGCCTCCAGCTGAGTCAGTGCTCGCTCGCTGCGCTCCGCGCACACAGATGGGAGTAGGCAGAGAAATGTCAAGCTATTTGGATTAGCTCGGCTTTGGTCACGCACAGAAGCGGAGCTCAGGGCACTGAACAATCCTAAATTAAACATGAAGCCTCCTCCCCAGTCCAGGCACCTCGTTTTTCAGGCATTAGTCATTAAGGAACTTCCAAGTTGGTAGGTTGGTGGCTTTAAGTGCTTGCTTTTCATAGCTCTACATCCTGGCAGTAATGGTACCTTGCCCTGGCAATGAGATAAAGCCATCGCATAAAAAATGTGCTATGACGTTTTAAGTTTTTAAATCACTTGGAATGCATGAGCGTAGTTAACTTTTACTCTTATTGTTGCCAATCCCCTTGAGGGAAAAGCAATCTTCCTATTCCCCTCATTCTATGTATGGCATCTTTTTTGTCTGACATATTTCAGTAATTGGGCATGTTTATTCCTCAGCTAGTTCTAACACAACCAGTAGAGGCTGCATTTTGAATCTATAAGAGCAAGCTGGCAAGTGCCATGGAAAAAATTTAACATTTCCAACAGTATGCAACACATGGATGAATGTTACTCAGCCTGATGGGATGTGCAATTTTTAAATCTCATACAAATAGCTGTGTAGTATCCCACCACTTCTCTCTGTGAAAACTGGTTTTGGTTGAAGGCTCTTTCCAGTTCAGACTCTTCTTCTTCAGCATTTTCTCCTGTCTTTTCTACCTGCTATAACACCCATTACTGGCTCTCATTCTCTACAGGGACTTGTTTCACTGCCTTCCTTTCCATTTTCTTTGTACTAATTCTGTCCCCTGGTATTCTCTCTGACTTCAGGCAAAAAGCAGGTCCAGTTCTTCCTCTATACACAATCTATAGGAATATGAAGTACAAATGGGAGAGAATTTGCCAATTCACTTTTTGAACAGAGATAAAACAAAAGTATTTTGCACTATACTTCTGTTTGTCAATGCTAAACCATAAATCAACTACAAAAGCAGGCCTTCTCAACCAGGTATTAAAAAAAGAGTTCCACCACAAATTCTCCTTTTGCAAATTTCCAACTGATTATGACGGTTCCATCATAGACTAAAGGTGCCACCATGCTTGGAGTGCTCAAACATGAAAAACAGCAGAAAGAGCAGTACTACCATGGTATCAGCATATTTTTATTTCTTACCACTTTTAGCCCAAACCTTCAGATCCTCCTTGCTCCTCACCCAACTGTCACAGGCAAAGGACACATAGGAAACACTCAAACATGGAACAAAATAACTTAAGAGAGCTGCTACCATATTGCTGAACAGCAGTTCATTGTTCCCTTGCCTTGGATAGTTTTAGGCCTTTATTTTACTCAAAGATCTCTTACTTACCAATGCCCTGACCTTGGCATCTGTGCTACTCTCTTAAAGCTAATGTGATCTGCTCACACAAAGCAGACTATTGCCAAGCAGCATAAGCAGCCCTAGTGATGTCACGGAACTCATTAAAGATATAGTTGACTTCTTGCCCCTAGAAAACCTAATTATTAAATGTAACCTTAGCTGAAAACAGTAGTGGTTGTTGATAAGCAAAGTAAAACAAAAGGTGTTTTGTTCAAACATAAATATAGTACTTGACCAATAAATAGGAGTTCCTGCTTTATAACTGTGGCAAACTGTAGTTAACCATGAAATTCCTGAGATAATTGATAAAAAAAATAACAGAGTATTCTGAAATACAATCACGTGCATAGTTTGAAAATCTAATTCCTAATGCAATTCATAACATTAACACCAGGTCTAGAAAACTTAGTGGTTCATTTTAATAAACAGAAAATGCTGCACATTCTCACTCTGAGGACCCATTAGGAAGCTAACCCTGATGTAAAACTGCTATAATCTATCTTCTGAGAATTATTTTAAAATATACCTTTTATAGCAATTGTAAAAGGTAATAACTGTGTTGTAAATGTGACTGCTATATTTATTTGTTGCTATAGCTATGGATTGCAAATTTAGAAAGGACAAAATACACTTCAAATTCTAACACAGACAATAAGAGCCTTATGCTTCTATACAATATTAAACATGCCACTCCCACTGCTGGTATATAAATCACTGCACTGTTAAATCAGCTTCTTTCTTTGAGCAAACTTATTTCTTGAAACTTCTTAGATTTTTTTGTAAGATATAATGTTCTTATTTTGTCTATTTTTATCTATCAAAGGGCCAAAAACTACAGATGATTTACATGTCACTGCAGTCCATCCATAAAATTTACACAAACAGCTAAATCAGAGAAATGAATATCTTTGAAATACAAGTGACTAAAGGAACAGTTTAAAAATTGAGATTTTAAGTGAATATTCTCAAGGGTCAAGACACTGTCTTAAGACTGGAATATGCCTAGAATATTTACAGACATATTTCCCTCTCCTCTGTCTTTATAAAATGACTGCAAAACAATTCTCTCTAAACGCTAACAGGCTACTGAACAGAAGCCACAAATAATTTCAATGGGATTGATGCAGCTGTGCAGGTATTGTGCTGTCTTATAAAATAAGACAGATACAGTCATCCTCAAAAAATCAAGTGGTTCACATGCATTTTAGTATGCAAAAAATTTCTTAGGATGAGAATGGATATTCCATTATTTGAGGCATTCAATTTTAAGTTGGCTAAAGTTACCCTGGTAATAATGCTATAGAGAGCAATGCTGCAGAGACAACATTCATCTGTCACAGAAACTAGTAAAATCTCCTCAAATTTCCTTATAGGTATTGCAGCCTCGTTTTGTACAATTTTCTCTCCTCCTTGATGCATGCTTCAGGATTTCATGAGAAATTTTTGCATGAGGTCTGCTCAACCTCCATGTGGAAGCTACCAGTTAAAGCATCTCTCTAGGTTTGAAGACTATCTGCTGAAGGCATTGAGAAATCAGTGTGAAAATATGATTTCTCAGACCAAAATTATTCAAAAAGAAAAGAATATTCATATACATCATATGTGAAATTTTAGCACACAGGAAAACAACACTAAAATATATGTGGATGGCTTTAAAAAATAGCAGTTAAAATACAAAGTAACCAGAGCGAAGGACTTTTAAGGGAAGTAAAATCGCATACATATATGTGAGCTCCAAAATGCTCCTTCCCTCCTTTTTTTTCCTTTTCTTTTTGGTGGGGCCGTGTGTGAGAGAGGATATCTGACAGATGTCAAGGTCAAATCACAGAGCCTTTAAAGCTAATACAAACTATTACAGCAGTCTACATGTACATGTCACAAAAAATGCATGTGATTTTAAACTCTTAACCACAGATTACAGGCTGTGACTTTTTAAACATATGGTCAGAAGCGAGGATGGAAGAAAGCATTTTTGTGTGATCTGTCATTGATCTGAGAATGTAATCTTTGTTTTATTTAAGTGTCCCATCTTGCTACAGTAATGAGCTGAATAGAATATTTTAAAGGGTTAAGCTTTTGAAATGAGCAGATTCAGGAAAGGGCACAGTAACATCTTAACCCTTAACAAGTCAGTAAACACTGCATGTACCTGAAAGCCTTACTGTTTAAGGTCCTTCTTTAAAAAAAAAAAAAAAAAAATTAAAAAAAAAAGGTATAAATCTCAAAGCACTAATTTTAATGTCAGATTTGGCATCATTGCTGTATAATTATCTAATGCCTAATATGTCCTTGAAAGAACAAAATGCATCACATAATCACACCCCATGATTACAAAATACATATAATCCCTATTTATATACTCACATTCTTCAGTATAAAATATGCTATTTTAATCTTCCACTAAGTGAACCTTGCTAAAAATTGTAACTATCTGATGTTTTTCCTTCTCTCTCATTCTGGCTTTATTCTCACTTCTGTCTCGCCCTAACTATAAGCAGCAAGGGATCAAAATCAGTTATTTGCTATACAGTTACACCCAACACATTGGGGTTTGAACTGCATGGAGCTTCTCCAATACCCATGTTAAATTAAACAGTAGCAACATCTAGGCAAAGGCATTCAAAAAAAGGCTCATTCAGGTCTCCCTGAGCATTCCATGAACACAGGGAAAGCGTGTACCAGGATGTGAGGATGCAATGTGGTAAATTTACTGCTCAGTTTCTCAACATCTTTTCCTCTCCAGCAGCTCTTCTTACCTAGAGTCAGGAACCCTCACAGTCATAGCTGATACACTATGTCTGACCTTCAAAATACACTGACATTACACTCATTGCTGTTGCAGCCCCCCACATAACACTCTGTTCCCTACCATACAAGAAATACATTTTATGTTTGCTTTTGCCAGTGATACTGCAAGGCAGAGTGCAAATTAACTGAAATAGAAATACCATTTTTAAAGAAATTATTATAATTTTTGAAAAAATTGTGTTTTTATAAGATTATAACCTCGTAACTTCAAAATTAAAGGTGCCATGAAAGAGATTAAGAGTTACTTAAACACTTCTGTACGCAGTGGTTTTCATGTTAATGCAAGGAATGTGCTTATTTTTTTCAACTACTAGAGATGAAAAAGAAATCTGTCTAATCCTGTAAAATAAACGGTTTTAAATGTCAAGACTCTGACCACTGAATTCTTGCCAGGTAACTTAATCCCATTGCTTTAAAATTAAAAATGGAATTTGAACTACTGCTCCTCTGCTCTAAACAATGTTGTTTCAAACAGAGGAGTAAAGGAAGCCAGGCAATTACAATAAAAGAATAAAAACATGTCAGCTACATTCACACTGGTTTTGTGCATCTACACCATGGACACTCCCATTCCTTAGCAGAAGCCAAGTGTGAAACTAAAAACATCTGCTCCGCCTGAGCAACCCAGGTTCAGGTGTCCAAAATCTTCCTTTTATATCTCCTCCCGTTGGGGTCACTGAAATTGCTCGGGCTGCCCTTCTTCATCTGGAGTATCAATAACCTCTTCACCCTACTCAGAGCTTTCTTCTAGTCATTCTGTCAAAGCTGATCCTCATGTTTTCATTTTACTGCTATTGTGCTGTATCAGTAACTTCAAATATCAGAAGATTCACGATTAGTTAAAATCGTGATTAGTTTAAAATCACGATTAGTTAAAATTACTACACCATTTCTTCCCACATAATTCATTTCTCTTTCCATATCATCCACTTTCGCAAATGCCAAAAACACCTTTCATTTACCTTGGATGAACACATCTGTACATTTTAATCTTGGTCTAGCAATACTTGCACACTTTGCAGCCACCATTTTCCAAAGATGAGACTCCTCTTAGACACCATATTTAAAATGCTGAAAACCTCAGATACATGTTTTCAAAATCATAGATAATCATTGAAAATAAGACATAGTGGATTATAGGAAATGGATGTCAGTCCAAATTAAGTATTTGAACTCGAAAATGTTGTTCTAAACATGGAGTTCTTGAATTGAAATGTTGAAACGAGCCTTGTAAGATGGTTATTTTGTAAATTACAGTAATGACAGAAAATGAATCACTGACTCACTAAATATTCTGAGCTGGAAAGGACCCACACAGATCACTGAGTCCAATCTTAAGTGAATGGCCTGTACAGGGATCAAACCCACAACCTTGGTGTTACTGGCATCCTGCTCTAACCAACTGAGCTAATCACCCCTACCAAAATCCCATCAAAGACCTGAAAAACTCCACAGGATTTAAAACAATATTACTTTGTATTTTACTTAAGGGTCAGCTATTAACATAACAAAGTACAAATATCACGGAACTATGATAGAAAGAAGCAAAGTCTGACTCTCACTGTGAAGGTCTTTGTATCATTCTAGTTTTCAAGTGGGAAAGGCACAGCTCAACATGCATCCACCTTAAACTGCCAGCTGACAAACAGGTGATGCCATCCAAGTACACAGAATCATATTTTCGTGCCCCTTCCATGGGCACTTCTTCCCTTTCCACACCCATGGTCATAAACTAACACCATTTTCACCTAAGTCCAGCTCTGGTAATCACCAATCACTGGTTCGTAAGACCAGCGACGCCTCAGGATCAGCAGAAGATTATCCTGGGTAGAAAAGAGAGTTTTCTGTGCAGCCAGTGAGCAGATCTGGCTCAGCAAATGGTTCTGTGATTCCCAAATTGCCACTGGGAGGAGGTCAGACCATTAGAAATGGAGGAAACTGGAAAGGCAACAGAACATTCCTCTTTTTGGTGGCTATGAGACACTACAACAACCCAGGTGTTTACAGAAGCAGAGCACGAGAGCTCTGGGAAAGAGAAGTGGCTCTGTAGGGAAATATTAACATCAGTAGTGTTCAGTAACACATCAGTAGTAGTTCACAAGTTCACTTTGTCAACAACACAATATTTCTGTATACAAAATCCTTTAGCAACTTGGAAAAACTGCAAAATCAAGAAAACCTCCAAAATTGCTGTAGTCAAGAAGCTTCATAGGCTAACAAGCTTTTTCAGCAAAGTACCTAAGATTCTGAATTAAAAACTTATTGCTGAAATTTTGTGTTGAGAAGAGAAAATCACCAGATAAATTGAATGACATGGACAAAACCGCTCAGAAATGTAGCAACTAACCTCTAAATCAGTACAGAATTCCCCCTTCCATCTGTTTGGAAGACTTCAAACTTGCAAAGTTGTGATCACTCAGTCAAAGCCAAATGAATTCATGGGCACATTTTGCAAAATCTGATATACTAGAAGGCTGCACATATGGATGCAACACAAATAATTAAAATTAAAGAAAAAAAGCACCCTCGGGTCATAAAAGGGTCTTGAGAGAGAAAGAGTAACACTGAGACAGAGTAAGAACAACAACAACCACCACTGCAAGCTAGAATATCTAAATCCATAGCCATCTACATATTAAAAGGAATGCATATTCATATTCCCTAAGCAATGTCCCTCTGCTCTTCCAAAGTCAAAGGAACCCCTCTCTAAGCGGACAAAATCTCTCTCACTATGTTTTTCAGCAGCTGTCTTTGCTGGTTTCTAATCAAAGCTCATGATAACTGGCTTTGGCAACAGACTGTAGTTTCCAGGATGAGTAAGCAAACAAAGAGTTTATTTTTGCCCCTCTTCCACAGAACTCAAGATGTGTTTTCTGTCTTAAGAGGGAATTGATGACTTCCATAATCTGGCCAACACCTCAAATACATTTAATGAAGGAACATCAGGGGTCTGTGGTATTTGTATACTTCAAAATGTGGACAGCTACAAGACAAAGATAAATGCCAGCCTGGGAAACAAAAATCTGGACTGTAGCAATTTATAAGAGTAGAAAATGAGAAACCTTTAGACAAGAACTTGTTTAGATTTGATTGAGAAACAGACATAAGAAGAGAAAGGAAAATTGACATATCATAAAAAATCTTCACTTGGGTTATTCTTAAGTATTCTTTAAATTGAAGGGGGGGAGCTCATCACAACAACATTCACTGAAAGATGATATTGATTTAGAAGGCAGAGCCTGAGGGATGTCAAACCAGAAAATCACTATAATCAACTACAAAGGAAATTCATCATGACAAAAAAGG
This sequence comes from Hylia prasina, assembly GCA_013397195.1. NCBI lineage: Eukaryota > Metazoa > Chordata > Aves > Passeriformes > Sylviidae > Hylia > Hylia prasina. The sequence goes on along the minus strand of VYXD01005580.1, from coordinate 1,809,357 downwards.
AAGTGGGTGGATAAGCAAAGCCCATGGAAGAAAAATAACATTGCCTGCTGTTAGATACATGATTTAAAAAAATTTAAACGAATGTTAAAATGATTCCTATTCATTTAATATAAGAAATCTAATAGGTAAAGACCGATACATTAGGGGAGAGGATGTAGTCTTGAAGAGACATTGCAGAATTCCATAAGCAAATGTGTCTTGCCACTGTGTCGAAAGACAAATTTTAGATTGAAGATTAAAAATCTGAATATTCAAAAACATAAAACTTATATTTCTTAGAAAGACTGCATAAAAAGAGAGAAAATATATGCTAAACCCACAATTCTAATTTACTTTTCTATAATGAAACAGAAGAGTATTGAATAAAGTCCAGCAGAAGCCAGGATGTTGATAATTGACAAAGCAGACAACTTCAAACAACAAGATTAAGTTTAGTATGTCTCAAATGTGTGGGTTTAAAATAATTTCATTCAACATTTGTTCTCAGTCTTGAATAGGAGAGGAGGAAGAGGGGAGATTAAATGGCAGGTGAATTGAATGTTTCTTTTGATGATAATAAAATCTAGAGCACTGATGGAATGTAATTTAATCCAAACCAGCACCAACCACTTATGTGTGTGACACAGGCCTGATCCTGGGGTGCAGTGTGGAAGCAGGAACAGCAACACGCCCAGCTCAAAGCTGCACTTTGCACATGGGATATGTTCAAAACTGGGATTCCAACACAGCCTTCACACAACAATCTGACAGCAAATTCAGGGAAAAAGGTTCAGATGTGGTTGCTGTTTTTGAATGCCCTGCTTTTCTCATGTTTGACTTGAGAATATTTCTCTTGACACAGAAAAGTGGTGCAAGCAGTTGAAAATGAGGGTAGAGAAGTTTAATATGAAGCAGTCAGAAAACTGAACAATATTTGGCCAGAAAAATTTAGACTACAAGCTGCATAATTCACATTCCCCTCCACAGCCCTAAACAGTGCTACACTAAGAAGTAAGTGAGGTGCTAAAAAATAATAGACATCTTGCAAGTGGTGGTAATTTTTACCACAGCTGCTGAAATTGGTAGCCCCCATAGCCAACCCCAGAGTCTATCTTCATCTTCTACCACCTATCTTCATTTATGATTAAATAAAAACACACCACCCACCATCCCCAAGAACAAAACTTGGGTACTTGCATGGTAACTACAGGCAGTTTTAGAGTACTGTTTTTTCACCACTGTCAGTCAAGAGCATATTGTCTCAGATTTAAATGGCAAATTCATGAGTATCTGGAGTCAGACAGAAAGTGGGATTCCCCTAATACAATGAAGACATCTATATCTGCATCACTCAATCAATTAAGATACATAAGACTTCAGAAAACACAGTTGGACTTGATGATTCCTACTTGTTTCACAAAGTGCCTGAAAGTGAATTCAAGAAGTCAGTGAGTCTGTGAACTGCACATGCAAATGAGTTCACAAAACTATAGATTTCTTATTTCTGCCCTTTTTTTGGTTGCCTTTTTTATTTTTAACCTATTTTTTTCCACCTTAAAGAAACAAAACAGTTGGACTGGATCACAGAAAAGGTCCATCTGCTCCATGTCTTGTAACAGCAAATATCCAGGGAGGAGTACAAATGTATAAAAAAACCTCTGTGATACACACTTCCTACCAATGCAATGTGCATTATATTTAGCTGGGTTCATTTTTTTTTTTTTTTTTTGAGGCAGCAATAACAACACACAGGGTTCCAATAGCAATTGTCTGTGCAATGCTTCAGAGCAGCAAAGCATGTTACAAGTGTTAAGTATGACTATTCAATGTGTTCACTTTTATTAGAGATTTGATGATGAAATGCTCAGATTTAATATGCCTATTACTTGTATGAGCACAAAATAATTCATCCAAAGATTGAAGCCTATTAGCTGCCAACTAGTCTACCAATTTACATGATTTTCTGATTAAAAGCACCCTGAAGATCTCTGCAGTAATAATGAGGTGTTTCTTAAAGAAGCCAAAGCAATATACTTATTTAAAAATATTTATTATAACAGCAGTTTAAACATACTAGTTTTCTTTTTCAGACACACAAAAAGTAAACATTTGCCTCTCTGGCAAAGCTACTTTTGTACAAATTTTCAAAGCATTAGCTTTGAACTTCCAACTTCCCATAACATATTGAGCTTATGTTAAGGCAAGGTAATTTTCTACATTTTGAACTATTTAGCACAAAGTATCACGCAATCATGTCTAACAGTTCTTTTCTTTCTTCTCCTCTTAGTCTCTCAAAGCATTCTCTCAAACTTCTATGTAAATACTACTAGT
>VYXD01005580.1:1776297-1806959 GCA_013397195.1 Hylia prasina | reverse complement strand
AGTCGAATCAATAAGCTTAAATTGGGGCCTCTATAAAATACCATATAATAGACAACACAAAAATGCTCAGTGAATTCAAATGGTTTTCCCTGGCTGAAAGAGACCTGAAAGTCCCACTCTCATAGAAATGAGCTTTACCTGGTTATGCCAATCTCACATGACCATAAAGACTTTCTGTAGTTGGAGAAATCCACATTCTTGACAACTAATCTACTTCCTGTGCTTCATCCTCTTTCTCTCTAGACAAAAATATCTCTTTAATTTCCCTTGTAAACCCAGTATTTTTGTCCCATCCACTGCAAACAGGGAAAAGAAACTATTTCCTTCTTTTGAGAAACCTATTACATCATATCAGGGGGGCTCTCAGAGTCCAACAGCAATAAAGATCACCTCTTGAAAGATGTATATCCTTTTGAAAATCATGTATGAAACATCTTTCCATTAATAATTATTGCCTATGAAGTTAAACAACATCTTTTTGCACACTCTCATGTTAAGTAAGTCCATTGTTATGCTGGCACTGCCAACATAAAATTTTTATAATGTTTCAGTTATTGAGCAAATTATAATAATCAAGTGAGAAAAATTCCATTACAAATATTAAAATAATCTATTATTACATTTTAAGGGATTGACTACATAATGCCATGATTTCTTAAGCAATATTACCATTGCTGAGATATCAAAATTCTTATACACTTTTTCAAATTATTTTTTGAACAATGTCTCCCCCAGTCTATCATATACTATATTATCTACATTATGCAAAAAGTCTTAGAGTCTTACAGATTCTCAAAATACGTTATAAAACTGGTTCTTGTCTTGCTTGAGTAAGTGGTATTAATGGAACATGTAAAAGTAGATGACTGTATACAATTGCTGTTTTGTCCCTGAAAGGCAAATTCTTCTCTAGCAGCCAAATTAGAGCTATCACATGCAACTGAAATTGCTGAGGAAATGTCTGTAAACAACATTTAGTTTTTAAATTCAAGTATGGTAGAAATTGCACAGGAGAGTTTACTCAAAGGCTACAAACAGACATTATTCTATTTTCACTGAAGCATATAAAATTTTATAGTAAAATATAGAAACAATACCTTTTTTAAAAATGATACTTCAGTTATTTATTAATTTTTTATTCATATCTATGGCTCTGTGATATTTAAATACCCATCAAAAAGAGACAGCTAGTTAAAGATAACAAACATCCATGCATTTAAGTCACCTAACAAGAAAAAATAAGCTTTGAAACAGGAAACAGGCAGTGTTTAGTTACCAATATTTGAGCCTCCAGAAGAATACAAGCCCAGAAACATTCTAAAACTGGCCAGATTCCGCAAGCTAAATCTTCACTGCTTTTTGTCTTGCTTATATTCTTGCCCCAGAAAACACTTTATGATGAAAGGAGAGAGAAGCAAATGAAAGGTCCAAGTCCTTGATTATTATAATCCTATAAATTAATTCCATTACATAGTATTCGTTTTACATACAAATATTTAGAATTTACATGAATTAAAATCCTGTAACATTTAAGCACACTGGAGTATTTGAAAGTACACAATAGCTGTCCAGACACTGTCAAATTCAGACATAATACTTTGTATTATGTCAGACATAATTCATGCACAGGAATGAGGGCAGACACTGATCTAACCAGTAGGAAAGGGCAGGAAGGTGCAGAGGTTTTAAACTTGATCTTGCATGTATATGAGTCAGGTTTAACTTTCCCCCCAACTACTGTAATTGTAGCTAAGAGTCACTTGGTGAGTATCACCAACTCAGATGCCTAAACATGGAAATCTAAGTGTCATTTTAGTGACCCAAAGACTTATTTCCATTGAAATGGCAAATATGAAACGGACCTACAGCACCTGCAGATCCTTCTTGACTGGAGCTATAGGCCAGATTTGTGATGTTTAGGACATCCAAGGTTGCTCCAAATATTTAAATTTGGGCATTGCATCTGCCTTTCATGGGATATTCACACATCTAATTTTCAGTACATGTGTTATAAAAATCAGATGTCCCAGACATTAGAGAAAGGCATGTTCCTAGAGTGCTTTGATTTTCCCTGTGGAGGTGTCTCTATCTATGCACTATATAGATTTCTCTCTCTTAGTACCTATACTGTGTGTGAACATCCTCCTCAGTGCCTCCATTTAATGAGAATGTCAAGACTGTAAAGGCAGATGCAAAAGTGATGCTGATTCACCACAACATCAGGATTATAGAACATCATCAGAGCAAACCAGATAATGCCCTGGAGAGCTACAGATGGCCAAGCCTTCACTGAATGGACTTTCATTTGAACCATGCCCAGAGAGGAAGCTTGGTTGACTCTGGACTTTAAGAGTTCATATCAACTTGGTAAGTAAATGACCTCAGGGCAGGATTAATATGTATGGGCAGGGAGCATTTGCAGCTCTGCCTAAAGCTATCTCACTCGATACTCTGAATTGCTCTCCTGAGGATACTAGCTCTCTCCTTTGGCTATATGGATAGCTTGGCTTTCTAATTTAGGCATGAATAAGCTCCTTCTGAAAGCTTTGAATTATATTTTTGTGGAGCCTGTGTAGCTTTGGCTGGGACACATCCCAACAGATTTAGGCCCAATGGAACCACATTAAATCAGCGTATTTCAGAGACATTCATTCATCCTCCAGGAGCTAACACTAGAATTTAGAATGAAAAATTTTGGATCTAAACATGCCAGTGGAATTTCTTTAAGTTCTCTACATTTCACAAACATTTTCTCTTTAACTCTGTGAAATTTTCTAATTTGACAGCTAGATCCATAAACCATCATGACTATCTTAATGCTATGAACACTCTTAAGTGCAGTATGAAAGCTCAGTTCATTGAACCATCAAATAATATGACATAAGACCTAGTCCTGTTAATCATCATATATATATATCTAGAAAGAGAAGCCTATGTAATCCATTGTACATTCAGCCTGTCAAAATGTTTTAATTATTCAGTCAGAACAGTATGACTGCATGAATCATTTCAGTATTCACCACAGAGCAAGTTGGAAAATGGAATATGAAATAACTGCATAGGAATTTTAAAAACTATTACTTTTAAATAAAAAATTGAGGTACAAGTAAGGAAGGCATAAGCAGGTATAAGTCAGGTCTAGGACTGCTCAGAAAACATTTTTTTTTTCTGCCCCCTCTGCTAAGCTCTAACTCTACAGTTCAGATAATGTTTCCATTCTGCTGCAGGCTTCTCTCAGGAAATTAATTTCTTAGCTTGATGTCACCTGAGGACATCCAAATGAACCACCTCCCATCTCTCTAACCTCCTTTCTTTCTAACGCTGTATTCCATCTTAACATTTCACATAACAACTGTAAGACACACAACCTGATCTTATTATAAACTCTGTAAAATACAGCACCACAGTCTATAGAATTGTACAAATAAAAGTAAGAAAGATAACATAACTTGAGGATTTTTTTGTGCTCTAAATGTACTCTTTCACAATACACTGGGCAAAACTGAAGGTTTTGGCCAACAGGAAACAAGACTGGAAGAAGACTGATTTCCTCTCCTTTTCATTTGTTTACAGGATATTCTTGATTTCATTCCCTTCATAATATTTCCATGCCTAATGTTGCAGGAGGAAAGGGGATGGATGTTTCCTAGAGGGGATAATTGCAGGAGATATTTTGCATAACAGGGTGAGATACTAAACTATTAAACAGGACTCTTTCTCATCTGGTGTATTTGCAGAGGAGTGTATTAAACAGAAGTCCTTTAAGGTACGTTAAGCTTGACAGTTGTCTTTCCTCCATTGTGAGTTTGGCTCACGTGACTGCTTTGAGACAAGGATCTGGCCTGCCACTCACTCTCATTTTAATGCCAGCTCAACCCTGACACGCTCCAGGGTCTAGAGCATTTGTAGTGAGATATTCTGAAGAAGTTTTCCCTCAGTTTTTCAAATGAACTTAATACATACAGTGTAAAGGGAGCGTTTATGATCCTGGAGAGAGATATACCATACAGACTAGCACAGCATGAGAAGTATCAGGTTAGACTTTCCAGCATCCCCCAGTGTCTCAACTCCAAGCCAAAAGAACTATTTCCTAATCAAAAGCCCTCATATTTTTCATTCTTTGCTCCTCTTTTGATAACAGAAGGCCCAGACAAACAGAAACAAATAGAAACTCTATTCTGCTGTTCATGCAAGCCTGTTCACAAAATGCCTCCCATAGGCTGCTTTCCACCAGCCCTGCTATTTCATTTAATCCATTCAGACCTGAAGAAGGATCAACTTAGGCAATTAGACAAGGGATGTGGGCTCTGAGGGATAATTGGATGACTTGCGTGCTATAAACTTCTTGCATGGTTTCTTCACTTTTTTCTTTTGGTCTCTTGGCTCATCTTTTTGTTTCTCATCATTAATTTTTTTAATCAAGTTTGCAACACCCTTGCAGTTACAGCAAGATAGTAATGTGACCAAGCAACAAGAACCTGAACACCTACATTGCAGCTCCTGCTGTTTTATGCCTCTTTAAATTGTTCTGATGCGGTATCAAATGGGATGCAGCAGTCAAGGCTTCATTTTTGAATCTGCAGCAGTGCTGACGTTGCAGGGTGGGAATAAATGAGCTCAGATTTCTGCCTAATCTCAGGTGAATCTCCTGGAAGAGAGCTCATATGGGGGGAAAAGTATTACGTCAGAATTTAATTGGTTGTATTCTGGTGAACTGTGTGTGAATTATATCGTAGCAAAGGACCATACTGATGTACATTAAGGATTGCTGATATGTAATAATTACATTTTGTTACCCCCTATAACCATCTTCATCCCACCTTCTTGTCATTTCCAACTCCAAAGTCTGGGAGCTCTTTTTGCCTTGGGCACACAGCCTCATTCTCATCCTTAGTCCTCAGCCTGATGCTTCTGACTTTCATTTCCTCCTATTTTGACATGTTCCTCTCACACCAACCACTTCCATCATGTTATCCTTCTTAATATAGTATTTATTTTATAGTATTTACTGTATAAAATTGCCTTCCTCTGCTCACATGGGTTTAAACTTAGTTCTTTCATTTCCTATACACTAGCACAATTTGTCAAGCTGGATACACAGCAATTTAAAATCACATAAAAGTTTTAACATTTCACTCTAACGTTACATCATAATTCTCTTTTACAATAAATTCCAGTGAAATATTAATGATCATTATGCTATCAACCATAAAAACCAATAACAACTAAAAGTAAAAATCTGATCTTACACTGCCTAGCTTGAATGCTAGACTGTGTACCCAGCTGCTGAATGTGCAAAGTTCTTTTCAGTGTTTATCTGTAAGGAATAAAATACTGCAGTCACAGCTACCAAGACTTGGCTCAGTTTGTAGGAATGACAGTTTTCCTCCTGGAAGTCCACACCCAGCCTCACATGACAAATAGACACAGTGTCCTGTAGACCTCCCCCGAAAAGATGGTCAGGTAACGCTAACAGGCCTAATATGAAATCCAGATAGACTGTGCAGAATCTTGTGAAATGCTGTGGGTTTCTTACAAATGAAAAAAAACCCATCAAAAACAAGGTCAAGAGCAGAACAAAATTTATTTCTCCTACTAGAGAGATATGTATTCAAGAGATAGCTACCTGCAGATGAAAGTATGGAGGATTTTAAGATAGGATAAATATCTGAGTGAGAAAGAAATGGAAAACCACTTTTCAGAGTTCTTGAATTACTTGAGGCAGCTCTGCTCTCAGTACTGCCTCAGTGAAGAGATGGTTTGAGTAGCTCAGGGAGAATGAAGGATGTGACTGTTGAGTTGCTTGAAATAGCACTCCTGTGTTCTTGCCAGAGAATATAAACTGACTGACTGAAGAATATAAACTGACTGAAATAAGAGGGTGAAATATGAAAAATATTATTAAACTAAGCACACAAAAGGAGCAACGTTGTATTTGTCTACAAACAAAGAAGGAAAGGAAGATGGTAAAGCTTTGTGTATTTTCTGGTGAGAAGTGGTGATAGCTGAGCTTGCTTTGTTCAGTTCTCAGCAGCAGTTAACTTGCTGGTTTGTGACTGAGGAACACACACCAAAGTAGTTTTTTCCTTCTTTCTTAGTATCTCAAGGGACACACTCAGATAGGTGTCATGAATCTCAGATGGTTTATGTCTTTTTGTTGTAGACCTTCATACACTTAAGAGAACATGGAGGCAATAAAGCAAAAACTTTAGATTAAATACCAGGCACTTGTCTTCTCAAACAAGAGCTGTAAGAGAAAGAGCCTGTTGAACACACCCGTTTCAATGTGCACTACACAAGTGATAGAACACACCACAGTATTGAACCAATTTTGTGTACAGAGGAGATCAGACCAAGTGACTAACAAGGTCTTCTCTGCAGAAAACAGTTTCTGGAAGAATATCAACAGGCAGTTCTCACAAGCATACAGGTGTTAACCTTGGTGCCCTGGCTAAGTTCCAGCCCAGGTAATTACCTTTTACACTTAAATTCTCCTTCCATACAGTGGCTTGTGTCCACTCTCTGGCTCTGATTTATGTGCAATTAAAGAGCAGCAGTGTGTCACTGCCCAGGTATCAGTGCAGGGAGTGGTGAGGGGATCAGCTGAGGGATGAAGGAGTAGTTATATTAACTGCAAGTCCCATTAAAGGTTATGGAGTTCTTCAGGGACCTTGCAAATATATTCTCTAGATGAAAGATAACCCTGAACAGACCATCCTATTCCTCATCTGTGCTTTCAAGGAGGGCAGTTGATTTTTCTATTTTTTTTTTTTTTTTCCTGCAAGTGAGAGGATAGCTGGCTCCCCTTTGTCCCAGCAAACTCAGCAGGTAGCTTCCTCTCTGTGATCTCCATCCTGCAGGTGGATCTCTTCCTTCCTCCCCATCATCTCCACAGGAGAGATGCTTCACTTCCCCCTCTTTCCTCTGGTGTGTCCCTTCAGCTCCACAGGAGATCCCATGTCTCCTGGGCTTCCATTCCTACAATGCACTCACCATCTGCAAATTCCAGCCCAGAATGAACATAGCAAGCAGGACTTTGAGAAATATTAGGAAGCCTTTGTTTCAGAATTCACTGCCAACACAGTATCATTTCTCTGGGAGTTATTATCTCTTTTTGTCCAGGAAATTGTGCAGATGAGCTGCAGAACCTCAGTTTTAAAAGAGAAACAGAAAATCCTTTAGCAAAAGAAAGGCTGCCAGAGCCACACAGCAGCAAACCTGCTCTAGCAGAACTAAATATGTGTAAGGAGCAATCCAACAACACACAGAGCTCTGAGTCATTTTTAAGGGTACTTTAAGATGCATCATTTTTGGTGGAGCTGAATGCTATAAGCATCATACAAAACCTGTGCATTAAAGGAGAAAAGGCAACTATGCAGCTTCCTTTATTTAAAGAAGAATCAAGAGTTATACCTTGTCCTCAGATTTATTATTCAAGTTTAGAGAGTGTAGTAGAGAAAAAGACAATACATGTTTTCAAAATAATTTGGGAGAAACAAGACATGTATTTAAGCATATTCTGAGATATGAAAATACAATAGGTAAAAAAGCCAATCATTCAAGCAGAAGTTCAATGACAACAATTATTTTGTAAGGTAATCCTTATTATTTTAAAATTTCTTTTGATGCCTGAAAAATTTGAATCTCTTGTTTCATATTCCAAATATTACATGAAGTGATTCATTCATTTTGGTAAGGCTTTTTAGTTTAGTTTTCACACACACACACCAGACCCCTCTCTGAGTTGCACAGCATCAGAACGAGAGAAAATGGACACAAACAGGAGCACAGGAAATTCTGACATAAAAAACTTTTTCTTTTTGCCGTTGTTTTTCTAGCTAGCATGAAGCTGATCAAATACTGGAACAGGCACCCAGGGAGCTGAATGGAATCTCCATCCTCAGAGATATTCAGGACACAACTGCAGCCCTGAGCAACCTGACCTGACCAAATGCACTCTGAGCAGGGGGTTGGACTAGATGACTTCTGGAGGTCACATCCTCTGGAGCAGAGGATTTTTTAGAGATTTTCTAAATACAAAAGCATATAGACAAACATAAACACATGCACATAAAAATTCTGTCACAGATAAACTAATTCTGCATTTCATTATGCACGTGGGCACGTGCTCTACTGAATGTGGACACACACATATGACATGCTACATAAAAGATGGAGGCATCTGAGCCATGAGAAGGAATAATAAAAAACCTAAGTGTGAGCTCTAATAAAGTAGGATTATTTCTGACATTGAATGGTACGTTGGCTTTACCTATTTTCCTGCTAAATTCTGACATCTTGAGCTGCAGCAGTTTTAACTACAGCAGAACAGCACAACTAATGAAAGCTAATGAAATTCAGTCTGCATGAACTGTTCACTGTGGCTTCACAGAACAAACAACTTAGCTCTGGCCATCTAAGCAAGATATAGAGGACGTTTCTGAAATTCTAATTAGACTGAACTGAGGAAAATGGCCTCACAGAGGAAAAGAAAAAGATGGTCCTTCTCTAATTCACTGTGCCTTCTCAGAATGGACATCAGGTGCACCCACCCACTATGACACATTTCACAGCTGAGATGAGCAAAGGAAAATGAGGATTGTGCACTCACAGGAAAGGATCAGGGTACAGCCCACGGCACTTGGACTGCTCCAACCCTCTATGCTGAGTAACCAGCCACTTGTTGTTTTAACAAGGTACCCAAATGGAAAGTTTTCCAGATATTACTCTACAGGGGAATCTTTCAAGAAGAAACAGGTTATGAAGCTCAACTTAAAAAATAGTAACAGAAATGCCTTTGGGGACTAGAAATTACCAGAGTATGATAATGTAGACAAAACTTAGATGAATAGCCCTACTAAAGTGAAAGGAGCAATTTTTTTGAATTGTACATCCTTTCACAAAATGCTTTTGCATAAATTCCCACAATTGCTCTTCTCCATGATCCTCCAAAGATTTAGACAAAAAACACATTATTTACAGCACTGTTTGAATACCAGGTTAGTTCTAGATGAACTATAAAGGCCTAAGGTAGTAACTGCACAACCTTAATAACTCTGCCAACTCTTTTAAATTCCCTGTATCATGTCTCTAATATTTTTGCCTCACTCGCCATATATAAAACCATACATGTTCTCCATTTTCAATGTCTGTTTGAGAACTTACACTTTATCAGGTACAGAGATTGAAAAAAAACACTAATAGGGTAAATGCATGGAAAATTGTTTCCACAGAAAAGAAACCTCTGTCTTAAGCACAGTTTTTAAAAAAGTTGGATCAATTAGCAATCTGTGAATGCTAGAAACATCTTAACAATGTCTCAAAGATGAAAGAGCATATCACAGAATGAGCAAAGGGGAAAAAATTAAATTATGTCTGTAGTCCTAATGAATCAAAGCCCAGAAGGTGGTCTCCGAATCAGCAGGTTGTGATGAAATATTAAGAAAAATTATTATTGATGAAAAATGAATAAGCTCTTTTTGATTTTAGCAACCTTTAAATCACACTTCACTAATTAAAATAGCTTCAGCACAACCCTCCATTCCCTGATGGGCATTTAACAATCCTAAAAACAGGTGGGTTAATTTGACATTTTAGCCAATATGCATAGAGTTTGTCTTAGCCTGGCAGACACAGCACAGTTTAAGATGATGTACAAAATAATACACAGCTAAAGCTTCTTTTTCTCCTTTTTTCTTTTTTTTCACACTATATCTACTAACACGATTACAAAGTAACAACAGGCAACTTCTGCTTGCTTTCTCTGCAGCATAGTAACATATACTACCACTGTTAATGAGCCATGAACTATGTCTTGGGAAATAAAGACTGATGCTAATATTTTCTGTCTTCTTTGTTTGCCAGGTCAGAGCTCTTCCCATCCCAAAGATAAGTGGAAATGAAAAGTGTGAGGCACATTAGTTCTCACATCCCTTGAAGTCTAATTCTAATTGGTTTTTTTAAATGTTGAGAGTAGAAATTATGTGTTCTCTTTTCATCCCAGTTTGTACTGTTTCCTTTTAAATGTAAACCTAGGAATGAGGGAAGGTTGTAATCAACAATGAATTGTTGCACACAGAAGACACTTCATTACAGAAAGCAATGCAGCTCAGGCATGCCATGCGTTATTGTTACAAAACTACACACACAAATTACAATGAAACAAAATCTGCTCCTCTGCTTTTTCTTTCATAAATTAAGTCTTATATGTTATATCACTGTCTAAATTCCGGGTAGATGAAATTACCTATCCATTACAAATATGTCATCTATTTACCATAATAACATTTGATATATCCATCATGTAAGAAAGAGTGCTATGAACACATCAAATTGAAAAGCTATTTAAATGCCACTAGTATTTTGAAGAATGAAAAAAACTTCACGGCAAGTAAGTCTGATTTTAGAAATGTCTGATGTTCTTCAGAAATACCTAATCATATAATATAGGTCATGGAAGAAACCTTTCAATGTTTCACATCACAGTGTTTGAGCCTTAAGGAACAAGATTTCAAACACCTTATAAACCACTTCTTTAACAATATATCATGAAGCACAAGGCTGTGGCAATATACACTGTTTTCTGAGTGATGAGTGGAAAAGCACTGTTTTTCAGCTTTCCTACGAAGAACAAACTGAAATGAGATCTTTCAGCAATTTCTCAGTTTCCAGGGCTGCCAGTGTGGTATGTTTCATATGCATTCATTCAATGAGTTTCCAATATGTTAAAAGGAATTAACCACTTCCCCCTGCAACCATATGAATTGATGCTATTTGCCTTCCTGAAGTTCACTGCAGAGGATTCCTCCCCACAATTAGACTCCACCACTTCCTCCAGTGACAAAGTACTTTGACCATAAGCAGGATGATTTGTACGTCACATAAACAAACAAGACTGGCCATAAGGATACACAGTGTAGTTAAATATAGTTTCTCTCATCTGTGAGGGAGATGTCATTCATAAAAATAAAAAAGAAGGAAAACCCCCTCAAGCCCTCCAATATTAGAAGAGCATTTTACTGTTCATCTATTAATCTATTACATTAAAGATCTAACTTCATATTGCATATTTAATTTTAGAAAGTAAAAAGCCAAGATTTCATGAAACCACAGGACTCTCTCCAAGCTCTTCCTGTGCACCCCTCTCCCATAATCAGACAAATCTAAAATGAAAAACCCCTAGCTCATCAAATGCTTGGAAAGGGGAAGCCTGAATCCTTCACCAAAGAGGAACAGATGGGTTGACTGGAGGGACATAAAAGACAAAAAGATCATAAATTTGTATTCTATTTAGAAAGGGCCACATTCAACAGCAACAACAAATTAAACTGATTAAATTAGGGTGTTCAAGTGAGGCACAACATCAGTCTGCAATCCAAATTTTGGTTAGTAGGATTTGCAAAGAACAGATTTTAGCAGTTTACACTGGTAGGATCAAAGCACTTGATTTAATGAATGGGAAAGCCTTTGCTTTTTCAGCTTTGTGTACTCAAATATGCCCCATAATTTTCTCAGGATGAAGAACTTTAAGTTGCATTGATGGCATTAGTGGGAAAAAAAGATGTGCACGTTGCACACACAGCTGGGTTTTTGGACTGCAATCTCAAACCATACAATAACCATTTGATGCCCAAGACATGGCTCTTTCTAGCTTTTGCATCATGCTTTTTATACTAGGATATATAATTTTAGTTTTCTTTTTCCTTCCTTTTTTTAAAATTAAATATTAACTGCTACCATCTGAAAAAAAAAAGCAAAGCTTTTTCTCTTTTTTAATCTAACCAACAAAACACCCAACCGATCTGTATCTGTGTGCAAATTGTAGGAATATACCAACAAAAAATACTGTGCACAATTCAGTTACAACGTATTTAAATTATTAACACATTGTATTGAAGTGACAGGTTTTGACCCCCCTTTTATAAGCAGTCTCTCATCTGCACTTAAAGGAACTGAAAATCACCCAGCTATGCTGATATTCCCAACTTCCAGCACTGGGGGCCCACCCACAATCTCCCAGACCCGGGACAACAAGGGCACGTTTGGGTGGGCCCCTCTTCACCTCCCGGTCCTGTAACCCAGAGCGGGAAGTTCATCCCTCTTATCTCTCTGTGCATTTGCCCACTGCAGCCATTTGCAGAGCTACTGACTCCAGCTGCTTTTGTGAAAACAAACAAATAGCTGTCACACTTCAGACTGCACGGCAAGCCGGCCGGGGGAGAGGGGAAGAGAAACCACCAGGGTTTCAGTGAGGCTGTGGTAAATGGGGAAAGACATGATTCTCACAACAGTATCAGTGCTTGGTATCTACTCAGAGAGAGACCAGGACTTCCAAGTAATTAAAATGGGAGACCTGAATAGAGTTCACTGTAAGTCTGCCATTTATTCCGCCAAAGTGGTAACCCAAACAGGGGAGTGCAATTGCATACTTTCACAATAGGGAGCCTACATAAATCCTCATGAATTTATATTAAAACTTGTCTTATATTCTATCAAGATGGAAGAACAAAAGAAAACAACCAACCCAAGATAATAAAATGCCAATGCTAATAGTGTCTATTGGGTTCTAAATATACGGGTCTATGAGAGACCAAGCTAATTTTTAGGCAGTCCTGGGGGCAAGGATTACTGGCTTATAGGATGAAGGGTAGAGAAACAAAAAAACCCAATGTGTTAGCACTAAAGTGAAATTAAACCCCATGAAGAGTCTCACAGAGGCTCTAACTAATCCTTTCCTGGGTTATAACAGACAGAGGAGGAAAAATACCACAATGACTTCCAAGTATTATTTTCAGTTTTACACATTAGAGATCTGCAAATAGTTCATTAACCCACTGCTCTCCAGGCAGGTTGCCTTGGAGAGTCTGATTATTCCATAATGGCATATGTGCCATTCCCTAGGCCAGGAAGTCTCTCCAGAAGTCAGATTCTCACAGGAATGAAGCTTTGTAACACCACAAAAGAGTGACACTGACTGGAAGGTAAGGATTTAAAACCTGTGACTGTTAATTTTTGAAACATTACCAATTACTTACGGAGTCTGATAAACAAGAAGGTCTCTTCTCTGAAATGCTTGCAACCTGAATATTCTCAACATATTTAACTGCATTAGTGGTACCTTCCTTCCCCTGTAGCACGGTACCTGCAGGGCTCTGATGGCAGAGGGTAATAAATAGGGAAGAACAAGGGATCCAGAAGATAAGGAAACACTTCCAGATGAGCAAAGAGAAGTAAACAGGGGTAGGAGGGAAGAGCTTAGTCACAGTCTTATTCAGTATAGGTTGTTAGCCTTCTGCAAAGCTCTGCAGGTTTTAAATGTCACTGGATAGATGGTTTGCAGTGCTGTGGCCTTTCCCTTCATGAAAGTGCTCTTCAAGTCACTTCCAGAACCATCAAAAAATCTCTTCATCTAAGAAACATCCTAGCATTTAAAGGATGCATCATTCTGAGTAATAACTCCTATCTCTATCTCTGGTGGGCCTGGCAGTAAGCTCAGATTCCTACGCGTAAATGATCCCACAGACTTAAGAACACTCCTGTGACTGACACTACTAATAAAGCAGTTTAATATAGCTGCACAAGAGCCTGCTTTTTTAACAAATATTTATCCAAGCACAGCAATATAGTATTTCATAGCTTTCATGACCCATTCTGCTATTGCTAAGAGTTATTTTATACACTCTAGAAAGACAGGATCTGCTTATTTCACTTTTTACATATTCTTTTATTATATTAGAGTGTTTCTATGCAGTTTCCAGGTTTCATTACTCTCACGCCAATTTAAGCACAAAGATATTACTGAGAGAATCAAAGTTAACAACTTAATAAAATGTTCTCCCTTTCTTTTTGGAAAAGCAACAAGCAAAGTATGTGACCCGACCTAAAAAAACCCAATCTTGCCTCTTTGCACTGAGCAGATGACAGTTAAAGGAAGTGGGGTTATTCTCAGTTCCCAGATATTCCTTTGACATAACTTGATTCCACCCCTGATGGAAAATAAACCAGTTCATAAAGGTCTCCCTTCAAAAATGATTTTTTTTCTTTTAATGGCAAAATGCATGCAAAAAGCATATGATTATGGTATTTATGTTTCCATTAAAATGTCCTCAGCAAGCTGGAGGAGTCTAACCTACTATTTTCAAGCTATTTAGATTTACAGCAGCACAGTGCCTATTTTATTTCAATTTTATTTCAGGACAATGCACTCTTGGTGGGAAATGATTACAGAGTGACAGCCATTAGGAGTTGTCTTTCTACATCGTGCTCAGCTATGGATGTCAGGTGATTGCCATAAAGCCCCACTGTATGGCATCCTTGTCATCTACATGAAAAGCAGTATTGATCAGGCATTCAGCTTCTCTTCTCTGTGATGCAAAACATACTAGAGACATTTTTCAGCTAAGCTGAAACCTTTATTCTCAAGAACTATGTTCCTCAGACACCTCTTTCTGAATGGCAAAACAAACATAGATTATACATTCCACCTCTGCTTCACTCCATCAATGCCTAACACAGAAGTGAAAAATGTCTTAGCAGCCTATCTCTATTTGCTATCAGCACATTGGATGGAGCTGATGTCACAAGGGCAGCTCATGTATATGGAGCTAGGCTGACCATCAATCTCTTCCAATGTATTTATTTGTTTGTTTATTCAGTTATTGCTAGAGCTTCCTTTCTTCTGAGCAACAAACTCATCTGTTAAGAAAGACAATCAGCTTTGATTCTCTAGGATAGAGAACAGAAAACAACTTTTTTTAGTGTTACATCTGTAACTGATATAATCACTGAAAAACCAAACCAACCAACCAAGCAACATTTTCCCCTTTAAACCCCACCAATATCCATTAATGATTGAACTCTGATGCAATACAAATCTACATTAAAGTAATTCTAAACCAGTTTCAAATCCTGTAAGAATATATTTGAGTAGCATTTACTATTTACAGGCTGGGGTTTTTTAATAGCTGTTTTTGGTAAAACTGGGTAAAACATTGTCACTTACACACATCTGGATGTGCATGTCTCCAGTGAGTGAGTTAACATCTTTTTTCTCCTTTGCTGTATTTTGACATTATATGATGTATTTTCTATTTAGAGAAATGGAGAGACAAAGTTTAAGGAACAACCATGTGCTTCCTACCATTTGTACTGTCTACACTGATGAGCAGTTTACATACTTGTCCTCCACTTTGCTATTCACTATTTGCCATGATACAGTTAAACTTATAACAGTTGGTGGCATGTGTTGATGAAAGGAATAGAGAAGTTGAGGGAATATTAAATGAAAACAAACCCTGACAAGACCTCACACACAAGCACAGTAATTCTCTTGCAAGTTACAAAAAAAAATTGTCATAAGTATTCAGCAACGGTATGCAAACTATTATAGGACATTTTAATATATGCTCCTTTGTAACAGACTTTTAAATAACCTTTTGGACATACTTAAATGTCAAATTTTGTTTGGCACTGAGCACCAAACTTCAATAGAAATACCATTTCCCATATAAACAATGCTGCTTTTAATATGAACGTGCTAAAGATTTGAGACAGCCTGGCCATTACCAGCTCCTGGCAGTTCAGCACAAGGGTAACACACTGCAAGTGATTTCCCTTTCCTGGAAGCAACTGTTTCTACTTGGGTAACCTCTGAAACATCCAGAAGAAAGGGAAGGATGCGAGGGTGAAGAAGTAAAACACACTGAAAATAACACTCACCACAGGTGAACACTCATGTACACAATATTTTAAGGATGCAGAACTGCAACCATGTCTCATAAAATTTCTTGTAGCATTATCAGAATAAATCAGACTGCAGACAAGAGACCTCCATGGAGAAAAGCCTTGAGCAGAGCACTTGGATGCTTGGTGTCAAAAGGGGCATTATAGGAGATGCCAAGTGAAAGAGGAAGGTCTCATTGCTGGAAAGGGATAGCAAGAAAGGTTGCAATGCACATGGGGTGAGCAGACAGGTATTCTACAGACAAGGAGACAAAACAGTTAACAAGCACCTCAGGTCGACATGGTCAGAACTGGTTCTCAGAACAGTGCTCAGATGATGCTTTCTTAGTGTATCTAAGATCAAGCCTATAAAAGAGAGGGCAGCCTTTGGGAAGGTACATTAGCCACAATCCAGGCTCTCACACCGAACATTACAAAGGTCAAGCTCCCAGACATCTTTCACACACCTCAAGGACAACTGAAAGCTGCTCCTTCACAGCTGTTACACCACCTCCATGCCCAACCAGGTGATGTTTAAGATCCCTTTCAATCCAAACTATTTATTATATGATTCTGTGACACACTGTCTCAGCACTAGGCCCAAAGTACAGACCCAGCTTCTGGGAGAGGTAACTTTGAGCCTGAGATTGTACACATCACTGCAACATTCCCCAGAACGTCTCCTGGAACCAGGTGGGATTCACCATCTCCACAGCTTGGTTGTTGATAAAGATGTGAGGAGAGAGTGGAAAGAAAACCCCATACACCAGACCTTCATGCCTCAGACCCCTGAACAGGTATTTCAGAGTACACTTATAGCAAATAATAATATTTTTACATCTAAATTAAATATTTTGTTCTGGGTGTTTCTTGTCAAATGTGTCCCCCTTTATCACAGGACAAGGGCTGGTTTCTCATGCCCCATTTCTAGTACCCGACTTGCATTTTATCCCTTTGCTCAGGCCCATTGTGTGTGCCGGGTCTTTCCTTTTGTCACAGCATGATCCAGCTGTGAGAGACAGGACCCTCCATGCTCCAGGAGCAGCCTGAATGTACAAAACTACTCCACTGCTCTTCAGTCCTACCCACCTGATTATCATCAGATTCCCCTGGTACTCCATTATCTTCCACTTTACTCACTCTCTCCTGGCTCTTTTATCAGCCACCACACAGAGTTAGCTGGGTCACACAGGTCTCCTATTTTGCCGTGCCAGGTTTGTATCAAAGAACTTTTTCGTTGTTGATGTGACATTGATGCCATTCAACTCCAGCATGAAACACTGCCTTTGGTCTAACAAAAACAGCCATGAGAGTCACCACGTGGCAGACAGATCCAACCAAGCTATCTTGATTTCCAAAGGCACAAAAGTGCTGAAATGTCAGGCACCTGGGTATACCAGCGCCAGCCAATATAAGGCTAAGGAATACAAAATTTCAAGGACACAGATGAAGCTGTCGTCTTTTAATGTTTTGCTTCCTTCACTGAAATAATGTATATACATCCACAATATACAAATTATTTTCATTTACTATGAAAAGTAGACTTTTTACACAATGCAAGAGAACAGTGTGATTGAGAAAATAAAAAAGCAGCTGTGCAACAGATTTTTAGTAAAAATGTATGCATTCCACAATGCATCTGGGATTTTCTTATTTGTCATATTAGAGGACGTACATTCCTCAATATTATGTAAAGAAACTTTGCAAAATAGATCAAGTGGAGGGTCAAATACCATACTCTCAGCCCTCAATGAGTTTTAACATTTAGCTGAAATATAAATGACTCCATTACCACCTAGAACAGAATATGCAAGAACATGCTCATATAGAAGCTATACAGATCTGAAACACTGCTTTGCTGATTTAACCGAAAATTCAGCGTTTTTCTGCTGGAAAGAGAGAGGTAGAAAACAAAATGAATGAGTTTACTATGAACTAAATAAATAACTTCCAAATGAGTAAAATATATGTCTTGCACTAGGATTTTTGTGTTAATTTTTGTAAAGCTGAGAATGTGCAGAAGTACAAGTTTATAATAGTAAGCCAAGAAAAAAGGTGTATTTTCACTGATAAAGCACAAAAAAACCCTGTGAATTT
The DNA here is from genome assembly GCA_013397195.1 of Hylia prasina. Taxonomy (NCBI): domain Eukaryota; kingdom Metazoa; phylum Chordata; class Aves; order Passeriformes; family Sylviidae; genus Hylia; species Hylia prasina. The sequence continues at coordinate 1,789,142 of VYXD01005580.1, read as the reverse complement.
TGCCTTTCACTATTTTTATTTTGCGTTAGTTTACATGCCTGTTTTAGCTTCAGGTTTTCAAATGAACTCAGAACTCCATCAACAGGAACCAAAATTTTGCTCAGTTTCAGCATAAAAACAAGCAAGACACAGTTCAGGTAATGTAACTGCAGGAAGAGTAGAAATTATAAGCTACAACCCAATAAGTAACTCATGAGTGAAGCGTAAGAATTTGCTCTCTTGGTCTACACTTAATCAAAAAGTTCAACCTGTTAGACTGAAGTTCAGGACTACAGTAGGACTAGAATCCATGTAAGCCTTAACCCATTTTTGCTGTAACAACAGTAACCTTTTAGAGATTTTGTAGCAGCTGTAAATAGACTGGAAATGTATTCCACAAATATATCCGCTAGAGTTTTGACAAATAAACCTAATTATGTTAAAAATTTGAATTTCATTATAATGCTACCCAACAGTGATTCCAAAATTCCAAACTATCTGCAGAAAGAGAAGTAATGCAGTTGCTCTGCAGAAAACAACTTTCCTATCCCATTCCATAACAGGTTTATTACACAGTGAGTTCAATACTGCTCTACACAAAGGCTTTAAAAAGCCATTAATAAAAATGAAGCTCTGCCTTTCCAATTGATATGGACAACCATCTCCCATGACACAAGCAATACAAGGGCAGATTTTGAGAGGGTGTATTGATTGCCGCGTGGCGCCTACCTGTCTCCAGGTGAAGACTTTGAATTCCGTGGTTTCTTCACTTGGGCGTACAAGGCTTCCACCGTCTGCCCTTCCCTGGGGCTCTGCGGTCGCGCGCCCAGCGGGATCGTGCCACTGTTTGGGGAGTCGTAGGCAGCGATCCCAGCGTACATCGGATCCGCCTCACAGCCAAACGTCCGGTTAAACTCCTGGATCTCTGCATAGTCACGTTCCCGAGCCTGCCTCTCTCGAAATTCCCGAGTTTTCGCTTGGATTCTGAAAAATTAAAAGAAGGCTGAAACCGATGGATGTCCCCCCTGAGGCATTTGAAAGCAGCAGTTTAGCAGACACTTTAGGTAGCCTGTCTTAATGGAAACCAGCGGAGGGTTCCAGTTTCAGTTTGCCATGGGGTCTCATGTTTACCTTGGACATTGAAGCCTAGATTGAAGCAATGCTACAACAAACATTGGTCTTTTAGGAGTATGTCTGATTATCCACTGTCTTTTTTTTCATTATTAGCTAAATAATGACTAGTTGGTAAACAGAGTTAATCTATCATTTCATGCTTCTTAGGATGCCTGTGCTATTACCTGGCCTGACACCATTCATATTGTATTGTACTCCATCAAAACTTACCAGATTTAATGGTTCTACTGCATTTATTTAGAGAGGAATTTTAATGTACTTTCTTAGCTAAATACTACAAAAATCACATTTTTTTCAGAATTTAAAAACTGTGCAGGGATAGGATGCACGGATATATTTATGTTTGAATGCATGCAGTAAACAGCTGAAGCAGATTCTTGTATGATTCCTTTGAGATGTGCATGCTTTTTTAAAAATATAAACAACTGAATCTGGCATCTTTCAAAGCAAGATGCATCTTCTCAGAAAGTAAAAAAATGTGTCGTGTTAAAGTTACAAATTAAAGGTGATGCTGGACAGGGTTTATATCTACATGCACTAATTTTGCTGTACGATAAAAAGTGACATATAGAAATAGATGACATTTAGGAATCTGACAAGCACAGGTCATATTTTCAAAAGCACATAAAGGTATTATAAAAATTTGATCTGGGCTTCAAAGTCTCTTTGGTATTTTATAGAAGTTGATGTATTGCACACACACATGCACAGTGAACTGACCACACCCCCCCTTTACACTGTCACCCCAGACCAATTTAATGCTCTGTCATCATTGCAAAATGAAGCTGTCTCCTCCCTTCCATTAGTAAAATGTGCTCCTTTTTCATCTAATACAGCCACGACTACAGCGTGACAGCATCCATCCATGCAGACTACAGCTCTGTGCATCTCTGCTGTGTGCCATTTCCAAAGACATCTTGTTTGCCAACTTTTAACAAGAGCAGCCTATTCAGAGCCTCTGCCTCTTTTGAAAGCCTCGACTCTTCTGAAAATAGAAAAGCCTTAAAGTTAGGTAACTTTGACGTTCTTGGAAATTTTAAAATGGCCCCTTCAAGATTAGATTTGCAAAACAAACAAAGGGGATGCACAAAGGGTGTGATTCAGAGTGCAGATAAAGACATGAGATCTTAGTGCCAGCAGTAGATGAGCTCAGAGCAGTCACTATTGCAGGCTCCCCTTAAAGTGGCCAAGAGCTTCTGTCAGAGACTCCAGAGTTAGGAATCATCTGCGTGCCAGAGACTGAAAGGAGTCATTCTACAGGCACTTTTGATGCTGTTGCTTAGGTCTTCCTCATGGGCTTGGATACCCACCCTTGAGTGAGCTGCTCAAACATAAGCAGCTCTGGCCACCTGACATCCCCAGGGAATCCTGATGGACTTGCAGCTGCTGGGCAAGGAGTCCCCCAGGTCATGCTGAAGTCTCAGAGACTGTGACAGCCCAAATGATACAAGTCACCTGTGTTCAAGCATGTGAATCCAGCCCTGAGCTGGTATGTGAACATCAGAAATGTCTCTTCCTCAGACTGAGTCCCAAGCAAACTGTTCCTTTACACTAACAAAGATCACCACAAAAAACAAGGGAATGCAGGGATGGCATGGATACACTGACACGTTTTTCCCCAAAAATCCTGAAGGTATCAACCACAAATAGTGATTTGGGATACAAGTGATTGACTGAATTACCTTCAACAGACAGAGCCATCTACACTGATGACTCAATGAACCATTTACACGCCCCATGTTCATCACAGTGAAAAGAAAAAAAAAATTTAAAGTTCAATCTAAACTAACATAACTTTTTAATTTTGTACATACAAAATTGTTTTCTTTACTGGTTTCTTTTTATTTTAATAGGGAAAAATGAAAATAAAAACTATAACACTGGTCACCTGAGAGAATTTTCCTCTACAATTTCAGTAACATCAGACCGGAATTGGTTTTTGTTTAATTTACAGTGGAAAGGGGGTCAAATTTAAATCCAAAACTCATTTCAAACTTAAACAGGGTTTCTGTAGGTCTATTTAAAAATAATATATTTTACATTCTCCCATACCCCAGAGCTGTTAATTCAGAAATGTTACAGCCTTAATCACTTGGAAGGTATCTATGTACAAGGAAAAGCAGGTCTGAGAATCACCTGGGCATATTGATTCCTCTCACTGTAGTTTACCTCCCAATTTGTAGTCCAGTATTAATTACTCTGTGAAGAAATGTATTTATCTACTGATATTTGTCCTTTGAATGGGAGAAGCAAAGGAAATCAGAAATTTCTTAGACATTGGTAGCTTTAATTCTCCTTCAAATGGACAATTTATTATCACATACAGGAACACTGCCTGACACAATTTGAAGGAAAAAAATCCATGTATTTTAGGCAACCAAAATTTCAGTGCATGAACTCAGCCAGCGTAACAATAATGTGACATAGAGTAATTCAATGAGAAGAAAACATTGTTACTTGAAGTGCTTCTAAAACAGAATTACCTGGTGGTTAAAGGTGATATCTGCCTTTGTCACAAAAACTGCTGTGGGAAGGGCAGTGAACTTCTGTGACTTTTGACCATGAAGATCACACCACTCCCCACACCAGCAGATATGAGTGTTCCCTGTTTCATGTGAACCACCTTTCCTCCTGCATCTGCTATTGGCTATTTAATAGTTTGGATGCTGAGCCATTTGCAGCCAGAGCATTCAGGTTTTCCCATGCATGGTTCCATGAGGGATACTTATTCCCATTCAAGTGGGAAAGAACTGATTGTTGAAGTGTTATGCAAGTAATTACGTTCACATCCACCAGGAAAATTTTTAGAGTATTTTCTACAATTGCTAATACAATGTATTAATACATGTACACAGTATTAAAAATCAGAGTCTAAACGCATTAATCTTCCTATTAATTATAAACAAAGTACCCAGTAACTGTTTGCAATAATATTTAACAAAGGGTAACACTAAAATTAAAGGTATGAGATGTCCGACTATACTGAAATACAAAACGTTCAGATTTTTTCTCTTAATTATTTTTTTGTGCTTTACATTTAACCCAGTGTGAAAATGTTACCACTTTAACATGACAAAAGTATAAGTATTTTGATTGCTTAACATATTTTTGAATATTGTTTAAAATATGTTTGGGTTTGCCTTTTCAAGGACATACCACATTTAACATTATGTCTTTCCACTTAAGATTATGTCTTTCCACTTGAAGGAACCAAACAACTAGGGAAAAATATGTAGGCATGTTCCTGAAAAGAAGAAGAGCTCTCAGCTTAATACTGCACTATCCCTATTTAATTTTAACAGCTTTTAACTCTGAATATATTTTTATGTAAGGACCTGAACTTAATGTGATGCTATATTTTATGTTGCCCCTCTGTGTGCTCGTATGTGTGTATGCTTGATACGCCCTAAATCATTTGTTAGCACATACCACATCAAGTATCTGAGCAGGAAATGCCAGTGCAGACTGTTGTGGGGAAGATTTAAATGGTTATGTAAACACACTGTGTAGCACAGATGAGAACCTAGAACTTGGTCTGTGCTTCAGTCTTAATCAGCAACACCCCTAATAATGAAATCCAGTATCTGGAGAAGTGTTTGACCACAGCGCTTTGGTTTCATAATGTGGATAAGTCTATTAAGCTGTCTTCACTGAATTGTATTCCTTCATGACACAGCACAATAAAAATGTGTATGTCTGAGATTTCAGATCAGCTAATTTTGGGGATTTATAGACTTTCTAAGGATTTTGTGGGGAGTCAATATAAAAATAATAATAATAATAACAATAATGCTTAACATTCACATAACTCTTTTCATTGTCAAAGAATTTTTGCAAAAACTGCTAATCAATTTTTCAGTGTTTAAACTGAACTTTTAAAAATACAAAAGCTATCCTAAGAAGTTTCTAAACCCCTCCTGCTGAAGTGTTAATACTGAAAATGTCAACAACACACTGTCATACTTTTGAGACTCAAATTATAATGTTCAGTATAAACTATCCTCATGCATTTGTGTGCCATTCAATTCAAAAGCTAATGATAACTGCTTCAAATGACAATATTGTTAGCTGCAGAACTTTCTATAATTGTTAGAAGAGCTCTTCATTGCAAACTAATCCAGTAATGATAGACATACCCATTGTACAGCAATTCTTATGCACATGAAACAGTGGTCACAAAAAGAAGGAAAAAGCTTTTGCATGGTAGTCCCCAGCAAACAGCAGATGCCTCGTTCCCTTCTTAAAAACTGTGAGTGATATTCAGCTTTCAGATGAACTACCATTTCAGACACCTAAATTTAGGTGTCAAGGTATGTTTTGAACTCCCAGGAGAGCTGGTCAAGATTCAGCCATTTCAGGCAGCTGCTGCATGGTCCAGCACACAGTTCAGTTGAACATCTGTAACATGGACATTTTAAGGTGAAGCCAAACCCTTCTCTGGTCTCTACTGACTGTGCTGAGTAGCCCTTCCTTGACCACAAAAGGGCATTTAGCCATGTAACTCATATATCGGTACTAAGTAATCATATTAATTTGGGATTCAATTCCACCCTGAGCTAAATGTTTACAGCAGTTCTCTGAACTAAACTTTTAACTTTTTTTCAGCAACAGAAAAGTCAAATCTGTGGAGATGGATGAGCTGTTGTTGGTAAAAGTGAATAAGCAAAGCTGTTAAAAGAATTGAACACTAGTTTCATCCTAAGTTAGGAGTAAAATATAAATATATCCTAAATCCCCTGGGACCTTCAGTCTCCTTTGTTTGGATTTTTTCACATTAGTGATTTAGGTCCTTGCAAAAATATCACTACTTATCTTAATTGATGAACACAGCATGGGAAGGATATTCACAGCTAGTACATTACATTTGCCACTGCAATGGCAGCAATACCCTCCCCTAAGAGCAGAAAAAAAGTTGGCTGCTGTTTCTGGTGTGCAATTGCTTGGTCAATTCAATTAATCCTCCTGCTGCTGCCAGGATTCAGCTATTGCCCAAGTGATAATCCACACCCTCATCTTTTCCACCGAGACTCACTCATTTACAAAATCAGTATTGAACGCTTGCAGTTCCACATATGTGAGATGGCTGACAATGTTTATTAAAGATAGAAACAGCATTGTGTAAGGACAGAAGCTTAATGACAAGCCATTCACGGCTGCCAGTTCTCAGTTCTTCTACCATCAGACTGGCATGCACTGGGATGATGGATTGGAAACAGAGAAAAACAACAACACGTTTATAAAGCCAGTCAGCTTGTTCAAGTTAGTCCAGCGGGATGAACACATTCAGTCCAATTTTTGCCAGATATCGTTTCTAATAAAGAGGTCAGAAAGTGCACTGGCCAGCAGCCAGATCTTGTCAAATTTGTCCCCTCCTTCTTTGCTAGTGAAAAATACCTTGCAGGCACAGCACACCAGGTCTCACTGTTCCTCCCCCAACCTCCTCAACTGCCTTCAGGGCTTTAATGGCCCTTTTTCTAATTTTTGGCAATCAAGTCAATATGGGAGTTTGTCCTCTCCTGTATTTTTCTTTGACCTTTGTCTGGAGCCAAGCAGAATTTTTCTGACAACTACCCTTCTAATGAGGGTACCTTGATTATAGGCATTACTGTGATTTCACTCTGAACCGGCATATGACACTTAGCTTTTCTTACCATGATTAGAGCTAGTCAGTTATCACAGTTATAACCACCTCTCAGCAAAGCCATCTGCTTTCCTGGGAAAATCATTCCAAAAGATCACTGTGCACAATGGATAATCCTGGCCACCAACAGCCACAGCTTGTAAATAAGAAAGACACCTCCTCTTCCTCATTTCCCCCCATTTCATTCAAATCTTTATCACATTTTTGAAAAAAAGTCAGAAAATACTGCTATGTAAATATCATTTTTAAACTGAAAGGCTAGAGACTCACCTTTCCCAAGTCATTAAAAGAAAAATATTAACAGTTCTGCCTTATCAGCTATAGATATAGATGTGTGGCCAGTTGACTGAAATATGACCATCCTCTGACCTCAGACACATGAGAAAACACATGCAAAATGTGGTCAGTTTGCACAAGCATACAGGGACAAAATCAGAAAGGCCAAGGCATAATGTGAAATAAAAGTAGCAGGGAGCTTTAAAGATGACAATAAATCATTGCGTAATTGCATTAGCAGTAAAAGGAAGAGCAAAGAAAAGGTTGCTCCCCTGTGTGGCAGTGAGGGAAGGATATTGACAGATGATGCTGAGGAGACCTAAGGCTTAATGGTTTTTCCCTTTGCATCTGTCTTCACTGAAATGGCTGACTGCAAGCAGATGACCAGCATAATTGACTACCACCAATAACAAAAACTATCTTCAATATACCAGCAAAAAAAGTATCTAGGAACTGGTTAAGGTGGTTGAAGTTCATCTGACACACATCTGAGGCAGCCTCAGGCTTTTTCAGAAACTTGGACAACTTGTTGAGGATAGCTAAAATACTAAAAAAACTAGAAAAATCAAACATACCTCAGAGATGGAGGAGAATTAAACACTAGTGAGTTTTACTTCAATCCCTTCTTAAGTAAACCACTGGTAAGCACAGAGGAGATAATGGGACAAGCAGTAGCCACCATAGAATTATCAAGAACAGATGTGGTTAAATCAGTCATATTCCCTTCTAAAACACGGGAAATGGCCTTGTGAACAGAGCAGAAACAGTTGCAGGCTAAGAAAAACAGCTATGGGATCGATGCAATAGGTTGGACAAGGCTGCTCCTACAGAGTATCTAGAGAAAAGATTCACAGTCACCAGAATGGTGAGATTGAGATATTTTCTATGTGGATCACGCTAAAACATCAGGAGTTTCCATTATTTTTTAGGACACTATCGAATCTGCAGAAAACACAAATGAAGGAAATTTGGAGGAAAGGATTAACATTTCAAATGTTTTTGAAATACAGAGTAGACTTCTAAAATAGAATTAATTTAAATAACAGCAACTAGAAGGTAATTTACATAGTTCAAAACAATTAAACAATCAATTAAAAGTAGAGAAAAAATCTGTGAGTTGCTTTTTAGGAATGGATCTGAAAGTTCCACTGGGTAACAGATATGAGTCAGCAATGTGAAGCTGTTTGGGAAAATAAAAGACACTGGGGACATTAAAGCAGTCTGCAAACACCAGAGGAAAAGAATGATGTGTTAGGTATTTAACTGAAGCAAGAATAAATGAGTTAAGATACTGTGAGCAGGGCAACTCCCTAAACAAAAGGCAGTGGAAAAGACTGCCATAGGACACTGCAGAGTTTATTGTAAACTAAACCAACCCCCCCCCCCCCTGCCCCCCCCAAAAATAAAACAACCAAAAAAAACCAGGATGAAACAAACATCTTGCAGGAATAGCCTACCCTGTAGATCCTACTTTGAAAAAGTGACACGGTCTCTCTTAAAGATCTATAATTCTGCACGTACATAGAAATTTTACATACATGTATTTCCTATATTTTGGTTCTGCAGCAGCTGAGAAATATAACAAGGACTACATTTTTTTATTTAAAAAGGCTGCCCATCATCTCTAAATTAAAGAAATGTATCTACATAATCAGACAGTCTTAATTTTCTTTCTCCTTCAACAATCACAGCCTATCTGCCAATTAGAATATGTGATAGTACTTAGTATCTCTCTGAAGATCCCCCCTCCTCAAATCAGAAGACATGCATGAGAATTTCAAAAACGTTTAATGAGCTACAACCCAGGAGGGCTGCAGTTAAAACAGAAAAAAAAGGTGAAGGATAAAGGTGATAAGGTGATTACTTTAAGTGCCCTAATATATTAAGGAGAGAACATTATGCTCATTTTTATAAGGAGTTATATTAAAGAAGGCTATTAAAGAAGGCAGCAAAATACAAATGAAGACGTAAAGAAATGAAAAAATGCAGGAGAGAAAGTAAATATTATGCATATGAGCAGGTGAAGTGCAAACACCAATTTGAAATCAAGTGACATTGATGAAACTAAAGGAGACATTAAAATTATATCCTCTAACCTTGTGGAATCTCTCATATATTTCACCCCCATTCTTCCTTATCACCTGACCTTCTTGATTCACCCTTTGTCTTTCCAAAGTGAAGACACGTCCCCCCAGCACAGCATCTCAAACCTGCTTTCTTGGATGTTGCAGTAAACAAGTGAAAATCCTTGCTTACTTTTGAGTTAAAAAAAATCTGCAAATTACCTTTCTTACACTTTAATGGAGTTTCAGCCTACTTTGCAGTTAGCAGTCTGCCACACTTTAGGGTGGAGGCTTTGTCTGTGGTGCTTTTTTAAAGAATATGTTTCAACCAAAGGAGAATGTTGCAGGTACACAGGCAGCACAGGTCTTGCTGTCTCCAAAACAAACACTACCTTGACTGAATTTTTTTGTCCTTATTTTCATGCCTGATCCAAGGATCAGTGACCCCAGCAGTGGAGGATCACTCAAATGAGCAACTGAGACTGTAACCCTGCTGGGAACCATGTTCCATCAAAGAACATCATTGCTGTCTGAAAGTAAAATGGAAATTAGTCTTCCTTTTGCATAACAAAACAGGCCAGAAAGGCTGATATTTACACCTACAACAACAGATCCCTGATCATAAGATTATCTTAGCTCTAATCTTCTATTTAGCTCTTCTGCTGGACCAAACTAGAAGAGATCATGATATTCAACTATGGCTGAAACACAACGTTGCTGAAACACAAGCTCCTGCTTTCATCCTTCCTCGCTTTAAGAGCTCTGGTTTCCTCCCTCATGCAGACTTGCTTGGACCATTTCTGCCCGTACATTTTTTTTCCCCAACTGGAGAACGATTTCAGGAAGCAGCACTGGTGGGTAATATCTGAATTCTGCAGTTGATGTGTAAGGAGCAGCTGTTTCCATGTGTGCAAGATACAAATGACACAGGCATACCACATTTCAAATGGTAGCATATATCATTCCATGAATCAAATCAGTCATTCCCAGATATTGCAGGCACCAACTGGAGGTCGAGCTATGATGTTGTTGTCAGCTGGTTGAGCTGAGCCTATCCACCAGCCATGCTCCTCTAGCTGAAGTCTAGAAACAAAAGTGGGCACAAAATTCTACTGCTAGCCCTATTTCTGGTCCATTGTTCTGTGTTTCTAGAGTACTACGTATAAAACAGCCTAATCTAGAAGCTGGAAAATGAAACAGTATGAACTGACAAAAAAAGCAATGAAAAACCTCACAACAAAGCATGGATTATGTGAATCTCATACACTGAAGAGGAAAGAAAAGGAAAAGAAAAAAAAAATCAGACAAACCAATAAAGAATATAGCTCATAAGTCAATATCTTAGCTCAGGACCCTCAAATTCACACCTACAACACCCCTGAGGTTTCACTTCTAAAACCTTACTGGGTCACAGTACTGAGAGCACAAATCTCTAGCATGGCCAGGAACAGAGCCAGGTGTCTCATAATTTGTAAAAGGTTTGTTCTGGTAACTGGTTAAAAAATAAAGGTTGCAGCTGTGGTGTGGAGGGAGGATGGATGTGCCTCTTAGGAATGTATCATTAGGTATCTTTCTGGCTAGTCAAATACTTGCTGCTACACTTAAAAAATAGAAGAAGGAGTAGGATTCGTGCCTTGTTTTACTATCAAACAGAGTCCTGTAGTGCAAAACCTGATAGGTTTTGAGTTCTGCTCAATTCAGCAAGAATAAGTTCAGTAAGTTAGTTACTATGGTAGAGCTATTTTAATTCTCAAATAAGTCTTTGCCACAGAAATTCTGCCACTAAAGGAGAGTTCATATGACATCAGAGGACATGCTGCTGCCTTAGCCTAAAGTTCTTGGCATTCTAAAATGAAACATTTTAGTGCTCTTACTTTGGACTGGTATGTCTAAGAGAGCATTGAATTTATCTGATCTACAAGACACCTTAAACTAATTTGTGATGTAGAATATTATAAACACCTCCTAAATTATGTTTTTTCAATATATTGCAAGGGACTTGGCTAGACCTTGCCCAGTGCAATGTGTTGAATCACTATGTTAAAATAATAGAGAAAATATGCTTTTAGCATGATGTCTTAAAATCTCTATAATTACAACATAGAGCTAGAAAATATGTGGTGTTTTGTTTGAAAAACTACTCCAGCAACTATTATTCTACAAAGGCTTCAATTTACATAGCTCCCAAAGTCAGTATTTTTATGAAGTGGAAGTGGCCTGAAATGTTTTTCCAAAGTTCAATATTCACATGCTTCACTTCTCCGTTCTCTTCCAAAAATTATTGCCATTGATTTTTTTTTAATATCCTGCACCCTTATCCATTATGTAAAAAACCACTGCCAAAAAAAAAAAAAAGCTACAAATCTCAATGAAACTGAGACAAGCAGATCCCATCACAAAATAAGTGAGAATGAGAAACATATTGCTCTGATTTTCTGATCACTGAGGATCCGTTATGGGATGGGAAGATGCTGAAAGTTTCAACAAAAACTTTACAAATTACTTGTATTCTCAATGTTTGCAGCAATGACCGTTTTAGAGGTAACAGTTTTCCTGAAAGCTGTTAAGTGACATCAAAATATAGCAGTAGCAAAAGTAAAGCTGAACCTTTGAGTTATTTCAAAAACACAGATAACTCTTAGCCAACGTAAGGAACAAAAATCGTTTCCTTATCACAGTATGTTGTCTTTTTTCCTTAAAGTAAGGTGAAACTGCTCGATGAAAATATTTTGCTTAAGGGGGAAAAAAGTTGGGGTTTTCCAATAAAAATATTATGGTCTCTCTGGGAAATCTGGAAAGACACCAAGAGTGTCCTGCTGTTCAGCCCCCTACTCCATCTGATACTTTAACAGTTCCAGATGGCCTTTACTACAGGATGACCTTCCCTCTATTCTTTTATTATGACCTTTGGGTCACAAATTATCTATAGGATGCTGCTGTCATTTTGTAAGACGTTGCTGTACTCTTTCATCTAAAGAATAAAGATGCTTAACATTAAAAGTCATCATTGTTAGGCTGACCTTCCAATGATGATCAAACCAGACAGTTATTCCAATCAATGTCACTGCTGCAGAAAATATGTTTCATTTTTTGCAACACTGACATTAAGAAACTAAGGCACAGTTTTAAATCAAATCAGTCTTGCAATCCTACTTGGCTAGAGAGCACAGCCTGTTATACTCATCTAAAATATCAAAAATATTGCTGCAACAGTTTTGATGAGTTACACTGATTAGAAGGATGTCGTGAGCTTGTTTTTTGTAAATTATTGATGCGGTTTTCATCCCAATGTCATTGATAGGAGGCAATAAAACTTTATGTAGGTTTCATTAATTATTTGTCTTTATCATCACTAACAGAACACATTGAACTTACACAGGAAAATATAATAAATAGTCCCAATGTACTAAATAAAGTAATAAGGTTAATTTCTTTCCTGCTGTCAGTAAATTCATGTTAGCAGTCTCTCGTCAGCTTGACATCAATTAATGATTTTAATTCCAGACTCTTGTCACAGTACTCACCACCCTCCCGTCTAATTAAAATGGATGATGCATGATGAAGGGAAAACACAAGACTTCTGTTCTTGTTGTAACATTTCTATTCATTAGTATACTTTTACAACAAAGGGCTTGTGGCTTTAATGGTGCTAGAGAAGGATGAAGAGAAGTTTATTACATGTTAGAGACAAAGACCCATATACCCGTAGGAAAGTATAATACAGGAAGCATTTTATGGAATAACTGAATCCT
>VYXD01005580.1:1508390-1776260 GCA_013397195.1 Hylia prasina | reverse complement strand
CAGTTTTAACTATTAATGAACAGGCAGAATGTTTCCCTCTAAATTTAGGGCAAATAATGTGTGAACGACACCCACTCTACTCGCAGCCTTGTTTACATCCGCACAAAAAAAAAGTGCTGTCAGCCTATTGACNGTCCCGGAGGGGCCGGGCCGGGCCGGCAGCGCCGAGCCCGCAGCTCCCCCTCCCGGCCCCGCCGCTCCCCAGGCACCTCCCGGCCGGGAACTGGCGGCGCCCGGGGCACAGCGACGGCAGAATCATGTAAATGTAGCTCCCTTTGTAACCCAGAGGAACAAAAGGTCATGCTTTCCAAAACAGAAAGGGCAGCAGAAGGTTTGTGGTCCAGACGGGAACTATTCACATGCACGTACCCACCGCGGCATCGCTCTGCCGTGTTAAAAGTGTCCTCCAGCAAGCACAGCACAGGCTGGGATTGCACAGCCGCTGGGACCGAGCAGAGCGAGCCCCCGGCTCCACAGGCCCCATCTGACCGCTCTATCGCCCTCCCAGCATCTCCGAAGCCGCTGTCACAGCGCTTCCACCAGCACAGCACTTTCATTCTCTCCCAAAAGGTTTCTCCTTATCTCCCTCCTCAAGACTGATCCTCCCAACACAGGTGTTTAAGGACTTGATTTTTGCATCCATTCCAGTGGAAGTTGAGGAAGAATACAATACTAAGATTAAAACACGTTTATGGTAACACAGAGATTTATAGAACATTAGTAAAGCTCTTAAATCAGTGTATTAACCAAACAGAGAAATATCCTCTAGACTTTGCTTCCAAGAGGAGGAAGTGCCTCTAGAGGCAGATTATAGCATAAGCACTGTTTGCCCATAGATGGATCACAAACTCTGAATCATGAGATTACATGAGAATTGCAACTTTCATCTTTTAAGCATTATCCAGCAGTGAAGCATGCTGGATTCAGATGAATTTCTTGAAAACTTCACAAAGAGGTACATTTATTTCATCCCTCTGTTATCTGCTACTCGGGTACAAAGAGTAAAGTTGTTCAGGTCAGGGAGAACTTTCTTTGCTAGAGGAAGTCAGTCCAAGGCTGAAGATCCACCAGCACATACAGCCTTGCCATGTGTGCCAAGAACTGCACATGCCTGTGCTAAAGAAGGGAAGACCATGGCAAAGATTTTGGAAAGGTTTTGGATTTGCTGACAATTTATTTTGCAATAAACACAAAGTTGAAATGTAAAGGAAAAAAAAATAAGCCCAAAACAACAAAAAGAAATTTAAAGAAAAATGCAAGGATGTGGAAGAGTGAGAAACAAAGGTATCAGCACCTGCTGTTTGGAGGGATGTCTCTCTCCAGGAAGGACTACCAATAACAACCAGAAGACAGAAGCAGCAGGCTTTTTAAACAATTCTGTCCTCACATCTCCTAAGAAAGTGACTACACTAAAAGGCTTGAAGAATTCAGAAAACATTTCAGGGCAATTAGGCTGCAGGATATCAACGGACACATTGGCTAAATACTGAGCAAACCCACTCTGGGAGGCCCTCAAAGACCAGATGTAGAGGGTTTCTAGATTGGAAAGGTCTGTGGGCTTCCAGAGGTTTGGATGCAGCAGCAGAGCACAAGGTGCATATGAACTGATTCCTCTTGTTCACTGACAAAGGTTTCAAAATCTCCTTTTAAGTCTACCCAACACTGCAATGCTTGTGTTAAACTAGAAGCAATTGGAAGCATCTCTAAAAGCTCAAGATACTCCACACATCTCCAGTATGCAAAATCCCAGAGATCCTAGGAAGATATGCTAACCACAGGTACATCAGGAGACTCTGGATCTGATAAAAGACCTTCCATAACAAAACCACAAAGGACCCAGGGCTGTTTTCTATCCCTGGGAATGTGGCCAGTTTGGCTACAGTCACAGTGGTACCCAATTTGAGCAGTCAAGTGATAGACAGACGAGATGACCACACAGCAAAGAGGGGCTCCAAATTAGCACACATGTAAAACAGCTGTGATCAGGCACAGGACCAGAGCTAACTGACTTTGGTTTTAATTCAGCTTCCTCAAGACTACAGTATAGACTCTCTCTTAGGAGACTCAAGGCCACGGTCAGAAAGCCTACTGCCTAGTCTTGCTTCAAGTTTTCAACTGGTGCCACTGCTGGGGAGAGCCCTTCCTAACAGCACAGCAGAGTCCAGCCAGGTTTTAAGATCCGTGCTTGGCAGATACTCAAGGATAATGCAAGCAGACTTGCTTTTGTGCAGTAAACCAGTATTAAAGCATAGTGACATGGGGCAATGTTCTATGGCCTTGGATGAACTGTTGTTTCAACATTTGGATGATTTACAAAGAGAATTTTTGATAAGACTAGTGGGTGGTCTCATCAAGTACACCCCTAATTGTCCCAATATTCCTTGTCATTGAAAGCTGGCTGTATTTTCAACTAGATAACTTCATTTTTTGTTCAAAATTACTTTAAGATTGTCAGTAAACATGCACCATATACATATATATCAAAAATATATAGGATGTAGATTAGAGATACACAGCTTAAGAGATACACTCAATCAAAGAATCACAGAATCAAGAAAATATCATTAATAATATATTTATGAAACGCCATTTTATTAATTTAGTCATGGTAAATTGAAGAGCATTAATTTTCTTATTTGTCTCATAATCCTTCTGAATGCTAGGTTTTAAAGAAAATACTACTGTAAGCATAATACTATTGAAATTAATAATTCCATAAAATGCTGGGCACGATTGATTTTTAATGGTCTGTTCACTTGTTCTCTGACCCCCCTAAGGATTTTTGCTCCTAGCCTCTCATACATAGTAAATTCATTAAATCCAACCTATTTCCCCAAAGCATTGCATCATTTTAGAGGGAGATAGTACCAAATACCAAGTAAAATAGAAGTGAATTGCACTGCTAAAAAAAATTAAGAAAAAAACCCACAGAAAACAAAGTTAAAATAGCAGCCATTATGAGCCAACACTGACAGTAATATTTTACTGTCTCCTAGTAAGCATTTTGAGGGATTGTTCAGTTAATTTGCAAGAGTACTCTTCATTAACAGCATGTATCTAACATCAGTATTTTACAGGATCAAAAGGAAACTCCGCAATCTAACTGCAAAAATATTTAGTCTCTATGGACCAAATCAACATCTGATTTTTTTAGAAACATAAGGAAGCACCTCACACATTCAGTTGCTATTTTATCATCTTTTATTAGTTGTACATGCGACTACCCCAAAGAAGTTGCATTCTCTTATAGACATAACACAAAGGAAAGCAAATACACAGGGAAAGAGAATAATGGGAGGAGAAGGACCCATGTTACTGTAACATCAAGCTGTTATGAAGTTCTGGGACATGCATTTTCTGCAGTTTCAGTGAACACATAAAATTGTTTTTATGACACACGAGGAGTGAGATTTCAGGAAAGATTCAAATTGGTTAGCATAACTTGATGGACAGGGATTAGGATTTGCTCCATGCATTGGGGGCTATACAAATAATTTCATAATTCTACCTTGGTACCCAGCGTGACTATTGCAACCTCTCTTACATCATCACATGGACAGTCTATACTCTGACCATTCTTACTGAGAGAGACAGAGAGACACAGAGAGACAGAGAGAGAGAATGAAGAGAGAGAAAACGTTACTAACTCAAGCGTCAAGTCTTTCTTCTTTTTATAAATGCATACCTCTGATTTTCTGGGGACCTAATGTTACTAAGAAACCCTAAGGGTTACTAAGGGCCAGCTGGGGCTCAGCAATGTGTGAAGCCAGGGCACAGTGTGGTGCTTGTTTGGCCAACCATCCCCTGCCCTGAGCTGGGCAGAGCAACCAAGGCAGCTTTCCATGGCTCTGCAGCCCTGCCATGAGCTCTGTGGCTGCTCTATCCATGTGAAGGGAAGTTGGCTGCACAAACACCCTCATCACTTATTTCCTTCAATTCCAGCCTTCCTCTTTACCATTTAATCTGCAAACACTTTACTTTTAAAAACAGGAACAAATTTAATGACCCTGCCCCACTTTCATTAAAAAAGAGAAAATAAAACCCAATCAGACTAGCAAAAAACATCCAGCCACTGTAATCCAGCCACTGTAATCCAGCCACCTTCTACAATCAGAATGGATGGACAAAGACAAGAACAAATTTTTACATCAGTTTATGATAGTATATCTGCTAAAGAGTAAAAAAATTCCCATGATGTAATCTAAACAGATGGTCACAAATGATAAAGTTTCTGGAGTTTAAGTTAAACCAATAAACACACACCCCCAGCCTGCCTTTACTGTAAATCACTCAACCCTAAAAGAACTGAAAGCAAACTATTTTAGGTATAACTGAGGAGTCTACACAAGAGTTACCGTGGCTCTCTATTCCACTGAGCTGTTAATGATGAAGCCACCATTCATGAACTTTCATTCTTATTTGCAGAAGACCAAGGTGCATAGAGATGATGGTTAAAGAGAGCACTATGATTAATTAGCGATATCTCCTCTACATGGACAAGAAAATTTCCCTCCAGAGTTTCTGCATCAATCCTAAATTTATAGGAGATATAGCAAGATTTTTAGATAAATAATTCTAAAGCATAGTTCACTTTCACTGCTAAATGTGTCTGAATCTATTTGCCATTCGGCAATCAAAGTTTGTAAAGTTTGTCTCCTTACTGAAATGATGTCTAGTCAAAGAGGTTTTCTCTCCACTCACACCTCCCAGTATAAATTAACTGATAACCTAAGCTTTTCAAGATTTTGACTAAAGAAAATCATCTGTGACCAGAGTCTAGGCCCCAAATATCTAGGACTACAAGAGACAGGATGAAAAGTAGACTGGAAATATTGAGAAGAGCATATGACATACATATATTATATAGGTTTTTTTATGTTATATCATTTTATATGTTAAGGGAAGCTGACAAGGAAAAATAGAGGTACTCACCACTCATTTTTACAATTAGCAGTTTAATATACATATCATTCCATAAACAGACTGCATGACACATAAATAGACTGAACTCCAGTGACAAATAAACTGGTAAGTATAATTTTTAGATTTCTCCTATATTTATCAATGAAAAATCTATATATGCAAAACTCTGAAGAAAAATACAAAGCATACTTCATTCGATATAAATATTTGTTTTCTGAAAATGTCAATAAAATCAGTTATAGAATATATAGAGAAAGCATTGCATTTTATTACTTCAGTCTCCTCAATAAGAAAGGGAGCTCTGTGTCTATAAAAGATGTTTAATACAGCCAAAGGAGCTGCTCATACTAATGTCTAAAATATATGCAGCTTTGTCTTGTTATTTAAAGTATATAAACATATCAACATGTGGAAAATTTCATCAGTGAAAATTGAACTTCAGTTATTTAATTTAAAAAACAAACTCTCTCTATCAAGGTTTAAGCAAATACTGAAGTCTACCTCTCCTGTTCTTGCTTCATTCGTATTCTCTCCTCTTCTGAAGTAAGAGCTTCCTGCACTTTTATTTTACCAGTTTTCTCACTCTTGTCATCTTTGCGATGTTTGCCAAACCTGTTAATAACACACAAAAAAAGAATCTAACTTGTGACATGAACAAAACTGTATTTTCCTTCTTCCATGACAAAGAGAGTTCTCCAAGAAGGACTGTGGGGAAACCAGGAAGGGAAAGAACAAAGATCTCAGAATCTCAATTTTTAGTATATTCAGGCTGCTTCTGGGTTGTTTGGTTGTTTTGGTTTTTTGTTGGGTTTTTTGGGGGGTTTTTTGTTGTTGTTGTTTGTTTGTTTGTTTTTGTTTTTTCCACAAGTTTTTTTAATTTTTCATTTCATTTCACTCCTCTTAAAAGTTTACAAAATTCCTCACTGAAGAACAGAATGAACAACAAAAAAATACTTGGACCACACTTCTCCTTTATTCCAGGATTTTGGGGCAGCTATTCTTAAACAGAGAGTCAAACAACATTTTAGAACACCATCTCTGCCCAAGGATTCAGCCCAGGTTTGCATTAAGCAAAGGCTTCCCCAGGTGAAGGTGAGGAGAGAGGGAGCTGCAGGTCCCACAGCTCCTGGGGCAGCACCGGGCATGGCACCACACAGAGAACGCCATGAAAAATTGTCCATGTGTTCTTTTCCAGCACCAGGGCTTCTTATTTAAACTTTATCACTCATGACTCTTTCCCCAGTGGTGTTCTAGTGTGGGTGAATGAAGGGATGGAGATGTCTGGGCTGCCCTAGACAAGTGCTGCCAACCCAGAGTTTTCCCCCTTCACATCTCCTCTTCCCCTCTAAAGGCTACATTTCAAATATATTAGGTTTCTTCCATATTTTCACATTCCACTGTTTTCTTTAAACTTTCAGGGAGTGAAGAATTTGGCATTTGAGATACTCAGTTATTATTAGGACAAAATTATTCATATTTCTTAAGACATTTCTGACCTATTCTGGAAGGAATGACTTTCATATAGAGGGAACCAAACAAACACTTTAATATAACCTTTAAATAGATCTAAACTTTAGATTAAAATTTCTATTTAAGGCAGAAGGGCTAACACATATCTGTTAAACAGTATATATACCAATTAAATGTGGCATCATTTATCACACCAAAAGCAGCAAGAATTTTACTTTTGTTATACCAAATGCTTATCTGAGAGCTGACTGACACTGTGGCACTTCACATTCAGGTTTACATCAAAAGTGAAATTAAAGCACTGAGACTTGCAATCAAACATGTCTAGCAACAGTGCCAACAGGACACCACAAATGCTCATGGACAGTGAAATAAACCACAGAGTTCTTAAAGCTTCCTTCTGACCTGTTAATGTAACATATTTAAAATATTTAGAGCACACCAGGGATTTATAATTTTTTTTCCTATTAGTTCCTTTTGATTCTAGGACAAAGCCGTTGTGTGGGTTGAAGACACACCATGCAGCAACCCTGCAGAATGATTAATTTCTGGCCACTCAATCAAGAAATATTATTTATATTGTGTAATCATGTTTGTGGCTCTTAGGGCAGCTCTTTAAAACCAAGGACAAAAATACAGCATAGGAGCACGTACATAAACTTCAAAGTGCATGCCTGTTCTCCACACAGATTGCTCATTTCCAAAGTAATTCAGGCATCTGAAAACTAAAACTGTTTATTAATAACCACCTGAAAGAGGATAGGCAGAGGACATGATGGGGTTAAGAAATGCAAAATAGGGTGCAATGTTAAAGTCTCTGATTTTATAATGTTATATGTAAAACTGACATACCTAAATTCAAAACACCAACATGTATCTTTTAAAACATCCACCTATTTATTAGAGAGTAATCAAAACCATTATACAAAGCATTTATATATATGACACAAGAGATTCAAATCAAGTTCTGGATGTTGCACACCAGACAATAGATTTATTTAATTCAAAATAGCCCTAAAACCTCTAGCCCAGAGAGGAGTTTTGGCAGAAAAGCAGTGGAACTGAGCCACTCTACCCTGATACACAGAGAGTGCCTGAGGTGGCAGCATGGGTCTGACTGACAGAACACGCAGAGCTGTGAGGAGACAAGCAGCATATGTGGCACTCTAGCACAGCATCTCTGGGATGCTCACATTTGCTTCAGTCTCCTGTCCTTCCTCAACCCATTTAAAATGTCAGGCAAAGCAAAGGAATCAAATTCTGGAGTACTCAGTTTATTTCTGGAAAAGAAATCGTGTTTTAAAAAAAATGGAGGGGGAGAAAGAAAAAATTGAATTAGTTATTGCCCATTAGTTTTGGCAGCAAAACAGAATTTCTGCCACCATGAATCAATTTATTGCAAGTATGAACAGATATATAGTGAAATCAATACCTTATTAAAAAAAATAAAGTACACAGGAAATTTCTAACAGTCCTTGTAAGCAATCTAGTAAATGTCTGGTTGGAGTGCATGATTGTGAGGAGGGAATTTCTAATGTTAACATGTAATGCAAACCTAGCAGAATTCCATGGTTTGAATTTGCAGATCCAACCATACAAGTCCAGAGCACACAAAGCTCATGTGCATTCCCACAGAGGCAGAGGTGGGCACCACACATGGAGCACTTGGAGCAGCACCAGGGCTCAGTTTGCTTTGAGTCACAAGCAAGTTGTGGCAACAACCCTTCTTCTCTTTCAGGGCTTTCTTCCAATCATCTGGGAATTAATGTTCCTTCTGCCCCCGAGGACCATCCTGATAAAAGTCTCTGGAAGACAGCTCTGGCTTTTTCCCAGGCATTTCAGAGGCTGGCCATATTGTTCCCACTCTGACTGGAGACTTCCCAGTGCCCATCTCTGATAAGCTCAGTGGTCATCCCAGCAGTGGACAGCCTGGCAGAGTATGGTGGTCTTGCACAGGTGCCTTCTCTGGACTTTGTCACCCGCAGAAGTGATCTATCTGCCATAATCACCACTGCCTGGAACAAGTTCAGCAACATTAACTGCACTGTCCCTACACTGGAACCCAGAAAAACAAGCACCATCCTCCCCCCTCCCTGACCGTGGCTTCACAATGCAGTTGTGTTAATTGTGGCTTAATATTCACAAAGCTTTGAGAGGATGCTAAGATAGCATCTCAAGAAGATGCTGAGAGAGCCACCAAGCACTTGAGAAAGGTGTTGAAAAGAACCGTAATAGAGATACATTTCTACACCCCCACACACTTCCTTTATTTCTGATGGGGCAGTCAACACTCCCCACTACAAACATCATTCCGTCTTTGATAAGATTACTCTTGCTAGCAATAAATGTGTTTGTTATTTACTTCTATTAAAAGTGTTTGCTTCATGAAGTATGATTTACAGTCATAATGAAACCCACAGCCCAAATCAGCATCCTCTCCACCAAATTTATAGCAGGCATTTATAAATTATTTATTTAACAGTCATATTCAAGCTAAGTTTAACTACAGAAATGCAACATCCAGCAATGCTAAGGCACACCAGCTGTTAAAACTGTCAGCTGTACTGTGGTGTGACTACACTGGTGTCAAGCTATTGAAAATCACCTGTCCTAATTTCTTCAGGTAGATGTTTCCTACTCATATAAATGACGTTTCCCATTCATGAATATTAACCGAAACAGGAAACTTAGAAATTAGACTATTCAGACCACTGAAATTCAAGCAGTCTATGCAATATCCCTTCAAAACACCAAATACACATCCCACAGTTACTGTGCACTGTCTCCACAGCCAGAGGTAAAGCCCATTCTGCTGCTGCTTGGTGCCCCTTGTTTAGCTGTGTGAGTCAAAAGTCCGGATCAGGTGCTCAGAATTACTCCCAGTATGTACAACACCCTGAAGTGAATGCATTGGCTCAATGCAGAGACCTGGCTTACCCATGTGGAAGTTTCACCTCCTTACAAGTGCAACTCATCTAGTCCCTGACTTGCCCCATGAACATTATGCATTTGACACCTTCCCTGCAGGCCACCAGGCTTGCATCATTGTGAATCTTACCCTTTTACTGCTCAGGTGCTCAAAAGGAAGGAGAGATGGAATTAGGATGCATGTCCTATAAATGACCCATGGCAAAGTCGGAACCTTACTGCTTCCAATACTATTTTTTCCATAATCCATATATTGAAAGGCCTGGCAAAGCCACAGAGTAAGTTCTCCCACTGAAGGGACTGCTCACTTACTGAGAACAGCCTAAGACTGAAATGTGCAAAGTGCAATCAAAGATATCTCCCTTGTAAAGCAGAAATCACCATCCATTTGTGCTGTGTCAGAGACACTCTAGGCTTTTGCAAGGCCTTGAGGACACAAGTGCTGTGATCCCAGCCCTGCTCCCTCCCCAGACGCAGGAGCAGATCTCTGCTGTGTACAGCTGGTTAGAGAGTGCCTCAAGCACTTGGTGATTTTCAGGCGCTTGTCTGAACCTGAGATGGTCTCATTCTCACTGCTGGGGGCTGGCTGCTGGGATACTTGGTGCAGCCCTTACAAATGCAAATGAAATGACAACTTTCCTCTGATACAGACATGAAAACTCCCTCGCTCAGCATCTGTGCACAGCAATACTCCTTGCATTAGTAAAAAGGAGGACAATGCTTGAAAGCAAAGGTAGAAACTACTAATTTTAGGATTAAAACCCAAAACCATGCAGAAAAGGAGCATCTGTGGCACTGATGTTCAGACAGTTGAGAATCTAATCCCAAGCTCTTTTGCAATGTTTGGTGCCAACAATTTTACTGCGGGCTATAAAAGCCCAGCCTAAATCACTGCACAAGATACCAATGCACAGACACAAGCCACTACATGTGTAACCATATTACACACACTGCTGCCTCCCCAAGTTACCATATTCATGAGGAAAACAGTTCTGTTGCTAAGGCTTGAGCTATACCAGCTACTCTGAAGCACCTGCAGCTACAGAAGCACAGCACTGACCTGTGGGCACCCCTTCCCTCTACCTCAATTCTTAGAAGTACAGCACAGATTGTTATTACTCAGAGTAGAAAATAAAAGAGAAAAAAAATAATTGCACATTTTCCTCCAAATCCCAAGTAATAAAAAAAATTACCATTCTGTTCATAAATATTCTTTCACAAATATAGGTTAATACTTCTTTGAGGATGCAAACTGTATGGTTATAGAATAATCTCTTCATAATACTACCAATGTTTACTTCCTGTAACAGCTTGTTTACTCAGTAGCTCTCTCATTTAAACTCTGTTATGAAAAGTATAGCTAAAAAGTAGTCTAATTTTATTCTGTAGCTCCACAAGCAAAGAAAAAACTTCTATGACTAATTGAAATACAGGTTGTAAATTAAAAATACCCCGTCTGTCCAAGAGTGTGAGAAATTGATGAAAGAGAGCAGCTGAAATCTTGTTCACTCTAATTGCCAAGATACTCCAGAGTTCTACTTAATTTATATCTTCTTAATTCTCCTTTTACATTAAGGATTGGAGAAAGTTTCAAGATAAGTGTAAATGCTCAAAGTCATATTCGCAAATCCACAGACTTAATCCTCAAATTCAGCCAACAACAGGAATCACAGTAAATGAAGAAATTAAAAATTGTAAGAGGGCCATCTTTTAAATGTATGATCTCTAGTACATAACAGCCAAGTCACAGCAGAGGAAAGGACTATCCTCAGACCCCATGATACTGGTTTGCCACATTATTATTAATAAAAAGATGAGAACATAGACCTGTATGCTGTAAGCTTGGCCCTCAAACAGGAAATCTCATGAACTTTGGATACTCTAATCAAACTAAAATGAATAGCCAAACCTCTCTGTCAGCTGGCTTACTTTCAAGCTTACTTGCTTGAATGACTGTCAGCAACTAGGTGACCTAATCCAAAGTCTATCACACTGAACAGAGAGGCACTGACTAACAAGTGCCTTCAGTGGCTTTGGGCCAGTGAATCAGAGCAACTGAACAGTATGAGGCTCAACAGAGAAGACAGCATAGCAGAACATTTAAAGAACAGGCTCAAGCTACAACATGATGCCATTTATATTAAAAAAATGATGCCATATAGATAAAAAAGTATGTGAAATGTACATAAAATACACATGTAGACATAAAAAACATGTAAATAATTTTGCCTAAATAAGTACAGATAGAACAAGTGAAGCAAGAAGGATGCATGAGTAACAATAGAAATTCCACATTTATAAGTTATCTCAAAAATAGATTCAGTTTAAAAGAATATATATCAGCATCCTTGATACAACAAAAATAATATGTGTAATCTGCTAAATGGATTTTACTCTGATGCGTTACTGATGAGATCATTGTCGTCTGCCAAATCATCCACATATTTCATTAGAATAAAGAGCTACAGAAGAAACATGCATTAGTTGATTAATGAAAAAAACACAAAAATTGATTGAGACAGAAGTTCAGTAGCATTATGTTCCTTAACAGGAAAAAGACCATCATTAAAAATTAACAATTGGTAAGTGTCTTGAGCTATTTTGTCAGTGTTTTCTAGCTTGAAGGCATGTTCTTTTCCCCCTACTAGCAAACACACAGAGACACACATAACCTAAACACTGCTTGAACGATTTTGCAATGATTTCTTCTTCACCCTGCTGTATCAGCAAAATCATAAGATTTATATTGCAACATATTATTGGGACACACAAAACCATTCTGTTGCTAAAAAACAAAACAAAAACAAAACCAAGGATTTAACATATCACACAAACAAAAGCCACCCTCTTTAGTGATGACCTGAAGGTTTAGAAGCCTTCCATTCCAAGCAAAATTGTGCAAGGGCTATTTTTAAAAGCATGTTTTTAAGTGTAAACATTTACATATTGGCAATAGATTTCTAGAAGTAGCCTGTTATCACATGTTCATAATCTAATTAGTAGATCCAATGCTACTTGTTGGGAGGGAGTGGAATGACTACTGGAGTGACTCAGCAGCAGCACTGTCCTGAGATGACACAAAAGCACTGATTTGCAGGCACCTTGATGCAGGAGCTTGTGGGCGTAATTAAAACAGACATTGATAACTTCATCTTCCATGGATTTCCTTGCCTATGTTAAAAATGATAAAGCAGCAATCCTTCTGGTGCAACATTCAGCAGAGGACCCCTGCCAGGAGGGTTCCTAGAGAACTCTGCTGTCACAAACCAGGAAAAGCACATTACAAAGGTCATAGGTAACTCATGGAATGAAGAATACGCTAAAAAGCTACACCTGTATCTCTTCAGGCCAGTGATATTTGCCTTCAAGCAAAAAAGAAACTCATATGCTCAGCCACAAACACAGAAATTTAAAGCACTAGAACCAATATGGCTATTACTGCAAAATATCAGCCCTCTGAAGTGCCCACCTTGGGCCTGAATACTATAAAGCATGTGAAGGTCTTCTGTTCACACATTTTCTCCCAGCTGCCTCGTATCACTTTCCAAACATACCAAGGATTTAACATATCCCCCTTCGAGGGGGTGTCCTAGAACATCTCACCAAACTAAGTTTACTCAAAAAGAACAGACAGGACAGCCCATGTATGGCAACACTTCATGTGCAACAGCACCGGTGATTCCCACAACAACTTCCTGGGAAGAAGTGGAAACAACATATGTGATCCATAACTGCTTCCAGCCAGTGAAACGTAATCTGCCTTTGTGAGCCAGTATCCCAACTTGGAAGAAAATGGGTATGAAGCCAAACTAGAGACATGTCATGAGGTTTCATTCAATTATTTTCATAAACAGTTTTGATAACATTTCCTGCAAGGCATGCCACAACAGGCAGAATATTATTCGCACCAAGTCGCTCTCTTTTCACAACTTAAGCATTTGTAATATTTACTTCCAGCATAAAATGGTGGAACTTTTAAAAACAGATTTCTTTTATGGAAAGACCATCTGGTTGCAAATTTCTAAACAGAAGATAATCTTCTTGCATTGCTACTCATGATTGCCTGAAGCTAGCTGGAGCCATGGACAGCTCTAATAAATAAATAAATAGATTAAGCACAAGAAATCAGAAAAAAAGCCCTAAGAACTACTTCAAAGTACTGTAGTTGAAAAGCAGGCTGAGAAGGTCAGAGAAAGTATGAAAAGTTTTACAATGATACTATTGAAAAGACAGCAGCAAGACTGCAGAGATGTCCAAATCTACTCAGTAAGGAATATCCAACATAGTAAAAGTCACCATAAATAATTCATATTCAAGGTGGTCAGACAAAACCTGTTAAACTGGGGACTGTGGCATTCTTGAAGCAGGCAAGAATATAAAAAAAATCTTCTGTTAGGTACAATTTTGTTAACAGTCATCAGTGATGGGAGCAACCACAGAAGTACATGACATTTTAATGGACATTTCATAACAGTCTAAGTATTTTAAAGTTTGTGACCAAAGCTCTTTAATGCTGTGTATGTATTCAAAAAAGAGTAGTTATTGACCACAGTTACTTGTCCCAAGTTTAGATTTGATACACTGCATGCTACTTGTCATTGATGAAAGCACTCATACATGTGACCCAGCCAAGCTAATTCAGTCTCTTTATTTAATATATATATTCTTAATATATATTTTATTAATATATAATCTCAATCGGCAACATATCCTTTTACACTGTGATTTAATGTACTTAGAAATTGTCCTGTCACCCCTCTCACACAGAATGTGCCCTTCAAGACTGCAGTGCCCTGTTCTAAAATGCAGGACTGGGCAGTAAGATACTAAACAGTAACTGAAAGACTGTAAATACAAATTGCAAAAAACAAAGCCTCGCTTACAGAGTAAAGAGCAGGCTCCTGAAAAAGCCTGAGTGAAGGCCTGCAGTGTGTTACTCCACACACAAAAGCCCACATACAACTCTCTACTTTGCAATACATAATACCATATCATACATAGGGATAACAAAAAATTCCCAAATTGTCAGCATCAACCACAGCCACTATTAACAAGTTACTGCCAGTCTAAAATACAATGTAGTCATCCTTCTATAACATAAGCAATTTTTCTGTGAAGCAGTAAAATCCTGCATCCCAGTGCTACTGGGTGCCAGTTCAGCCCCCCTCTCTGGCTCACACTGTGCCAAACAGGTGACAGGACCTTACCCCAGCACTCCCCACCTGCCCACAGCTGCCCTGCAGCCAGGAAGGAAGGTGGACAACCTCTGCTGTTGCAGTTGTCACGCTCCACAGAGGAGTTCAAAAATTGTGGAGCCATTTAGGTATGAACAATATGACATTGTATGCCTCTAATTACTGGTGTCCACTAAGGATCCTTAGAGCCAGCGTTTAAACCACGGCTACTCAGCAATGTGTTCTCTCCACAACTATACTTCTAATTCCTCCTCTGTTCATTTTAATGCATTATTGTTTCCAAATACAATGCTTCAAATTGCAAATTATGTCTGGCTCAAGGGCTGATTATGAGAAACACTAGCACTCCTGCCTCTGTGTGAATAACTCTGATAATAATGAGTGATTGATTGAGCTCCAAGAAGTCCAAATGATGAGAAGGGTCAATTTGAACATTTTTATTAGCTTCTTTTGTTAGATCTAACACTTTGCCAGGCCAGAGACAAATACTGCATCTGGTTACCATGATTTTTTGCAACCCTACAGAAATACAATTTAGAAAATGGGTACTGGTCTAAAGGCAGACCTTATAAGAAATGCTAATGAAACATAAAAACTCACCCATTTTACTGGCACTCAAGAGATGGCCAAAGAAAAAGAGAATAAAAAGAAAAAGTTGCAAGGGAAATTTGCTTCAAGACTTTCCTGCCAGAAAAGGAAAAAAAAATCCCTCAGTAATACTAAGAGGCATCACAGCTCCATTTTACAACCAAAACGCTCTGCTTAATAGGTCTGCCTTAGGTAAACATGAGCTACAACATGAAAATCACTAAAAATGCTCACTAAGCACATGCAACAGCAGAGAAATTAGGACAGAAATGTAATATACAAGCTAGTTAGAATTGCGGTAACATTATTCCAGGAACTCAAGTCTTGCAGTCATGGAATTGCTGTATAAAATGTATAATGATGTATAAATTCAACGAAAGTTAACATAGACACACAAAAAGTTCATCAAACTAGTTGCAGCTCATCCAGAACATTCCAAAGATTAAATTTTCCCTACAGATCTCATTACCTAGATGTGTTAATACATCAGTCAGCACTTTTTCTGTCAGTTACTAGAGATCTTTGTTGATACACACCTCCTAGAAAACAACCTCTGCAGGGTAAATTAAGCAATAGGTGATGTCTCTGTATCTTTAGCCTCATTCACATGTTTACACTTACAGGAGGTAGAGAAGCCATAGACAATTTCCAGCAGACGACCACAATCGATACTGTAGGATCTGTGGGACAAGTCTTAACAAAATATTCCTAACACCAGACAAGTGTGCAGCTGTCATTCTCTTCTCAGAGCATGCCAGAACACCAAAAAACAATTCGCCTAACTGAGCTGTAGCACCCTACTGCTGATGGCTCTAGGTTACAGTTTGGGGTCCCCTGTCTCATTCTGGGTTTCACAGTGCCACTCAAGTCTCCTTGTGGCTAAAAAATAAAGCTTAGTTCTACAACCACATTAATAATGCCAACAGGACATCTTTACAACGTTCCCTAGAACACAATTCATTTAACTGCCCTTGAAGTATTCAAGACCAGGCTGGATGGGATTTTGATCAACCTGATCTAGTGGAAGATATCCCCACTCAGTAGGGGTTAGAACTAGATGGTCTTTAAGTTCCAACTCAAACCTTTTTGTGATTCTATGAATCTACATTATCATAAAAAGCAGAGAACAAAAAATAACAGCCACATAATTTTGAAAGTTTGCTACAAACGTAGGGCTGTGGCACAGGGACTTAGCCTGAACCAAGGCTCTGGGTAATAAAAATTAATATGCCACTGCTGGCTTCACATACCTCTGTCTCTTCTATCAGCTGGTATTCTGCCCTGCAGCAGGAAAATTTCATTTACACATGCTGCATCTTCTGGGTGGAAAATGAAGAGCAAGACTTTGCACTGCAGCAGCAGCACCAGAACAAACCATCTCTGGAGCAGATGTAGTAAGACTCAGGTGGATCATTGCTGGGACAGAAGTCTGACAGCAAGTCCCTGCAGCAGCTGCTTCCAGGGCTTGCCCAGAGCTACCTGGAGCCCTGGAGATGCCTGGCATCCTGTAGCTGCCAGTAGTCAGAGCTTGAGCTGTCTTCATGGTAACTGCAGTTGAAATAACTATATCAATTGTGATTTATACTGCTCATTATTTTAGGACCAAGCTGGGAGCTGAGAATTTTTCAGATTCAAAAGATGTACAAAGCAGGACTTCCTCAGAACTAATTACAGGCAAGAGATGTGGGGGAGTTGAGTCAGGTTGGGGTGGGGTTTTTTGGGTTTTTTTTTGGGGGGGTGGTTGATGGTGTTTTTGGTGTTGTGGGGGTTTTGGGTGGGTTTTTTTTGTTGGTTTGGTTTGGTTTGGGGTGGTTTTTTTGGGTCATGGGATTTTTTTTGGTTTTTGGGTTTTTTTGTTCAGTTTGGTTTGGTTGGGTTTTTTTGGTTTGGGTTTTTGTTGTTGTTGTTGTTGTTCCAGCCACCATATAAATAAGCTCCTAACACAGAAAATCTCAGACCTGGAGCAGCCCCATACAAACTGACATTTTTGTTCTCATTTCTACATGCTCAGGCACTATAGGAAGCAAATGACTAGGCCTGTATTTATTTAGAAATATGACAGACAGATCATGTTTAAAATAAACCCAGACTTGACTTCAAAGATATCTGGCTCTTGAGATGTTCCTCTTCAAATGATAACAGCTCTGCTCACGCTCAGCACTGCACACAGTATACAACAATTATCTCTGCCATTTCACTATTTCTTCTGAATATATAGCCTAAAATAAATCCTGAAAAAAAACCACCAACAATGAAAATGGCACTGATTCTTCACACTTCTTTTAACTTACACAAGCAGTTTTCTTCCTTTGAGATTATAAAAGGCAAATAGAACTAGCAAAGTATTTGGAGCTCTTCAGATGATACCAGGGCTCCTAATGGTTACAGATTATAATACTGTTGGTATCATTACCTACTCAGCAACATCAGAGAAAAGAAATACTTTAATTGTCACACTACATCTGAAACTCCTGCTTGTGCCAGCATGTTGTGCTCTGAATTTCAGAATTTTAGCACTATGTGTTAAAGGCAATGATAGCATCTATAACAACATTGTGAAATATTTGGGATTTATTTGTGCTACGCTGCTGTTGAAAGGTGTAATAGCAGTTCAGCTTGCATACTAAACACACCTGGTGTTGAATATGCTAGAGGCACTTGCAATCGGTATAAAAATATACTACTTTTATTATTGTAGTACTCAAAATTGCTGATAAAGATAAGATTCTAGATGTGTTTTTGTTATTTAATCTTCTTTTTTGGATCTTTTAAAGCTAATCCATAAACTTTGTCACTGATTAGACATTTTTTTTACCAAGCATTACCTATAACAGCAGAGCATGAAAAAGGAAATAACATACATTTTCAGTGATTTATCTATCCAACATCCATCCAGCATTCATTCATCTACAAACTAAACTCCCAGCATTAATTCACCTACAAACTAAACTCAACAGCAGTATCTGGGAGCTCTAGCATATAGTTTTATCATACATATATTTCATATTTATACAATACAGGAAACACCACAGGACATCAAAACCCCTGGAGACACTAGCATGGACCAGGTACTATCCTATTTTTAAAATGAGAAAATAGTTCCTCTTGAAAGTTGAAGCAGCTTGCCAAACTGCAGGGGGTTTTTGTATTGCAAGCACAAAAATCTAACTATGCCGATTTCATTGACAAAGCTAAATCTGTGAAGCTGATAGTCAGTTAACATTGACTGAACTAGTTCTTTATAACAGAGAATTTCTCTACCAAATCAGCATTTCCAACATCCTTTCAACATAAAACACAAACTCTTTAAAACAGCCATATCAGTAGTATGCTGTTATATTTATTGAAATTAGTCAAGTTTACAAAGTAGTTTCATGAAACTATACTATGTTCTTTTTCCTTTTTGGACTAGGAGCTACAAGACTGATAGCAACAAAGTCCTGAAAAAAGTGTTAACATTTGTAGTAACTAAGAATTTATCTTCTGCAAAAGCAAACATTTCAAAATTTACTGTTAACCACATCATCAGCTAGACCAAACATATACTGTAAAACTAGTTCTTGAATTCATTCCAGCAGGGTCTATTTTATAAACATCTAAAGCCCTTTCTTGCACTTCTGCTTATTGTAAGTTTGCACAGAAGTGGTAAAATTTAATACACGGTGGAACACTACATTAACTACTGAAATGTTATTGCACATCAAAAAGGTTTACTGCTACTTTGTAAACATGCTTACCTGAGTGCCATAAAATGCTGACATAATGAGTCAGATCTACTGTGGTGCACTGCAATCAGGCCTGCAATGCAACTTGAAATGCAAAAGTAGCTCCTTGATACAAAAGTCATTTACACAATCTCTAAAAGACATTTTTGTGTATGGCATACTTCAAATTTTGTAGTATTTTGGAATTAGGTATATTGGAAATATACCCCAAATTATCAGTAACAGGACAAGTTGCCCAAAACAGAATATACACACACACTGTATTTTGTACCTGAGTACAAAGGCACTGTCTCAAGACACCTCAAGCTATAAAGCACTGGAAGTCTGGAAGACACACCTGGGAAGAACTGTATATGGTCACCCAGTTCTGGTATCCCACCCTTGGGAGCTACTGCTGCTCAGTGTCAAAGTATTGGGGGGTACAGGGACTTCCTGGGTATCATTTAACTCTTGTGAGACCAAATTCGTATGCTCTTACATTAAATCCTAAGGAATCAACCAAACATGAGGGGAATTAAAAATACCCCTTCTCCCCCTCCAAAAGTAAAATGAACTTCCTCCTTTCATGACTGGCTGAACTACAAATGCCTGAAGTTTTACTTGATGTATGTACTTTGGGATGAAAATGAAAAGTATCAGCATCAATACAACACAAATTTTAGATATTTAATAAAAAAACATTGGCAGGTGGCATTTTGTGGTGTGGCATAAAATAGTAGAAAGGAAGATTTCTGTCAACTGTTTCTTCCT
This sequence comes from Hylia prasina, assembly GCA_013397195.1. Classification (NCBI taxonomy): domain Eukaryota; kingdom Metazoa; phylum Chordata; class Aves; order Passeriformes; family Sylviidae; genus Hylia; species Hylia prasina. The sequence goes on along the minus strand of VYXD01005580.1, from coordinate 1,756,681 downwards.
CAGTTCCACAGAAAATAATCACCTTGCTAGCTCAGTGGATCATATAAGACACTGTTACCACATCACCCAATCAGCTCAGTATCCCAATAGTTGTCAGTCCATGACAATTTAGAGTAAGATGCTTGGAAGCAAAATGAAAAAAACAAAACCTGTTTATAGATAAGTTCTTCCTTAACACTTAGCATGTCATGAATGCCATGAGTCTCAAATACAGGCTCAGGTGTGTTACTTCCTATACTCTTGGGGTCCTGTGCAGGCACCAGTCCCTGAGGGTAATAGCATATCACAAAGGTCCTTTAAAATGTCCATTTTTTGCATGAAAATCTTACTGTACATCCACATGTTCTTGATTCATGAGAAGGATAAATACATGCTGATCGATTCATATTTTTTGTACCAGCAATTATTCAGTGTCTCTTACTCCTATCTTATCAAGGACAAACACTTTTCACCAGGAGAGTGGTTACGCATTGGAACAGGCTGCTGAGAGAGGCTGCTGACTCTCCATCCTTGGAGATATTTGAAACTGAACTGGGCATGACACTCAGCTCATGAAAAGTTGAAGCTAGGCTGCTGTGAGTAGGAGCTGAACCAAGCAGAAAACATTTCTTGCCCAAATCACTAAGAGTGCAGTATTTTGAATATCTCTTCAGTTCCTCCTAATTTATTTTTTTTTTGGTCCAGAAGTCATCAACAGATTCAAAGTGGGGGAAATACTATTTCTATACCCATTGTCCTTTGTTCCTATTTCCTTCTCTCTCATTCTTTCTACAATACTTCTGTTCCTCTTGGTTTTTCCTGAAGTAACAATTTAAAAGTCTAAATAAGGCCTCGGAAAGCCTTATACCTACAATTTTCCTACTGCTAAAGGGAAACACAGGTGCTCACCAGTTATTTCTGTGCCAGTGTATTCTATTCCAGAAATCATACACTGGTTTAATCCCATTTTGCCGTTTTCACTGAAAGGCTGCATAATCATGTCTTTAATGACTACTTCTTTGCACAACAGTAGGACATGTTAACATTTTAACAGGAGGCATCGGCCTGCCAACACACCACAAATACAGATCATTGCTCCTGCAAACTGAAATGCAGTAGTAAGTTGGAGCTTTGCCTCTTAGAAAAGGATCAGCTGTCCTGCAGCTGTCAACTTAAGTACCTTGAGAAAATATGACTTAACCACCTATGTCATCCCAGATACAAAAGTATATTAAGTTGCATTCATTTTCCTCTAACTCAACATTCCTATTCCTGTTTTTAAAAAAGGATTTTCAAAGATGACTCTGTTTTAAAAACATAATCTACAGCATCCACAATATATACCAATGTGCAGGTACTATCAGTAGTGAATAAAACCTCAAAAAAAACCTTTCCAAGAGATAACAAATGTCATTAATAGAGCTTTTCACCTAACGAATACTGCACATCTCAAGACACTACTTATTTATGAGGCCTTCTTATAGACTAGTGCTCTGCCTGTTTAGTCTTCAATTATCACATGGGCTGGAGGGAAAAATCCTATTTCTCTATGAGCTTAAACTGAAATTTACTTTGAATCTCTGAACTGTCAACAAATTCTTCCCTGAAAAGGCTGGCTTTGCAGAGATTATAAAGAAGGTGTCATCCTTGACACTTGTGTTCTATATTCATCCAGCAGGCCTGGAAGAGAAGTGTGCAGAACGCTGGGCAGGATGGAGGAGGGCTCAGCTGTCACCCTGCCTGCCTCCCTCACTTGCTTTGCAGGCAAAGACAGTGCTGAAGGTGTCAAAGGTTCTCTATTTAAAGTCACTGACAAGCAAAGGAAGAACACTGGGAGAATATGTTAGCAGCCACTATGAACTCGTCTCTAGTAACAAGTCATCCTGACACTTCTGGATGTTAGAAATAAGAGCCTTATTCTATTGAAATTAAATACTATAATAAACCAAACCAAAACAAACAAAAAAAATAAATAAAACCAAAACAACCAAACCCCCATACACTATACCACCATCAGATTTGTAAGTTCAAGATTTACTCTGGGAAAATACAGCGCTACGAACACATAGAGCAAAGCCCTGCTTTCTGTCAGAGTGACAAACCAGAAAGCCACATACGATTATGTTAATCTCCCACTTCAAATCTCCCTTGCACAACTGCATACCGCTGCTTTCTGTGTTTCGTTTAAAAGTCACAGAGTTTACTAACCACTTAATGAAGCTGCATTCCTTAAATCCCTGACAGATTATGTGAACTTGTTTGGTTTAGAAACATAAATTTGCCATTCCACTACCCCCTGCCCCAATGACATCTTAGTCAAAAGCCAGTGTGCTCGGGGCTGCAGGCAATGAAACACACCTCTTCTCAAAGCAACTGCCCCCATCGAGCAGCAGGAAACAGGAGGGCAAAGAAATGCACAGAGAAAGGAAGGAGTACAGCTTGCCTTTCTGAAAAAGAAAAGTTATTTCCAACCAAGCTTATCTCTTTCAGTCCCTTATTTAGTTTTAATTGGAAAGAAGAAGTGAAGAATATGAAAATGCTTTGAGAAATCCTTGTAAGAGTCCTGGGTAATCATCTGCATCAAAGATGACAATTTGCTGCATGGCTGATTTCGTTTGAAAGGCTTTTCTGATGCTGTGTGTCCCAGTGGCCAGCTGAAACTTTGAAAATGTATCAGGACAAAGTAGCCCAGAGGAGCACGGAAAACGTGCATCAACAGTATCCAACTTGCAGACAGGATGAGGTCGGTGTTCCTCCTGTTAGGTTTGGAAGCATATCCTACTTAGACCCTGCACCCAGGATTATAGTAGTCCATGCATTTTCCAGCTGGTGGCAGAAGGGGGGAAGCAGATGTGGACTTAATGTCAGTTGCACCAGCTGGCTTGTAATAGCAGCAGGCAAAAACCAGAGCACAAATGGCCCCAGATTCCATTTACCTGACCAACGACCCAGCTCAGCATTTCTGATGGAAGTCTCAGCACAAGCTCCACAAGCTGTCGGCAACATTCTCATATGAGCATTAGCAAACCCAGGCACAATTCAACATGCACACAATGAGCTTCCAAGTTTGAAATGATGCAGCTGACTGGTGTTTAAGCACTAACCTCCTCCTCTGTGTCCCAAGGCTCAAGATTTATGGCATTTTGTTCCATGAGCACTAAAGAAAAAAAATCTCTAACTTTTAGAGCTCATTCCCATGTTTTCTATTAAGCCCATATATCAGTAAGTGTCATTCACCAACACAAAGTCCTATTAGTCATGCTTCCAAGGAAAATGTCATTATTGCTGCTTCTTAAGCTACTGGATGATAGAAATCAGACCACAGATTTTGTTTTATCAAGTTTGAGGTATTTGCCAGTCCCGCTGATTAGGATATAATTCAAGAGTATTTTACACAACTCTGACACATTTTAGTTATTGTGCCTAGTTAAAAGTCTGAAGAGTGCTATTAAATGAAAGAAAAAGAAAGTTATTACTAAATCAGTGGTGTAACCTTTGTGAGTTGCTTTTCATCTCCTCACAGACATTACAATGAGAAAACTTAAATAAAAACCAGAATAGGCAATACAATGCAGTCATGTAACAACTAGCAGTAATCCACGTAGGTTATTCTCCCAAATGCCTAGTCAGTGGTCTCAGGTAGCTAATGTGGTTGAAATGTGTAATTCAGAGCTACAAATATTATGTTTATAAATCTGGACATGTCCAGTGCACCTTGGAAACAGCTGTGTGGGGGAAAAAAATAGCCAGCAGTATATCTGATTTCAGCTAACAATGTTGCAAACTGAATTATCTATTTCCTCTCACAGAACTGGAAGATACAGCACTGCAAGGCTCCCAGTAATCATTCTAAATGTAATTAAATCTAATTAGGATTAGATTTTAATGCTAATCTGGGAATATTACATTTGCATTGGTTATTTAGTGCACTGATTTACCCACCTATATGCTAGTACACTTAAAATGGGAATTATACATTACATACATTATGACTTTACTTCTCCATCAACATTACAGGCCAGATCTTAAAATATGCAACCTTTGATACAAAAACCATCTATGCATATGATTAATTCTGAGCATACTGTCTTGCTCTGTGAAACTCAATACACAGTGCTTACGTTCTCCATTGAAAAGTCATTTATGTGGGACTCAGGTATTAATTCCTATGGTAGAAAATTTATTTACTTCATGTAACATATTTACTTGCTTTGAGGAGAGGTGTGTTTCATACTTTACTTCATGTAACATACTTACTTTATCCACAGACACTTCAAATTACATCTATTCCATAAACAACCTCCAAAACTGATGCAGATATTTCTTGCTTGAACCCCAGGTTAAGATACAAGTCATATTCCCCATCTTTTTTTCTCATCATCGGCTCTCCACACAAACCTACACATACCATATGAACTTGCAAAGCCATTTTTCTCCAATCATATCAATGCTCAATTGTTTCAGTAGGTTTGGGGGTTTTTATCAGGCAGTGAGTGACTGTTCCTAGATATTCTCAGCAGGACATGCCTAGCTAGCTTGGCCTCCCTTTCCTGCCTTTGGAAACCCAGAGCTGCTTCTTTCTCCTCATTATTCTCAATGACTTGGAGGTTCATTTTCTCCTAAAGGTGTTTTTCCAGACACATCCTTTCCTGAGACTGACCAGCTGCTGGACATATTTTACATCATCAGTCCAGTCACCCATCTAACAACTACATCCAAGCTTGTACAGTGAGAAGAAGCATGAATTCAGTAAAGGGATTGTAAGTGATCAGCAGCACCACAGCAGATGTGTCATTTCATCATCATCCAGAACCTTCAGATGTAACATCTCAAATCTTCCTCTCTCATATCCTATGGGGATCCACTTTCATAAAAATACTCTGTACATGACAGGGGCAAAAGGAAGGGGGGAAAAGGTACTATATACCATTTTTCTCTCACAGGAGAGGAATGTCAGAGAATCACAGAACACAGAGACCCATTAAATTAATGAACACCTACCAGCACTAATTACAGGCACACTCTTTGAAACTGTGAAGACTCTTTCTTAAGGCAGCACTACAATGACTTCTTGAACTACTGATTGTTTTTGTCAGGTTAATTTTTATCAAGAAAAAAAAATCTCTACTTAAAAATAAACAAAATCAGACTCAAAATGAGTAAACATATTTCATATTGCATTTGGAGAAGGATACAGATTTTTATAAACTCATGATGTCAAAACATATATCCACTGAAGGCTTCTCAGCAGTGACACAAAAAACTAGCAGAACTTCATATCAGCTTCCCAAAACCTATTTGCTCAGCTGGCAGTGGCCATCCAGGAGAAGGAGGAATTTCACAGGCCACAGGACTTTGGCACATGGTCCTCTTGAAAGGCTAAGAAAAGAATGATCCCACTACTCAGATAAAATAAATAGATTTAGGTGAAGGCAAAGTACTGCAGCACCTGCCTCTCCTCCAATAGACCCATACTTCTGCTCAACACTTTTCCAGGCTAACTTCTGTCCTGTTTTCATCTGTGAAGAGACTTCTCAGCCAAATGGCATAATTAACTAATCTGTTGTGTCCTGAAATGTCGATTTGAAAAAAGAAATACACACATGCTCAGACAGATTTATGTCACAGTCAGAAGGGTGAACTTTCAGCCTGTCCACAGCCCAGTGCTGGCAAAGGTCCTCTGGAAATAATGGGAGCTGTGTGTGTCAGAGACACAGTTTGCAGTTTGCAGTTCTCTGCCAAGGTTATGTCAATCCTCTCTACTATGTTTGATACAAGCAGTAAAACAACAGAGGTGTTTAGAGGATTTACTTATGATTTTAACTTCTTATCTGAATCATCCAGGGATTTCTTGGAAATGATGACTAGGATGCTGAAGGATAAAGGTAACCTAGGGTTTTCCAGTGAGACTTTCCATCTCACAGTAGAGTTTAATGAAGATTCCAGTAGCAAATCCCAAGATTTTAGTTGAACACAAGGAGACTTATTTTTATACATCACACAGACTCTCTAAGATGCCAGTTTGCATACAGGCAATGAAAAGCCCTTTGGCTAAATACAGACATTGGAATAAAGTGTCAGTTAATAGCAATTTCATCCCACAAGTGGTTTTGCCCATACAACCTAATGAAGAAAGATTATTTAAAGATTAGAGCACTAAAAAGGAAGGAAAAAGTGAAAAAGGAGAAAAGAAAAAGAACAACAAAGAAATCACAATGTTCTACAGAATGAAAACATCCAATTATGCTTTGATCCTGGTTCGAATTTTAAATGTTACTGTCATCATTATTTTCTATCACACAACTTCTTTCAGTGATTACTTAGTATCTATGATATATGCCAAATGTACAGAAAAACAAAGCATGTTATAGGTAGAAGTAGTAGCTTATTTTGCAGACATAACAAAGCCTCTCAAACATTATTGAGAAGCCTGTCAACTAAGCAAATCAAGCATCAAGTGGAAAGGAGGCCCAGTGCTTAATTCTCTCAATCGGCATTTTCTTGCTTGCCAGGAACACCTCTCTTGTGTGGGCTGACAAGGTGCAAGCTAATTTACAGATCCAGGAGGAGTCAGCTATATCCAGATAGCAGTGCTCTCACATTAATTAAGAGGAGACTGAAAAGTAAAGTTCACTCAGAAATGGTAGTGAAGGAAAAAAGAAATCAAGACAATGTTGACTGTTATGAAGAGCAAACAACAAAGCATTGGATCATCCTATCACTCATAGTGTTGTTTCCACACTAGAGATTTCAGAAGTGTTATATCAAGCACACAGAAAAGGTTACCTTGTCTGGACCATGGAGCTGCCCAAGCTTTCTAGATGCTGCAAACATTTTCTTACCGAACTCATAAGACAACACTAGAGGTATCCAAGATGCTACTACTTAGAGCCTATAGAATTTATCACGTATATTGTGTCTCAATTTTATCTGTCATTTCTGCTGTTTAAAAATGACAGAGTGCAGAAAAGAACTGGTCAGCATTTCATATCTCCTGCCTTCCACACTCTCCCAGAGTGGGGTGAAATGCTACAGGCTTGAATTGAGGCAGGCAAATGTCCAGAGGATGAGGGCATCCCCATGGGTCTCATAGGCTGAAGTTCCTACCTGACATATGGGACTATCTCCTGTAATTCTTCTTGTGTTCTATGGCATACACTGTCTAACAGCCTGCTATTATTTAGTGTCTTCTAAAGCAGATTTCAAAACTGTATTTTCTAATGAACTACTTTTTTTCCTAATTAACCACTTTTTCTACTTACTATTCTCAGTCACAGAACAATTCCCAAGAACCTGTGCAATTACAACACACATTAAACTAATATTTTATAGGATAAAGAAAGTAATGGGATAAAAGTTAACGGAAGCTCCCCTTACATGCTTTCAGAGCAGAATCATTAATAAATATTTAAAATAATACCAGTACCTCACTTTAAAATTAAATAATAAACAAACTCTGCCTTAATGTTACTTTTTCTTTGAAATATATTTATTTACTCTAGCTAGCTAAAAGAAGGTTTGATTTTCTTGCTCTTTCGCCACTTTCCACAAGTGATCAAAGATGTTTGTCATGTTACAACATTTACCCACAACAGCAGGGTGTACCTCAGCAGTGTGCTCCTTTCATATATCACTTATGTCTGCTGGAGAGATGACTCCTTTAAAAATAACTCAGTGTTTGGTAAATCAGGTCTTTCACTGACCTGTTCTCTATGGCTTCTCAGAGCACACAACCTGAGATCCTGTCTTCCTTGAGAGGAGCATGCTCTTTCTCAGTCTCAAACTGATTCATCTCTTTCACATCATGCCTCCCATGATACCAATAGTCTTAATAGTAAAGTTAAGAAAACCATACATTTAGTAACACATAAGCTTTGGGTACAGTATTAAAGAAGAAAATTAAAACAAAACCCCAAATATTTTGAGTTGTCAAAGGATATGTGCATGACTTAGACATCACCAAAGACTCTTTCAAAACCTAGAAGTCTGTGGCTTAAAACTACTTTTTCCTTTGCCTTTCCTTTGGTCTGCCAGCCACCTCCTTCTCTTCCATTCTGAGCTGCTTCCCTTTTATGACACCATCCATAAGCTCAAAAATTGAGAGATCACCCTATACACATCGTGTATGGATTGCATAGTAAAATATGGCCTCAGCAAGAATTTACAATATAATGACTAATTAGAAAAAGAAGTTTCTTTTCATAATTCATTCCACACTTGATTGCAAAGTACCTACCTGAACATGTCTCCTAAGCCTTTCAGCATTCCTTTCTTTGCCTTAATTTTATCCTTCTCTTTATCTCGATCTTTCTTCTTTTCCTTTCCAGTTTTTTTTCTGTCACCCTTATCTTGGCTTCCATTCATGTGTCTCTCTAATGAGTGGGATGGCTGGTCACTTGCTGTGGACACAGATTCTCTACCAGATCTTGAGCTCTCCTCTGTGTCTTCCTCCACTGAAAGGACATATTAAGAAACATCAGTGACATAAGAACAAACAAAGAGCACAGATTTTTTGGTATATTCCATAATGTATTTTGAAGCAGGATATATGCAAAACCACAATAAGCTCTTTTTTGTTTTGTTTTAAATCAGTATCTGCTCACATGTTTTTCCAAGAGTGTTTATTAGAAGTACTAAACTCATAAAAGCAAGGAAATCACCTTTGCAGACCATTCTGCAATGCACAATTTGCACTTTATGGGTACTCTGGATAATGTATGGATTAATAAAGAGGATTAGCAAAGTTATGTTAATTGGCCCATTTTGTTTCAGTATCTAAATCAGTTGAGGAGAGATTTAGAAATATCTGCAAGAAGTAACAACAGCAGTGCAGCATGCCTTGTCCATAAATTCTTAGTAATATTCTCATAAAAATATGAAAGTCATTAGGGAGTGTTAACCCTCAACACAAGCCATAATAAGACTTTTTCTTCTTCTGCAAGTAAATTAATGGTTTTGTTATGCTTCTTCATTTCCTGGAGCCATTTAGAACACATCATGCACTATGTTTGTTATTTTTGGTGTTATCCTTGGTTGAGATGGGGCAGCCTGGGAGGTTCAGGTGGGGAGATTTCATCCACTGGAACAAGTAAAATCCTTTAAGGGCAGACAGCACGTTCCTTCTCTGTTTCTAATCCAAGACCAGGAGTCCCAAAGCACACCCAAGGTTAGATTTAACAGCCCTCATGTATTTCAGAAAGTTTGAAAGAAAAATGACTAACAGAAAAATATCTACTGAAAACCTGAAAACTGCTTCAGTAGTTTAGTAAGAAAGAAATAAAACACTTCAAGCTGCTGGGTCAGAATACTGCACTGCATGGCTTGTGAAGCTGTGACTTTCCATGAGCTCTAACACTTTATTTCATCACATTTAAGTAGGGCTCCAACCATCTCCCAGCTTTCCAAGAGACTGCACAAAGCAGCAATTAGGATCACAGATGCATACTTAGTATTGCCTCCTGTAGTTCCAATGAATACAAAGGCTCCAAACAACTTTTGGCAGTAAAATTTGAAAAATACAGTCTTGCTTTATGTATACACAGTCTATGGAAAAGAAAAAAAATTTTGTACTCAATTGGATTTTGAAATGGTCATGGCTTATAGAAGGAAAAATGCCTGTTTTTTAGTTTCACCAATGTTTACTGCTTCTTAATGTTATTCTGCTAATATTGCTTAAGATCTCAGCAACTCTTCGATAGCCAGCAGAAGAGTGTAATTCCTTCAAAATTTCTCATATATAGACTACTGTAGAATATAAATTTGCTTTTCTTAGTCATCATTCATCTTCACCTTACAAGTAAATCATTGAACCTGAAAAGTCTACAAATCACTAACTGAAAGCCATTCAATATAATGTTTTCTCTCTCTGAGAAACTTGCTTGAAAAATACTCCTTATTTCTTAATATTACAATCCCTAGATGTGTCCAATAGACTTTGTACTTATTCACCAAGTATCAAGTTTTCTATAGATATTCTCCAGCCCTGGATGATCACATAGACATATTTCAAGAAAAAACTACCATGTCAGACACATCTCAACATTAGTAACTATTTTTAAATCTTAACTAGTCCTCTGAAGTACAAACCACCAGAGTGGCCAGGCCTTGGCATTTAATTCAGGACTACTATGAGTAAAGCAGATGATACAGCTTCTCAACTGTAGAAACAGTTTTAATATTCATGTTATTGTATTTTAGGAAACTAATAGGTCCTATACATGCCTCTGTACTAGCTGTTCTTGTAATTTTTTTGGTCTCAGCATTTCTTAATCATCTGGTCTGGAGTGATATTTAGTTATTATTAAAAGAATTGTGGAAAAACACTTTGGAATAGAAATGTTAATTTTTTACATGTTAATTTATAGCTACAATCTGTTCAAACTAGACATTTAAAAGACTGTACTTGCAAACGAATATAATTAGTAAAAAAAAAACTGTATTAAATTTCTGACGAATTTTGAAGTCAACTGTTCACTTGGAACTTTACTGCTAGAATTTTAAAGATGCATCAGTTTTGACCCATGTTTGTTCATACTCATATAACAATACATTAAATAAATCATAAATATGTATTGTTTACTGTGCTATGCTGAGTTGTGGAACAACTTGTCATAACATTGTGTCATGGTTTAGGAAGGGTACTCCCCATCTTGTGCTCCTACTTAGACTCTCCAAAACATGTGCTGCCCACTCACTCCCCCTCCCTTCCCTTTGCCCCTGCAGCAAATGGATGGAGGGGACAGTTAGGGGCACAACAGGTAAAGATCACAGGTTGAGATGAGAACAATTTGCTGGAAACAGCAATGAGATAAGAAAACCAATAGAAAAAGCAACATTAGGAATAAAAGAGAACAAAAGGAAAGAATGACTGGCAAGCAAGTTCTCATCCCTGACAACACCCAACTGCTCCCTTCACTACTCTACAGGACCTGGTAGGGACTCCTTCCCCTGTCCCTGGAAAATGATGGGAGGTGGTATGGAATAACCTCTGGGTCCTGGCCATGTCCCCTCCTGGCTACTGCAAAAGTCAACCCTGTCCTGGCCGGAACCAGGACACAAAGCTTTTGCTTACTATTTATTTTGTATGTTCCATGAAGAACATTGTCTCCTTTCTACATTTGTGCTGTAATTAATATCTATCATATAAAGTTTGCTTGTAATTAACTCAGTGGCTTAGACTAAGGCCTGTGAACTGGGATGCCTGTTGTCCTGGAGGAAGCACTGGTCTCTCTACTGGACTAAAGAGATTTCCAGTTTTCTTAAAAGGACCCAACATGAAGAGGCTTGTTTCACTTTTATGCAGCACAGTCATCCTGCAATTAACATACACATAATTACTAGTGTTTAGAACAAATGCAAATTCTGCTCAATTAAAATTCAAACCCAGGCTACAAATGAAACTTCTAATTTTTGTTATGTTGCAGAAATGACATTAGGTTACTGCAAAATGCAGGATGTATTTGGTTTGGTGCTGTTATTTCCTTTTTTTTCTTGCAACCTCCTACCTCCCCATTCAGGATGCTGAAGCCAAAAAATTAAATTGGAGTATACTTTAAACATCAATTAAACTGAACACTAGTGTCATTTCATGAACCACATTGCAGTACGGAGAACTACACAAACAGGTATTATGAAGCTATTCTCCTAATTAGCCCATAAAATGGAAAAGATGCACATGAGGAATCAAAGCTACTTAATGTGAAACTATTTTGCCACTAAGCTTCTAGGCCTCTTATTGTGATATCTAATACAGCCCTAGATTCCAGCAATTAAGATTCAGCAAAAGATTAGAAAGCTTTGTTGATCTCTCCCAATCAAAATGTCTTGTTCTTCTTCATGCCACTAAAGATAAACATTTTGCTTCTAGTCAGCTATTTCAAGTATTAAGGAAAAAAAAACAAAAAACTCACAAAAACCAAACAACAAACAAACAACAACAAAAAAAAATACCAACCAAAAAAAACCCAAAAAACCCCACAAAAACAAAAAAACCACCCACAGGAAAAATTATCTGCCAAAGTTGAACACCCATACTTCTTTCCACAAATGATCCTTCTTTACAGCCATTAAAACTCACACATAACTTCTCAAATACTTAAAATGTTACCTCAGAACCAGTCAGTGCCATCTGATTTTAATTCTACATTTAGTAATTTAATAGCATATTGTTCCAAGGACATTTCAAAGAGTCAGCCCCTTTGTCACATATGCTACCTGTACTTTTCATGGCTTTTGCATATGGAATGATGACATGTTAGGAATTCCTCTATACAATACATTGCAGGGCTATTATTTGCTAATCCAAAGCAGGTCACTGTCTGGAACACAAAGAAACACTTCTACCATTGAAACTCATGGAGAAAGGCAAAAAAATTCAAGTAAGACAAATGGATCCAACATCAAGGGCATCAGCAAATTGACCACCAGCATGTTTGCTGGGTTTTATAATGAGAGAAAGCCACATTCTAATTTCAAACAATTATGGAATAATTAAATACAATTTTAAAAAAACTTAGGCAACGTCGTTATGGCAGCAGTGAGGCATTAATTACGTTAGAACCAGATTGTTAAACTCCTACATATTCGTATGTGCCCAAACTTTGTCCAGCTGAAGACACCATTTGGTAAATTCTCAGGAACCTAAGTCCATGTAGAATTTACACAAAGTGGAGCAGACTGCAGTGCTTTGAGGTTTAATGCAGATACAGACATTTTCAGGAAGACAGGCAACATAGGGCTGGGACAGCTCTTAAGCTCCCACGGTCACCGTGAGAAGCAAAAATCCTCAAGGACTGAATTCTGTCCAATCAACTTACTATATTTGCTTTGCTACTCATCTGCTTCTATGAATCTGGCACTTCAAATTTCTGGAATAGTTCTTAGATGTTTCATTACCATATGTGGAAGCTATTAGAACACAACAAAATGCATAGTTCTACACATATAACTTGGTCACACGTTGTTCAGCCCTTCTTTACCACGTGGGATCTGACAAGCCTTGCTCTTGCTCTCCCATGACATGAGATGGCTCTTGGTCCACCAGTGCAAGATAACATCCAAACAGAGATGAGGGCGAAGACTCACCCCATGACGTTTTGATTTCAGCCAGAAGGCTTTGTCTGGCTTCTGCTTGTGCTGGTTTTGGCTGGTGTAGGGTTATTTTTCTTCACAGTGACTTGTATGGGGCAGTGTTTTGGATTTGTGCTGAACACAGGGTTGATAATATAAAAATGTTTTTGTTATTGCTGAGCAGGGCTTACACAGAGCCAAGGCCTTCTCTGCTTTTTGTACAGCCACAGTGGTGAGGAAGTTGAGGAGGTATAGGAGGTTGGGAGGAGACACAGCCAGGACAGGTGACCCCAGCTGACCAAAGGGATACTCCAGACCACATGGCATTACACTCAGTATATTAAGTTGCAGGTAGAAGGCGGAAGTCAGGGACATTTGGAGCGATGGTGTTTGTCTTCCCAGCTTACAGTTACACATAATGGAACCCAGTTCTCCTGGGGATGGCTGAGACTTGCTCACCCATGGGGAGCAGTGAATTAAATCTTTGTTTTGCTTTGCTTGTGTGTGTGGCTTTTGCTTTCCCTATAGAGCTGACTATATCTCAATCCACGAGTTTTCCAGCTTTTACCCTTCCAATTCTCTCCTCAGTCCCAGTGGTGAGCAAGCAGCTGCCTGGGGCTTGGCTGCTGCAGGAGTTAAACCACAACACTGCTGCTCCCATGTGAAGGATGCAAAGGGCTCCTTGCTATAAATAAATACTTCCTTCCTACTCTCTATGCATTTCATCAACAACCTCAAAATCCCTTACCAGAATCTCACAAACCTATACTCACCTTGAAAGCGCTTCACGACAACAGTGCTGCTATATTTTTTGATCAATTGAAGTTAAACCATCTTTAACTTCTGGATAAACCTTGGATATCTGAAGCTTCAAATCAGGATCACACCAATAAGGCCTTCTATTTTTCATAGAAGATGTGTCCCATTCTTATATCCCAAAAGACCACAGGCATGCAGTTTGTAAGAATGAGCAGGATCATTACACATTTTCTCACACCTATTCTTCTACTGGCCAGAAATAGATTGACAGCCAGCAGCACCACACCAGCATTTAGCCTCACTGCTGTGTGAAATTGTTAGGTGCTGGAAAAGCAAAGCAGAATTAATTCCATCTGTAGCTACCTTTAAGAAAAGTGACTGGCAAAATGATCTCCCTTGGGACCTCAGAACACTCTTTAAAAAAGGCAGATTTAAAAAAAAAAAAAAAAAAAAAAAGGCCAAGAGTTTTTTAAAAAATAAAATAGTGGTTAGAGAAGCAACTTATAAAAGAGTATTAAGGAATGATGCTTATGAAACAGAATTTATGAAACTAAAAAAATTCAAAAGAGAGTGAAAAATTCCTTTTCAAGCCTTTGTTAAATTCAGGCTAAATACTTTTTACTTCAACCGTCCCATCATCATCTTCATTCATAAACTTCTAACTAGGTGCAGGTTGATTAAAAAAAATCTGCTGGTGTGTGACAAGTTGAAAGTAGTACAACATGAAGGTTAAAAATTCAATGATTTTAATACGACCCCTGATTGAGGTAATTTACCATTCATACTATTTTCATTCAATATGAGTTGTCATTTTACCAGCCCATTCTTACATAGTTCAATAATGATAAGGTTAGCTTTGAAGTGATTCTTTTATGTTAATGACATTCTCCACATGTTGGGTCATACTTCAGGTTAAAGAACTGAAAATGTAAATGAATGCCCATTAGGGTGGGTAATAGCTGATCATTAACTTTGTATTTTATTAGATCTGCCAACCTTACTCACTCTAATTAAAGGACAGTGATTTCTTTTTATCCCCCCAACACTAGAAATGTACTATTTCAAAGTCAGATGCCTATATTTTTGTAACATAAATTTAGTGGGTTTGCCTTTCTGACTAAATTTTTTTTCTAGTTTACATTAGTACATTAATTAGCCATCTTACAGAATATTTTCATAGTAATTTAAGTAAACACATTCCAAATAATCTTATTCTCTTATTTTAGAAAGGAAGAAAGCTGCAGAGGGTGGCGATCTCTTAAAGCAAATGAAGGGAAAAAGCCTCAATATTGATGAAGTTAGTTCTATTCTTTTAAAATCCTCCAGTTATGTTCTACTACTTTAGTCACTTTCCAAAGGAATTAACCTGTGCCATTAACACTCA
Source organism: Hylia prasina (assembly GCA_013397195.1). Lineage (NCBI taxonomy): Eukaryota > Metazoa > Chordata > Aves > Passeriformes > Sylviidae > Hylia > Hylia prasina. The sequence continues at coordinate 1,741,491 of VYXD01005580.1, read as the reverse complement.
TTATGTAAATAACAGTTTACTTACAAGTTTCCATGCCTTCATCATCATCGTCTGCTACAGGTGTATCGTAGGATTTGTCTATGGCAGCTCTGAAGCTTTCATTGCAGCCTCGTCCTCGGATAATTCGCGGGCGTGGGCGGTGGAAAGGAATGTCACCATTCAGAGTCACCTCAGCAACAGCTGTCTGCAGACTTTCTAACGAGCTGGATTTCTTCAGACCTAATGAAGGCCCCACATCTCTGGTTGGGGAACCTTAGTGATGTAAAGGGGGGGAAAAAGTAATTAGAATTAGTATTGAGAACAGCATGCTTGATTATGCATATCCATCCTGAAAGTCTTTGGGGACACACTTAACATTATTCACATCATCTCTCAATAATCTGTAGGGAATTCTCCACAGATTTGTTGGTCTCAGAAGCAAATGAGTATGTCAAGTCACAGTCAATGAAACCGACAATGTTAGCAATGTCTGGCTTTTCAAATCAGTGAAGAGATACCAACGTCCTATTATTTTACACAATTTAAATTATAAAGAAATCACGGGCTTTAAAAACTTAGCTCATACAACCAGCAGAGATGCATATCTAACAGCATCTACCAAAACAATTTACTATTTTTGATTTGAGCAGAAAATTTCCTCTGTACTAGCAACTGATGAACAGTAGAGTAGATTATGGGCAGGAATCCTACCGTGTTTAGTGTATCAGTCTTGCAAAGCAGCCTGACCTATGGCTTCAAGAAACATGCTGTTTGTCTGAGTTTTAAAGACTTGCATCAAGTTGTTAACAATTTCATAATTAAATGCTTCTGAGAAGTATCAGCTGACTTGGTCAGATTCTGTGAAATTGCTTAACAATAACCTACAGAAAGAACCCAATAAAATGGGCAATACCAGTTACCCAGCTGGAAAATAAACAAACCCCTGGCAGTCATGAGGACTGACTGTTTGGGCAGCACTACTACAGCTGGGGCTGAGGGCAGCTCTTATCACTGCAGCACATCCAGAGATGTGCCAAGGAAGCCTCAGGCAGTGTTCAGCAAAAGCCTTTCTCCATCCGGACTTTACTTCTCAGCTTTGTGGGTTAAATGTATAACCTTTGTTCTTAGACAAGCACTCACACTGCAAATCACCTCACAACTGCACAATTAGATCTCATACTAAAGTTAAAACTGGGAAGAATCTTTCAGGGGAAAAAAAAAAAAATCACATTTTATTTGATGTTATTCAAAAGTGCAAGTACAGTCTTAGGTAGATTTGCCAAAGAACTTGAGACTAGAAAGATGAGGTGGGACAACATCATCATGGCTACATTTCCTGAAATTATGAGACCAGAGCCCTCATCTATAATATGAAATTCATACTTTTTCTCTACCCAAAGGGAGCACAAAAGAGAATTGTTGTGCCACCACAACAGTCCCAGGTGGTAGGTTGTTACCCAGTTGACATCAGTATCCTTATCTGGCAGAAATAATTTTCACACCACTACTGAGAGCCAGAGCCAAGGCTTGAATCCCCAGTAATACCAAAACTATGAACAGTACATTAGTAAGCATAGGCGTGAATAAAGGTGCAGTAATGGAAAACTACCTCTTTTAAGTGTTTATCTCAGAATAATTCCAAGTTCTGAAGATGATCCCTGTTCTGGTAGATATTAGGAGACAGAAGGGCAACAGCATCTGTCACTGCTCTTTAGGAAATGTATGTGAAGTTGCCTTAAATTGGGGAAAACTGCTACTGCGCTACTAAAACTATTCAGTATTAGCTGGGGAGGAAAGGGGGTTGTTTGCCCCCACAGAAGAGATGCTGAATAGCAGCATGGCAGATTTTCTCCACATGTTACCTTGGTATCAGATGAAGCAAGGCAGTGAATGCTATCATTTTCTATTCAGCTATTAAAAGTCTGAGCAATTGCATTAAACTGAAATCCCTCAGATCAAATATATTCAAACAGCAGCTGTCAAAGTATTTCCCTTCAGCTGCCCTACTGATTAGATTAACTTGTAAACAGAAGCAAACCAAAAATCTACCCACCCAGGTCTACACACAACTCCTGCAGTTTGGTTTCCCCAGCAGTCTGCAGTCCTGCTGCTTGGACCCTTGGTCAGAAATAAATGCACCCTAACAAATGAGAAATTTTATCTCCATGAATTCCCACCTCCTAGAAGAAGCCACCCTCTCACACACTGCCTGTACTTATTAGAGGGCTGAGGGTTCTAAGGATGGTTGGGGGCAGAGCACAGGACCAGCTGGGACCAGGGAGGGTTGGTGGCTTCTGAAACTGGCCCAAACTTCTGAAAATGTCCCAAAGGCTAAGGCAAGCGTTTTACAGAATATTCTCTCTGCCAAGTAAAAGCACTACAATTTAGATAGTGCCCTATAAAGTCCATGGTCAAATCTGCTATTCCTCCACTAATGCCTGCAGTACACAAGAAATGAGACTTTATTTTGCTTTTCACTTTTCAAGATTGTATTTTTTTTAAAAATTGTCTATGAGACAGGAAAAAAATGAATGCAACATCTTGGAGGAAAAAAAGAGGAAATGGGACAATCATATATAAACCAGCTGCTTGACAGATCCAATTTCATATACAAAAGGAAAGGGTGTCCTCTTACAGAGCAACTTACTGTAAACTTCCTTATTCCACATTCTGCTTTGCAACCTTCCAAATGAAATGCTCATATATCTTTTCCTAATTACTGAGTGGCTCTTTTTGTAAACAGTAATTATAAAGAAGGCATTTATGTGCCCATTTGTGTTCATAAAGAACATTTTAAAAAGTTCCATTTCCTGACACCCAATACAGACCTTTGTGAGAACTGTATTTATGTAAGTGGTGTTTTCCCAGAGGATATCCCATCTGGCATATGACATAATGTTGAGTACCATAAAACTAATAATGGATTACATAAATGATAAGAATATTTATTGAACTTGGGTGGCCACGAACACAAATGTGAACAGGTTGCAGAATGTGAAATGGGGAAATCTCCTTTCACAAGCAATTTTATCAGTGTGATCATAGCGAAGTATATGTTAAAACCTTCACTATATTCTGTGGCTACTTCACAGCAAATCTACTATTCTCTTAATACACAGTTAGGTGTCCCTGTAAATTGTGTGTTAAGAATTTATTACTAGAATTCACCAGTCAGAAAGTGGGTTGTTTACCCATAATCTGGTAAAAACAGCAAACTTTCTTTAAAATGGATTCTGTTTAAAATTTATGAGCCACTTCAAAACACTGTTTTCTAAATACAAAAATGTCAGCATTTTCTTCCAGCCTTTACAGCATTGGTGGTAATCATCAGAAGTGTTATCTGCTCCGAATGAGTTCTACTTCTATTTTGACACCAGGATTTAAAGTAGAAAAAAGGAGAGGAAAAGACACATCTACCTAAAGCATATTTATATGACTGAGGATGAAAGGGATTCTTTTATCACTTTTAAAATTTGAAGTTTATCAAAATCTCCCTTTCCAACAATTTCCTTAACAAATATCCTTTGAGGTAGATTCATTCATCCCTCTGTATCCCAGCAGTTCTCCTGCCGTGACTGCCACCGTGCATCGTCCTCACAGCTCGGCAGTGCCCACACCCTGTCCATCTCCTGAGGGCTTTGTGACCTGCCAAGCACAGCCCCTGCCCACCACACATGCACCTCCCTGTGTCCCTGTGTCCCCAGCTGGCCAGCCCTTGGGGACAAGGGCCAGGCCCTGCCCTCCCAGCCATGCAGCCATCCCTCCTCGTTCATGCACGACTGTGCATGTGCCTCCCCCACAGCACAGACACCCACGACACACTGAATGCACAGACATCACATGAAGCCTGTGTGCTGCTCCCTATCCCAAGTCCTTTGTTTCTCCCTTGTGCTGACACTGTTTAACAACTCACTGTGCCTCCCCTTATCTCACCCTAAGGTAATTATTTATACAGTGACACAAATCCGCTTGGGCTATTTGCAAAGGCAAAGCCTATGGTGTCAAGGGATATATACGTTTTGTCCAGTGGCTAATTTTAGTCTATAAAGCAAATTTTTCATCAGCACATTCTTTTAAACCATTTAGAATGACAATTTCTTTTTCTTTCTGAAACATTATTTTTATGAGCTGTCAAGTCAAATGCTACCTGCAACTGATGCCAAAAACTTCTCTGGATTTCATTAAACCAGTTTTGCAAAGGCATAAAGTCTACTTTCTAAATGCTTTCTTGAAGGATATTATCAGTGAGTCTATTTACTTAGTAACATCTGCTCCATTACATTTGATAATTTTTTCCATTTCTAATTCAGTTCAGACACTAAGAGATTAACACTTCATCTGGGGAAGGCAGAGGAGGAGTAAACCAAGAAACTGCATCAAAACCAGTTTAATTTTGATTCCATTTAAAAAAAGTTTAATTAAAAAGCATTGTGTAAAAATAAATCAATAAATAATTTAAATAAATGTTCTTTGATTTTTTTTCTTTTTCATTTTCATAACATGCACATGGAAAAATAACCACCTAGAGCTATAGTATGCCTGGGACCCTATAAATGAGCCATGCTCAATTGCTACTGAATATACTTCTAACCTCTAGGATGAACTGTAAACACTGCAAGGATTAGGTACTTCAAGTGAACTATAGAAAGAAAAATAATTAAAAAACTATTACAGTAACTAGGGCTGGTGAGTTCTGTGCTCTGCCTTTCAGCCAATGCCATTAAATCCAACTGTGACAGTAACAGGGTTTGTTTTTATCTTTTCTAAAGTAAATACATGTTGAAGACTTCTGGTTTCCAGAGTTCATTAAAGTATACTTCGCCACACATTTGAAGCTTTTTTTTTTTTCTTAGAACCAGAAGACAATTTTTAAGCTAAACTACAGTAAGTGGTTTGTTTAACAGTGACATCCATCTTCAGTAATGGGAGAGACCCAGTGTTTATATACAAAACCTGGTTAAAAGCACGCAAGATAAATAAAAGTACAGCAAAAGGTGTTCTCTTTTCCAGCCATTGAAAAAATTTTCCAGCACATTTACCTGCACAAAATATGTAACTGCCTAGTCCAGACGGCATGGTCATGCTCTTTCACTCAAGTTGCCCAACTTGTCTCTTTTTTTGTAATTTAATCCAGATGTTATACATAAAGGAAAACTACACTCACTTCATACCACCCTCTACTAATACCACCAAAACCACTACGCACTTTTAAAACCTAAGGATTGTATTTTACTAAAACACACTGGTTTTACACCATTCTAGTCACATCCCATTCAACTATGCGGGTCAATAAGAAAATGAAAAATAATTTACAGTACTTTTGAGTTTGGTCTTTAACTTGTTTTTATGTGAATAATGCTGAGGTGAAGGCAGTTCCTAAGCACCAATTATTACCACAACCATTAACACAATTCATACATTCACACTCCTATGGCTTTAATCCTCCAAAACATTCATACATTTTGATTTTGTTTACTCATTCTTTTTCTGCAAAGCTGCAAGTCTGTGGCCATATTCTGCAACGTTTGAAAAGCTAAAAGGCCTATCTGTTCAAATAAAAATTATACTTTTATCACTTGATTAGTTACAGCTTTTCAGTACTCGTACTCATGTTATACAGTCCAGTTAAACACAGATGCAGTTGTGAATTAGTAAATGTAAATTCTGTATGGAATGCACTACCCCTCAAATCATGCTAAAATAAGTAATATTTTCAGGTTAAAAAGGTGAATTGTTCCTAATTAAAGCTAAGTAATGTTTTGGTGTCCTCTGGATCTAGCCTAATTAAAATAGCATTCCATAGGTCAAAAGCTAACTTATATTAATAAATCATAAAGGTTCATAATTGCAGTTGGTGCATTATTTTAATTACTAATAAAAAAATATGCCTTGAAAGCTATTTCTCATTATCATTTTGTGAAACATTACAATGAATGGTATGCGGAAAAGATTCTATTTACATATTCTTCTGCTCCATTACGGTGCTCATGTTTCAGCTCCAAAAGCAAATCAACTTGCACAAATAATCTTCAACTCAATGCACAACATGCATCTGATGACCACTTAAGGCAAAGGCAGCAGTTTTCTAATTAAAATAATTATTTTCAAGCACTGTGTTAGCACTGTAATAGCCAAACACTCGACTCTTTCTAAATCATCTCTCTGTGCACTGCAGTTTGGAGCTAGAAGGAGATTTTCCAAGGTTTTTTTTTGAAAGGACAAAAAACCCCAAACAACCGTGAATATTTATGAATTTAAAGTGTAGAAACAGGTGTCTGCCTACAATCACATGCATGACCTGGCTGAATATACTACTCTAGATACTTATCTTTATAGAAAAAAAATTCTTATTCTATTTGACTTACTCATTCACAACAGAAAGCAGCCATGCAAGTACTGGAATATTCATGTTTTCATGCAATTTGACTGGCAGTTCTGTAATTGTGGTAAGCTGCTTTGACCAAGGTTTCTATAGCAACAGCCTTACTGTCAATTCTTACCTGTTTTCTGGTCATCCATTGTACTGAGCTTAGTCTCGTCAGCTACTGTTAAAAGGTAAATGCATAACGGTTAGCCCAGTTAGTGCCCATGCCCCACATGCACTCAACATTCCTTCTGGTTGCATATTTTCTTTTCAAGTTAGGGGACCTTAGAAATGTCCTACTTCATGCAAATAAACTGCAAGAGTAAGCAAACATTCTGGGTAGAAGTGGCAGCAAACTAGTAACCTTCATGCAGTGTCAGTCATGTTCACATCACAGGCAGGTACAATATGTTATTGACACGTTAGCACACGGCAACTAGTCAAGACAAGTCAACACTTCCAACCTGACTGTAGCCTGGGGAAATTTGTGAATCAGGGATTGTAGGCAAGACATTCACAACTATTGTAAAGGAGGGAATTGCATTGTATTTTATTATTCTGAGTGGGGATTTCTGTGTGTTTAAACCATCAAAACTCACTGTGTGAGGTTACTAGAGTCTGCACTTCAGAATCTAAATTCAGTGGCAGAAAAATTGATGGGCTTGTTAGCAATTACTTATTCTCACTTGGTTTATCAGTTAAAATGATCACTGTGATTGCCTGTCTTAGCTGCTGCTACCTTATAGGGCTTCTGATATAAATATTAAAACTTGGGTCTCAAACAGATGTCAGACTAGGTCCCATTTTCTAATTCTGAATTCATCTACAAAATAAGAGACCATAAAGGACCTTTAAGGCTAACTGCATTATAATCATGGACTGAGAATAAACCCGGTTATGCAGAATTACAGCACGGTACAGTTTTACACAATTATTCTATACAGATTGGTAAATGCATTTTTCACCTCCAGTAAATACTGTTTACTGTGTTTAGGTATAACCATATATCCAGAGGGCTATGATATTTGAATGTACAGACATTTACAAACAACAAACAACACCCAGGCCACTTGGCCTTTCAAGTTAGTTCTTTACGACCCACAAGTAGACATTATGTGCAGTACTACTGCACACACACAGTCTGTTTGGAATTATAAGATCTATATACTTACAACATGAAAACCAGGTTCAAATAAAAAAAAATTGAAAAAACATCACTCACTACCTAGATCCATGCTTTTGGATTTTCGTGTTTTAACAAACTCCAACTGACTGGCATCTGAAAATTGCTTTGTACGCTTTTCTGACATGCTCTGGCGTCCAAAACCCTCTCGCTGGAAGGCAAGTACTGGATCAACATCTGGACTAAGAGTGCTGTAGGAAGGGAAAAAAATCATGCGAACATTTATCAAGATCACGCAACCTTTCACTCTTCAGAGATAATCATTTATTTAGCACGTGACTTCTACCAAGGATTAAGTGCAAATTTTAAATACACCACTGCAAGTATTCAGTTACACACACAATGGATTTGTTTTACTGCATTAAGCAAGTCTAGTTAAAAAGTAACATGAATTTCATTTACAGTTTTAACAAAAGATATACACATCTGGTGCACTATACATATTCTATCAGAACATGAAGTCCAACACAGGAATAATTTGTGGGAGAATAAAACAGTTATTTTTTCTTCCTGAGAAACAAATTAATTCTATTGATAGAAAGTTATCTGGTTTGTCTTTATCAGAAAATGTTTTTAGTAAAGCATAAATAGAAACTGTCCTGCCTGAAGCCCAAGAGCTTTAAACTTCTTAATTTAAAAACTTTGCATTAAAATTTCTCTCCATATGTGAGATTTCTTGTAGATTTTTCACAGCTTCTCCTGCTTTTAGCCTGGCTATGACAAACAACCATATATTTACTCATTGCTTTCCCACAGAGCACGAATTTGCCACAATGGATCCACCACCAAATCACAAATGGGGGGAACTGTATTTGGTTTTTGTTTCTTCTGCAGGTTTCTAAAGTGACCTCAGCTCAGCAAGTCAGCTTTTCAGAGAGCTGCCTCAGAGACATGCTGAAGATAGATTTATTAATGGTGCTCAAATGCTGGCAGAATCATGAGTGCAAGAATGTAGGCAAAATTTGGTGTGTAAGTTAAAAACATTTTTTCAAAAGGAGAGGTTGCGTACTGCTAATAAACAATATGGAAAAAATTCACTGAAAGATCTTCTGGCTCATAGAAAAAGGAATAGTATATAGAGCTCTACTTCAGCTGGCCCAAAAAGAAATCAAAAGCATAACATACTGAAAAAAATCAGTATTTTGAACCATTGTTGTCTGTCCTATAGGTAAATGATCCCTCAAAGTCCCCTCTTTGAATACTGTTGTATTTCAAGATAAAAATAGTTAAATATTTTGTCACTGAGATCTATAAATGGATCTCTAAATGCCACTCAAGATATTGGGTTTAGTACCATCTTACTCTTTGGTACCATGTTTTTAAAGAATTATTTTTACTGTAAGGGTTAAGTATAATACACCTCTCATTCCTAGTGAAAATCAGGCAAATAGTGAATTTCTGCAAAAAACAACTTATACTTTTAAATTGTGTAACATGCATATGTTATGTATTGCATGTACTCTAATTTACAGAAGTATCTTTGATCAAGAAACACCTGGGTATTAGGCAAAAAGGTGAGAAAGAGGTAAGGAAAAGTGTCCAAAGGCATAAACTACTATAAAGAATGAAAATCACTATCATCATTACCAGGCAACCAAAAAGAACTTCAGCCTGGTAATGGCAGATTTACAAATAATAAGATATGTGCTTGTGACAGGCATACAATACTTCAGACTGAGCAGGATCAGAGCTTATGTGAATAAAGCCAATGTCAAGTGCCTTTTGACTTTAATGTTTCTGGCTCAGGCTCATAATGTTTTACATTTAATTACTGCAACTATTTCAGAGATGTCTGTGCAATTTAGCAATGTTCTCAAGCATATGCTTAAAAGCTCTGATGAATCAGAGATCAAACTCAAAAATAACTATTTAGTTCTAACATTCACTCCCACAAAATAGGGGAAAAATTATCTCCACATGATAGAAAGATAAAACAGACAAGGCCAATATACACTTCTAGCATTTACAACAGCAGTGCAACACATAGCTGAGTAAGAACCACCTAAATCTGAAAACGTCCTCCAAAGTGACTCAAACTGAACTTACAGGGTTTCAACACCTTTCATAATCAGATCATAACTGACTTTCCCAAGGCCACACAGAAGTTTCTGGCTCCCTGCTAGTCAGCTCTGTCTCTGAAGGCCAGAAAAATGTGGTTTTACTAAGTGAGAATTTTTTTCCAGCAACATCTGTTAGCACAGGCTCATGTTTGTTAAAATGATTGGCTTCATCTTGCTGAACAAAATGTATCCTGTGACACTTTTTTCAAAAAAGGTGAACTTATAAAATTATTTGTTTTGGCTGTATGCTCCTTTGTTCACACAAACTTGCTTTGATCCACCTATATAAAACTTCTAGTAGAGCAGAATATCATTTCCATGTAAACACAGCACACACATATATTAAACTTGAAGTCCTAAGAACAGACTCAAACTCCAGCGTCAAATGTAACTAGAAAAGGACACCACAGGTCCCAGAGAGAGCAGTGGGGTCTGGACATGGCATCAGCAACTGGGAATTTGCGAGGCTGGAACCCAGCATTTCCACTGACACCACTTTTTAGAGACTTTGTTTCTGCTTCCCTGATTTGCCCTTGTCACACCTCCCTTCCACACATACTTATTAAGGGAATTATTATTACATGTTTGCATAGTATGCTGCAACCTAAAGGTGATACTTAGCATCTTTATTTGAGCCTTATGTAAAGTTCTGAATTTTCATGTCCTGTTGGACTTCTATTATTAATTAGCCATGAGTGTGTTTTAGTAATTAAGGAAGGAGTGGATCACAGGAGTCTGATGCATGTACATAGTCTAAAAGTATTCCAAAGTCCCCATTAAGAGCCACAACTGCAAAAGCCAATGAGGACAGAGGAGGAACTAATGCCCCTAAAAATGCCTCATTTTAATATTTTTCAACTACATCAATAAAAGATAGAGGTAAATTTAGTGCAAGTCATTAAGCAATGCCAAATGCAATTTACTATATTCTAGAATACTTAACAAATAAGATTTCTGGAATGACAGCTGATCCTTAAAAGAATGTAACCGTCTTCTGACCCTCAATGTTATTAAAATTCCATTTATTAATCCTGTCTTATTGCCCCTTTGTTTTCATAACATTTTCATCAAGGATTAGGGAGATATTGTGAGGCTGAAAAAGCTTACATTTTCTTCTGTGATTCAGAACAGCTGCCATTCTTGTTTGGATAACCCTTCATCCATATTCTTAGTTTTACCCTTTGTGCCTTCCAGCAAAAGCATACTATGCACCTTCGTTTTACAAGTCTTCTTTCATCCATTAGCAACAGGAAATTATAGCAACAATCTAATGCCATTGCTATTTACTTTTTTCTACAAATAAAATACATTAGATACCAAAGCATGACACTGATCTAACTCTTAAGTGCCATTGTATCTGAAGACTTTCAGTTTCTCATTCACTTTAAATTTTTTGGAGTGTGATCAATTTTACAATCTATAATTCCTATTTTCTTTACTGTTACTTCATTTACTGAGAAGTGTATGAATAGCAAGACACACTGCAGAAGTCAATGTAAAAGCATCTGCAGTTTTCAAATGGGCTTTAACTTTATTTCATAGGATTATGCACACAAAAATGCACCCTCAGAAATAAGCTATTATGTGCAGGCTTGAGTACTGTTCTATTTAAATGTCTCAGATTCTCAGCTCTAAAAGCTTTTACAAAAGACAAATGGACTTTTCATGGACCCAGGTTACAGGTATGACTTGTCCATAGGAACTGCAGCATCAAAAAAAGAAGTAAATGAGAATGAAAAAATTACATTTTCATACAATCATTAAAACAGAGCTTAAAATACAGAACTCAGTTCCTGGATATAAGATGAAATAAACTAGTTTAAAGCAGAGAAGAAGCTGACAGGTGCATATCAGCCGGCAGGTGCTACTGGTGTTTTATTAAGACATTGCTGACACATTCATAACAGGCTCAAGAGACAAGAAAAATAAGAAAATTCATGTACTTCACACCATTTGTGGTAATTATCTAGCTTCAAGAAGTAGCAGCATACAGAGGTGGGCTTTTATTTTGCTATTACTATAGATAATTACAGGACTTGTAAATTAAATCTTAGATCTGTATTAATTGTACTAACTAAGCAATAAACAGTATTTCTTTGCCAAGAACTTAAGCAAGTCAATAATGGAGCTCAATGCATTTGTCATCAAGGTCTTATGTTAAAATGTGTTAAAGTAATCGGAGAGTCAACATAAGACTGACAAAAATTATTTTTACTATGGGTTAAGGACACAAAGTTACTTTCCATAGTTTTAAATGTGGAACTGTTACTTTCAGTACATTTAAATGTAGAGCTATTAGAGAACGTGGTCCTTGCAAATCATCTAAGAATAGGAACAGTAGTTCTTCACACATAATGAAGAAATCTTAACTAGCTCTTTTTGCACAAGCATTAACACAGAGGCAAAACAAAGAGCTTTGACCTCTAAGCAGATTTAAAGATTAGTACATTATTAGGAAAAGCAAGGAAGTATACAGAAGTATTGAAATGCTCCAAGATATACAATGGAATATAAAAGTAAAATCTTTGTTTTAAAAACTTTGAAATATTTACATTGAGGTTTATAAATTACAATTTCCAATCAGTCTTCCATCTTTCATAAACTCAAGCGTTTAAATTTTGCTAAGTTGTTTTTTTTACAAAAGCTAGGTCAGTTAGAAATTAAATTCAAATTAGATCATCAGAATAACACAGCTATGTACTAAGTAACATTCCCACAAATATGCTTTAGCACAGCACAAAACAGCAACCAGAAATATTTGCACAGACTTCTTCCCTGAAACAGAGACAATTACCAGTTTGAAAATAGTAAAATCCAAATGTGACAAAAAAGACTTAATATTAGCAGTAGCCAAAAATGTAACTAAAGGAAAAGATGCAACTACAGCTTTCTCTTTTTTCCTTCCACTAAACCATGCTCTTACCAGTCTGTTGACTCATTAATTGCAGCTTTAGCCCATCCACCAGCATCAACAGTGCCAAATCCGACATCATCATGGGAACTGGATGATGACTGGTCAGAGAGATGAGGAGGAAGGACCGACAACCTGTCATCTTCAATAATGACAGTGTCATCCTGGGGCATGTTCACTGTTGGAGACAGCTGGTATTTACCTGGAAAAAGGGAGAAAAAAAAATCCAAAACTAAAGAGTGGCAGCGCGCAGAGAGTGCCTTGGAAAATATTTCATTACAGATGATAAAAGGTTATGTCAAACTGCAGTGCTACTGATAAGAGTGACACAATGCAGATAATAAAATTAACTATGTCTCACTTTGTACCCATCTTCCTGTGCAGATGTCTGAAAAGGATGCACACCAGTTGTTTCTGCAGCCTACTGCAAGACCACAGGGTCACAGAAGGGTTGAGTTTTGGAAGAGACCTCTCTCCTGGTCCAACCCTTTCTACTGAAGCAGAGACACCTACAGCCATGTCCCCAGGATCCCAAACAAATTGCTTCTGAGGATTGCTTCTGCACCACCTCCCTGAGCCCTCTGTGCCAGAGCATGGTCACCCTCACACTGAAAAAGTGTTTCCAGATGTTCAGAGGGAACCTCCCATGTTTCTGCCTGTGCCCATAGTCTCATGTCCTGGCTGAGGAACTGCTCAAAAGCGCCTCTCCCAGAAGACACTATTTCCCCTTCTATCACCTCGTTTGGTAGAAGCAATGAATGTGTTCCACAAGGACTAACAGAGGCCATCATTTCTCCTGATCAGCCCTCATGAAATGAGAAATTGTTCAAGTGATGCTGGGAAACGGACACATGCAAAATTTGGAGAAAAAGATTTACCAAATTCTATTCTCAACAAATTCAAGTAAGTTTTAACACTTTTGTTAAAGCACTTAAACAAGAACCATTACAATACATGACAGGGACTATAACAAGACTCAACACTAATCTGTTCAGTGGCAGACTTCATCACGTAAATTTGTGAGAGTACCAGTTAAAAGATGGTATGATCTTACTAAAACAATTAGTAAAATTGCCACATCTCATGAGAAGAAACACACTAGCTTAATCAACTACTAATCTGACAACAAACTGACAATTATTCTAAAACTATGATGTACCAAAGTAATGTATCACAAAACTTCTATTTCCATAACTTAAACTGTTTCTGTGGACACATCAATTATTTCCACACTTTACTTTCACTATAGGTATGGAAAAATGTGTATAATTAGGGGAAAATAAAGTTTTCCTCTTTTCTGTAAAGGTTTCAGCCACCATCATTACCTTTGCACACAATTATTAATAAGCAAACAGGCAAACAAAACCCTGTGTGAAAAGAGGTAGCTAAAATCCTCACTGCACTAGATGATACATATGGTAATCTTTCCAAAGAGGGGAAAACTGGCTTCAAAAGGAATCATTAAAGAAGGCTGAAAAAGAGGATGGACGAAAAAGGTACTGCATGGTGATCACCTCATCACTGTCAAGCTGAAATGAATGTATGCAGTTTGCATAACAGCTGATTCTGCCCAGCAATAGCTCCTTTGATGGACAGGTTAATGTTTAGCCTGGTAATGTACTTCTTTCCAAACATAATGCCTACAAGACTGTTAACTCTGTAGTTAATAACATCTCCAAAGAATTGATTGTGAAAAGGTATAACCTTCTGGCGTTCAGCAGATTGAACTTCCCATCTGAGAGGCTACAGTAACACTTTTAACTTTTCACTGCCCTTCTTTATATCTGACAAGGGTGAAGACTGACATTTTAATAGCTGCTTTGGAATTTAGGAGAAAACCCATCTGACGTGTCTGTGCTTTTCATTGCAGATGAAGCTAAAAACAGGTGAAAGGCTTCACCTCTAGCAGATGGTTGGACAAACCTCAGCACTGGACTCAATACATCCTTTGTAGAGAACTCAGCTGAAGCGGACAGAAAATACCTCTGGAGGATTAATTCCACAAGTGTTGTGAGAAACCTTACAAAGAAACATCAAAGAAACTTCAAACCCAGTAATCTTCAGTATATTTGACTGATCTACAAATCTGAGGCATTGCTCAACCTGTCTACAAACCTCTTCAAGAAAATAATTTTCCCTCAGGCTAGAAAAGTGCTATTTAGACTCTGTGAAACTTAGACTCTGACTACACTTCAAGTCCAGTTTTGCACATATTAATTCAACTTCAGTGAGGTAATCTGTAATAACATAAAGTATTTCAGACACTGTGCTAGGCAAGGTAAAACATCCTCCCTTTCAAATGTTTCTCATCTCAGGACAATGATGCTCAAATTTCTTGGACAAGTTACCAGTCTAAAGAAGCAAAGCCTGAGGACCACACCAAACTGTTGGGTAAGAAGGATTCCCATCTGTCTGGGCAGAAAAAGAAGTTTCAAAACTCCAGCACCAAATGTCTGGTCTCCAGCTCTATGAGGATCTTCATCCTACAAGGAAATATATGCCAAGCAGCATATTTCAAAAAATATTATATATCTTCAAATCTATTATACACCTAGAATACACCAGAAAATAGTTTGTTCCTGAATTAAACCACCAACATAAAGCACTCCAAAAAAAAGCCCCTGAGTACACACAATACATAGTATGAATAACAGGTTTACTCATGAAGAACTAAACTGCTCCAGGGCCTTTCAAATCTTGAAATTGTCTGAAGTTTGGTTCGTATGTTTGCTGGGATAACTTGGTTCCCATACTGACACTGCATTGTCATGGAACTTTTTCTGGCTTAATCTCTGTGTTTCTGCTATTGCTTTTTCTTTAAAGGATGGTCTACAAAATCTATTAAACACTCTCACTGCATGTTCAAAACCCAGTATTACTTTATGAATGACTCATGAGCTTGTTGATACTGTGGAATTAGACCAATAGTATAACATATGCCTGGAGAATGACTAACAACAAAAATTTCTCCACTGTATGCAGGCCTTGGATTTCAAGAAAGTGCTCAAATCTGTCAACTGTTGCAGAAGAGCACCACATTTTGATGAGATTCCTGGCCAAGGAACTACATTCTGATTGTAAAGGGTTATTTTCATTTCACTGAGACACACACTACACCTCTAGCTAATTTTTTGTCAGTAGTGCTTCCTCCTGATTCTACCCTTAAGACAGCAATTATTTATGTAGAGAACAGTGTGTTTCCTGTTGTGTAGGCAACACTAAATTTTACAAAGTTCTGGGGGATCCTTCAGGATGAAAAGCAGATTCAGTGCAAGTGATTGTTATTCTGTATACCCCAGGATAAATAATTTCTATTTAGTCACCGTTAGCAACAAAACCCACCACGTTCATAAAAAAAATATCAACAACTACAAGAAAGGGATGAAAGAGGACTTTGTACTAACCTGTTTGTTGAATAAGAATAATTTATATAGACAGTACATATTTGTGTATTGCAAAGCTCAGGAGCACAGTGCATGATATGTAAGAATGGTATGTCAGAAGACGACTTGAATTTTTAATTATAGAGCCAAGCAAACCAGCATAATAAAGCTGTTATTCTGAATAACATGAACCCTGGAATTATTAAAATAAATAAATATAAGGATTTATTACAGCCATCTGATTCATCCAATTTGTATAAATAAAATATCCCATCTCCTCCAAATCAAAAGTATTCCCTGAATACAGAAAGTTTTCTTTTCTCCATCAGAATTTTTCAGTGAAATATTGTCAAATGAAAAAGCATAAGAAAATCTATAATAGCAATAACCACCTAGAAAAGTAGATCAACATGAGAATCATCAGAAACATGAAAAGATTCACGTAGCCTTATTGCAGTAAGCAAACATTATTTTACATAATTTAAATCACATCCTAAAATTGGTATTTTATTCCCACTCTCACAGCAAGGCTCTGACAGCCAGTTCTTGCTTGTCAGTTATGAAAGAGTAAGGAAATTGTCTTAAATATCTTTCCTGAAATTACATTAATGGTATTTAAAAGAACAAAACACTTTTAAAATCTTTGTTCCAACTTTAAGCAATGACTAAAACAAGCAGGTGTTTTACAGACTTTTGAGATTGTTACTTTTGAATAGTCTAACTTAGGAAAGAAGAAAACTCAAACCCATCCAGGAGCAAAAGCAGCAGGAAGACCTACTCTTTCATCCGTGAAAACAAACTGTCATCTCCTCACTAAAAAGTACTGAGGTTTACGCAGTTAAATCCATTGAGGGCTAAATCAAAAGACATCAGATGATTCAGGGAGCTCATCAGAGAGCTTCTTGATATGGGGAGAGCACCCAAGAGAAGCAGCACTGCATAAAGCACTCCTTTGGGCTTGTCTGCATGGGCAGGACTGGTGTGGGAAGGTACAGGCCTCCAGCGTTCTTCAGCCAGATTGTTCTTAGGATTAATCCTCACTTTTAGACCAATTTTCAAGAGAGGAAGAGTCATGTAACACCACACAAACATTCTCAGGAAAAAAGCCCTGCTTTTTTCTCATTACCAATGCCAAAAAAGACAGGGATTCCACTGCATAAAAAGTGACTGAGTCTTAAAAATGTTAGCTATTCTGAAACAAGCAACTGTACCTATCTGTCCCAACAGGCAATACCTCCCTGTTGTCTGGCACAGCAAGAAAACCAGCATGTGAAAGATTATGAACACTGCATTTTTAATTTAGCAGTAGTGATTAATTCAGAAAAAATAGTCTCTTAGAAAACTGAACATCCCCCAAAATCTGGGTTTAAACCTCACAGTCTGTGAAGCTGCTGTGATTGCAGAAGGGAACAGTCCAAGCCAGTGGAAAGACTAGTTGTTAGTTACACGCCACTAGATCACATTTACTACGAGGTTCAGGCACATTTTGATTTTCCACTAACATGTTTCCACTAAAGATTCAATGCATTAAGGTCACAACCAAGCAATTTTCTACACGGCTCCTGGTCCCTGAAAACAATTCAGAAAAACAGTAATTCACAGGAAATCAAAATATTAACTTCAGGTTATAAGAAACTTAGAAAATGAAGGATGAGGGTTTTTTTTCCTGCCTATGTATACAATGCAAAGGTATCTAAAAGTATTAGATGTTAATAGCTTTGGAAACACTTTTTTTTGTTTGTTTTGTTTTGTTTTGTTTTGTTTTGTTATTTAAACATCAATTACTGGCTACTGCTAAAGGGATGATACCAGACAGATGAACTACCAGTTCAATTTGGCATGGCAAGTCTTGTGCTTCTCTGATGTCAAAGTAAACTGCATTGCTGATACATGTACACCCAGACTCTCTCAGGGTTCCTTCTCCCATCAATGGGCAACGTGTTTAAGTGATAATTTGTTAACACTTATATGAGCTCTGTGTGCAAATCCTCTGCAGCACTGATGGAAAAAGCAGAAGGCAATGCTTTGTAAATGTTTCATCTAAAGCCTTGACACGACAAGAGCTAGTTCTTTCTATGGGAGAGTAGTGCATGCTAAAGACTTCAAATTATTTTATCACTCCTTAAATTTGTTGACAAACAAATACATTTTTTCCTAATTTTTTCTCTTTAAGAGCATATGACTTTGGGCGACAAGGTTTCACACTGCCTTGATTTTCATGTGCACATTTTTTCTTCCAAGCTGCACAAAGTGAAGTGCAAGAGAACACAATATGATATGTTTCTAATTACTATTGCCCAAATGCACAAGAAAGGACAAAAGATTTACTGGAAGAAATACCCTAAATAGCAAACTTGCGGATTTTCAGAGAATTTAACAACAGTCTTATTTTGCTACCACAAAGAAAATGCAAACCCCAAACCACAAAAATTATTTAAAACAGAAAATGTGGGGGAAAAAAACCAAACAACCCAAATTAAAAAAATATAGGGTGAGAAACATATACAAACTGTTGACTGGAAAAGCCTAGGTGGTAGACTAATTTTCTAAGGCTGAAAACTAATCTAAAGCAATTGAAAACTAAGTTAAGACTTGCTTCATATCAAGTTTATAGCAGCACACTCTAATACATTCTGTGTATCTAATACACTAAAAAAAAATCATAGATTTAATAGCCATGTCTTCTTTTTAAAACTTGCAACTCAAGCGAGCAATCATCACGTCTTCTGTTAGGTGTTATTTTCATCAAGCTGCTTTTGGTGTTTAAACTTGAAAATCCTTTCAAAATAATCCCATCCTAGTCAGTAAATCCAACCACTCCTGTGGCAAGGCAAGTCTTTATTACCTAGCTGTGTACATCAGCAGTGGAATTGCTGCAAAGCAAGCGCTAATAACCTCATTATCCACTGGGACCATGCAGATGGTAGGACACAGAATCTACACAAGGGATGCTTAAAATTAGTTATGAGGTTTTAAAATTGGTGTCCTACAAAGCAAAAATACAAATAAATTAATAAGTCCCCTAATAAACATTAATAGATGCAACTTTGCCTTATTTATTTTTGTATTTTAGTAGGACTGAAATGCAGGAGTTGAAAATGTTGAATGCTACAATGAATGTTGAAAAACATAATGAATTCCCACGAGTCTCTGACTTTGATACAACATGGAGCCTAGACTGACCAATAATTTATTGTCCCAAACCAGACATTGAAAGACCATGTTAAATGCTACTATTACTCATTCTATGACCTGTCACAGGATACAAAATTCACTTTAGAATCCCACTTTACTTTCTTCCTCACATTAACTATCCAGAAGGCTTGCGCAGAAGAATCTTAAGGCATGTTTTAAGTTGGTCAGTGCAACCTCCGTGTTCCCAATTCCCACATAACATATTAATCACCCTCCAGTGAATCACAGAGAGAAATAAAAACATGCCCTGCTTAGCAGAGCTGCTTTGCCTCACCCACTATCCTGCCCAACGCCACGTTCTTTGTGGGCGACTCGCTGAGACCCTCGATCCCGCCGTAGAGGGAGTGGGAAATCCTCCGCTCCCGGTCATCCAGCAGAGTCTCTATGGGCAGCTCTGGCCCGGAGGGGCTCCCAGGTGATTCCAACTGCAAAGAGAGGGGAAAATTAGTGCCCAGGGTCCCCTTAACCACATGGGGGGACTGTAACAAATTGCCTAAGGCCTAGACCTGTCTGAGCACCAAATGAGCTAGAACTTCTCATCCTGGACAGAGATAATTTGCAATGACAGCTCTGCCTAATGACCAACTTTCTAACCCCTTTACACTGCACCCCCCATGGTGCCCTGTCAAATTTCAAACCCTTCAGCAGAAAATGAGTGAAAAAAAACATTCCATTTTGGTGTCTCTTTGTTGGATAATTTCTTAGACAGGCAGTTGGGCTGTTTTGAATACCATCAGCAGACAGCTGGGCCATCTTCCACACACTAACAGCTGAAAATAACAAGGCCCTTGTCAGGAGCATGGAAAGGGAACTCTCATTTGGAATTGGGCTGCTGCTGCCACAGTGGTGCAACTTGCTTTGAAATGAAATCATCACACTCCATAGTTTTGTAGTAAGGAACAGAAGAAAAAACCACAAAAGTTGTCAGTCTTCACCATAATTTTATTTTTAATTTGAGATTTTTGCTCTGTCTTTCCTGACTGCAGAATAAAGAGGTCTTACATGCTTTATTCAGCCTGGAAGCTCATCTAATCTCTTGCTGCAGCATCTAGGCAGAGACACAAAAAACAAAACTGGCAAGACCTAGGGTGCCTTCCACCCCAGCCCTCAAACCCCTGGAGCTGCCAAGTCCCTTCCCACCACATCTGCAGCCAGACTCTCCAGGGCATCACAAGACAGATAAAGTATGTGGTGGAAGTGATGAACACAGGCTGCTTGGCCACATGCAGAGGACAGCAGAAAGGCTGCATATACAGCCTCCTGCCCACCCCAGCTGCTCTCCTTCAGAAGACTGCCCTGAATGTCTTCCCAGCCCAGCCTTTTATTGCAGAAGCTGGTCATCCGTTGTTTTCTTACCATTGCCTCTCAGATTTTTCAAGAGGACAGGAAAAAGTCAAGTTCTCTTTGGTGAAACCCAGAGAATCAGAGCTCAGGGGAACGCAGCACCCATGAGAGGCAAAGAAAATAATTTGGTATCATCTACCTGGATTTAGCAACCCCATCAGCCACAGCTCTGCTGTCAGCACAGCCCCCTGGGAATAAGAAGAATGAGTACCTGTGCACTCACAGGTCACCAGGGATGCCCACTGTAGCAGGGCCCAGTTGCTCCCTGCAGAGATCAGAGACTCCCCACACCATGGCCCAATCCTCACACCATCCAGCCTTCCTGCTGCCCCTAAAGGTCTTGGTTCACCTGGGCTCCAGCACCCTGCTGTCCTCTCAGTAATGCTACCAAGGCACTTTGCCAAGACCATTAAACCAATTCACCTGAACATTGTGAGCTGAATTCAGCTCTATTAAAAAGTAAACAACTATTAAAAAATAGATGCATTTTGTAGAAAAGTAGTATGAACTCAGATATCAAAGCATTAGCTCTTCTCACCAACACCCCTCTTCATATTGAAGCACATAGTTAAATCTTAAAAAGTGTCCTTACATAAATACCACAGCATTTATTTTGTATATATTGAACTACCGTGGGGACCAGACACTGAAAGATACTGAGCATGCTGCAAACTATTTGAAGCCACTGGAAATGCTTATTTCAAGTCCTGACTGATCTCTAAACAAGCACGAGAGGAGTAGTTCATAGTTTCAGGAATTACAATAACAAGCAACATGTTTGTTGGTTGCTTGTTCTTTTTGAAACAGCTGCCCATTATTAATCCCTCCACCCTCACTCCCCAGACAGCTAAGAAATGTATGCTATGAAAGAGTTTTAAAAATCTTCTTTGAGGGCTACAAAGGCCTCATCCCCATGCTCCCCAGCAGAGGCTTTGAAGTGAGCCTGATGGACAGACAACTTCTGACATGCCCAGGGCACAGGGTGGCGGGTTGCGAATCGCCGCACTACGGTCAAGGAGACCGCGATCGGGAGGTCACAGACTCTGTAAAAATTATTATTTCTTTTCAAAGCCATCATCTGTTTAATATAAATGAGATATTTAATGAAGTTCCAAATTGTGGACTTATCTCTCCCAGTTTGATAAGCACCGGGGAGATTTACTGCATCGGAGGGTCAACACAATTACAATTGGAGGCACGTCAAGCTGCAGGAGAATAATAAACTTGCAGTGCAAGTGAATTAGCCTCAATAAGGTTTAAATCGTGAAATGAGGATTTGTTTTATTAGTTTTTTTAAATTGCAGATTACAACTGACAGCTTTACTGAAAAGTAAATTAAACAATATTTGTAGACTCTGTTATAAAGGAATCTAAGGCACATTTGAAAAGAAATGTTAACTTCTGAAACACTTTACGAAAAAAAAGAGCATAGCAACATTAGACTGCTTGAGAGCTTAAACTTGCATGATAAAGGTACTAAATTATGAACTACCCTTTATTTCACTGCCTTTAAATAAGGTGTGAAAATATCAAAGTGCTTTGGGATTTATTCTCCCAGGGCTATATTGATGACTTTATGTAACAAGTGTCCAGCTTTTAGTGAGCCATATCACACAGCCCTTCTTCGTGTGACAAGCCATCAACTTTCAGACTCATTTGTAGGAAGATCTCAAGAGATTTGCAGAAAGACACTGACAAGAAGATAGTTCAGAACCAGAGAAATAGATAGAAATTCACTCCTGGTAATACAGTAAAGTACAGGGTAAATAAAAGAAATAGCTGCAGCGTTGCATTTATATGGCTGTGTTTTGTAAAGTGAATCATATATTTTATAATTTTCATGAGTAAAACTTTGTCCATTTATAATAAGCATCTCAAAAGATGGGTTTAAACAAAGGCATTGACAGACAGCTACACAAATATTTTACAGAACATACAATGCCTTTTATAAAACACTGAAATAGACAACTGGCTGTCACAAAAAAAAAACCCATAACACCTTTTCCTTACATTGTTAACAGAAAGTTGGTGCAAGAAAAAAATCATAGAAATTGGAAACTGTGTTGTGGGCAAGACAAACAGTCCAACAATCTAAAGCAAGATAGCAGTTCAAATAGACTTGTTTTTCATTATGCCTTTCTAATAACAAGCTGGAATTACACATTCTAGTTCTTCCTCCTAGCCACTCTCTGTGTTATCTGGTATAATTTGATTTTATTAACTGATAAAAAGTGGGTAATATAAACAAAGTTGTACAAATTCCTAGCTTCATTAAAGGCCTGGCAAGGAAAGAAATCTGTGTGGCAACTGGCCCCCTACCAACAGCTGCTGGAGCACCCCTTGGTTTGCCAGTTGAGAGTCAAGACCAACTGAGGGCAGATGAAAGCACTGGAGATTATCTAATCCAACCTCTTGCCCATAGCAAGGTCTGCAAGAGCAGGTTGCACAGTGCCCTGTTCAGTTGGGTTTTGACTGTCTCCAAGATCTGAGACTCCTCAACCTCTCAGGGCAAGTTGTGCCAGTGTTGACCTCTAAGGACTTTTTTTTCTTATGTATAAAGAAATTTCTTGTATTTTGGTTTGTGCCTGTTGCTTCTTGTTCTGGCACTAGGCAGCCCTGAGAAGAGTCTGGATCAGTATTCTTTATTACTTCTTTATTACTCTCATTAGGTATTTATAGACACTGAATGGTAAGATCCCCCCCATCCTTCTTCTCTCTAGACTGAAAAGAGAGAGTTCCCCCGCTGGATCCTAGCACTGATTTATACTAAATGATCATATTCATAAAAATGCAATAAAACCACCCATGCTTCAGATTGCCTGTAGCTCCTTTTCTCTCCATTCTCTTAAAATTAAAAAGAGAAGCAAGATTAAATGTTTTTTTAAAATAAAAACGGTCTCTACCCTGACCCTTTGTCATTCAGATAAAAAACAGCTGTTTGCTAAAGCACTGTCTGTACTAGCCAGCCCAGCTGCTGCTTATCTAGATTATAAAAGGACAAATAATGCTGTTCCTTTTACTTAAACACCACCATCCATCCTATCTGAAGTTATATACATAAATATGAAAAAAGTTTATGCACAAGAAGAGTGCCAAAATATTCAAAGCATAAACAAACTTTTTTAAATGAAACAAGAATCAGACTCCCTTTTTCCTTCAGAAAATAAATTATCCAAATATAGGCATGCAAACGTTATGGGTGTTAAAGAAGTCAGTATACAAATTTGCTATATATGACACTGCATCCAGAATGCTGAAGCTCTTTCTGTCACACAGAACTATTCTCCAGGCTTTCTTTTTTTCTTCTTATCTGTGTACTGTGGTTAAGATGTCCAAAATACTACAGAGCTTCCTTTTCCAACATAGATACTTTTAAAATACTACTAGTCTACATCGAAGCATCAATAGCAAAGACATTAAAGAAACTAAGTTTTCACAGGACTGGACTAAATTTTCATTTTCTGGGTTGAAAACTGGCTAAAGAATTGGACACAAAGATTGATCTTCAGTACGGAGAAAAGTTGTAGATTTCCCTATGAATCAGAGCTGAGAACATCTTAAACTGATAAACAGCTTTATCAATGAGTTGGAGATGGGAATGAACAGGGAACTGTGTTTGGAAAAGATGCTAAAGACTTTTTGACAGTTAAACTCCAAAAGGTCATCACAAAACTAATCTAGTGAAGAAGAAAAAAGCAAACCTGTCACATGAATTTCAATGTAGGTAACTAGGTAATGCATGCAGGGAAAAATGATGCTGAATATTTTATACTTGCACACATACTGGAAAAAGATGCTTGCTTGTTTCTTTTACAATGAAACCACTCATTTGCAAAGTCTCTCACTGATCTATCAGTCAATTTATTTCATGAATGATGAGGTCCTTATACGGTCTGGAATCAGGACTCTGCTTCACAGTTTGCTCATTTTCAAATGGAGAAAAAAATGAACAGACATGGATGAAGAAATCTGGGAATCTGCAAATCATTTGCAAACCTTCATTTCACGTAGGTTTGGCAAAACATTCATTCTGTTAAAAAAAGGGGAGGTCTAGACAAGAAAAACCCCTGAAATTTCTCGTTTTGAGGAAAATGGTGATGTTCTCTCACTTAATGGCAGAGAAGTGCTGCCTGCCTGTGACATGAACAGAGTGCAGACGAGCAATCTGTGTCTCTAAGCTGTCCAGGTTGCAGGACTGAAAAGCACAGAATTCCAAAAGTAGCAATTACCTTTATTTTCTTGAATCAGCACATGGAGCCGCCAGCTGCAGGGATGTGCCTGGCAGTCGTGCCTGAGTGCTGAGCACATTCTGGTGATGCAGCCACCAGCTGTTTGCCCATACAGCCTAATCATAACAGCATCGCTAATTAACAGAACATGGCACAAGGAGATCCTCTGTTTCTCCTTAAATCTGAGCAGTTTAAAAATTTTCAACCCTGAGTTAAAGATCTAAAATGCTGATGGCCACCTCTTCTGAAAAATGAGGTGTTAAAAACTGGCCATATATGAATATCAAGTCAATATTATTGTTATTCTCTCCATTTTCCCATTGTTTTCATAGCTTTGGAAATGTGTCTTAAAGAGTCTCTCCATGCTTATGTAGGAAAGTTGATGAGTTAACACACAAGGCTGGAAGCTGAAAACACAGAACAGAACAGAATGTTTAACTTTTTTGAAATGAGGGGCAAGGGAACCTCAGATATAGACAAAGCCCAAATTAAATATTTTTGCTACGCTAATCTAACAACGTCCATCAAATATTCAGTGTGTAATTTTGTCTGGAGTGACTGAGATATTAAACACAGTTTTGCAAGGTTTGTAGTAGTGCAGCTTGCAGAATTCTACTTTGCTGTACTCTGTATAGACATAATGCAAACAGGAGAAAACCTCAGATGCACACCTTTGGCTTGGAGTTCATCATAACCAACCCTCCATGCTTATATCAATATTTACTACAAGATAATTCACTTGAAAACCTGGATGGATTACACACTATCTCCTGGTGAGTCAGTGAAAATTCTTACTACAGGCAAATCTTCAGCAAAACCACAGCAGCACAAAATCTCTTTTTACCTTCTGGGAAGTTTGTGGTCTCTTTTGACTCTACAGTTATGGAAGGACTGATGATATAAATGATCTCCTCCCTGCCTCTCTGAAGTCAATACTCTTACGGTGTTTGTGTACATTTATATTGTTATTATAATTGCTCTGAAGGCTTAGTTTACAACATGAGAACTTGTGAAGCTGTTTGAGAATAATGATGGCATGGGAAAGGAGTATCCGAGGTCACTTCACAAAGTTTTGAAACAGTTTCATGTTCAAGAAGCCAAAGAAAGCTCTCTGACAAAGACAGTGCCTCTGCAGCAGATCAGAGGCAACAGTTCCTGCCTTTCTCAACCCAGGACAACAGAGGTTGAGCTGTCACTCATTTCTAGACAGCAAACAAAATATAAAAAGTAAACAAAAATCGTAGTCTAAATTGAAACACTCAGAAACAACAATGTCCAGAACCATGCTGCAAAATTAATTCTCCCTCCTAAGCATTTCCTAGGAATTATGAAAATTGACATTAAAACCAAAAGAACAGTTTCATACCACTAACTGCCTTAAAAATCCAATTCAAACTCTTGTTTTACTGAAGAAAAAAGCAGACTGTGTAGTCTAGCTCAAAGGAAGTCAGTTTGACTTTGCAAATGCAAAACAATTACTGGACTTGAAGGCCGGGTAAAAGAAGGCTTGGGTTATTTTTTTCTTTTTGCTGTTATTTAGTTGTGGGATTTTTTTTTATCATCCAGACAGCAACTGCTCTTATCATCCAGATGTTTAGCACAATTATTTTTGCATTGGCATAATCAGCACTCGTACGGATTTCCCTTTTGAGACACTTGTGGGTGCTCCACGGTGTGGCAGGGAATCAGCCAAGACCTGACCTTGCAGGACTGACCATACACCAGAACAGAGCAGAGTGAACACTGCTCTTGGTGACACACAAAAGGGAATATAACCAAGCCAGCTCCACTTAACTGTAGTTCAGACTAACAAGAAACAAAGCTATGTTTTTGACTACAAAGTGGGTACATACAACGCTGAATCAACAAAGGAAAGAAATCAGTTGAACAGGATATTTTTATCTGCTGGTTTTTGTGGTGACTCCTTTGAAGAACAAAAAGAGGGAGAAGAGCATAGAAAATACCAGGATATACTTTCTCAAAAGTTGAACATTTCTTTTTTTATTTAATTAAACCAGTAAACCCTCACTTCTGAGGAGCTGGGGGTGTTTAGCCTGGAGTAAAGCGAAGGCTGAGGAGAGACCTTTTTGCTCTCTACTACTGTGTTAAAAGGAGGATTTAGACAGGCGGGGATTGGTCTCTTCTCCCAGGTAACAAGTGATAGGACAAGAGGAAACAGTCTCCAGTTGTGCCAGGGAAGATTTAGACTGGATATTAGATAAAATATTGCACGAAAAGTGCAGTTAAGCTTTGGAAGAGGATGCCCAGGGAAGTGGTTGAGTCACCATCCCTGCAGGTCTTTAAAACGTGTAGATGTGGCACTTGGCAACACGGTTTAGGGGTGGACTTGGCAGTGCTGGGTTAATGGTTGGAGTCAATCATCTTCAATCTAAATGATTCTGTGCTTCTATGGTGAAAAAACGTGGGAGTTATTAAGATAGAGATTTGCCCTTTTTATGCTTTTGCTTCTAATCTGCAAGCTCCTTAATTTGCTGCCAGTCAAATGTCATTTCTGTTTGTGTTCTAACAGTAAAAATCTTTCCTGGTGGCTGTTACTGGAATGTTCCAAGGGGAAAATTTGTACACCAGCATGTCTAAGCAATCCATCTTGCTGAATTAAGCATAATATGGCCAGGACTGCAAGGCAGGGCCAGCCACTGAGGTGATGCTGTCTCCAACCACTCCTCAGGCCACAGAGCCACCACTGAGGGACTGAGCTGACTGAATACCATACTCATATATGGTATTCCTGAAACATGCAGAAATAATTACACAGAATTAATTATCACAGCTTATCAGTATTACATCAGCTCAATAAGATCTGAAGTTTAATTCGGTCACATTCTGGAAGGAGGATATAGTGTTTAATTGCAAAATACCAAGAAAAAGAACTTTCTTTGCCTTTCATTTCATTGAAGTCTGGGCATTGCAAGACTTCCAGAAAACTCTGACTTCTTGCATATTGCCAGCTCAGCAGGTAAACAGCTTTATGTCCCTGCAAGTCGTCCTTTCATCATTTTAAAATATGCAAACAGTATTGACATCATATTTCCTTTGGATGAGTGTGATAAAAGCAATAATTCCTAAGAAAAATTACTTACAAAAGTTATTTTGTAAAGATGATTACTACAGCAATAGTGACATATCAGTGCTTTCCTAATCGTTATAGCTCATCTTGCCAGTTTCTTAAGGAGCTGGGAAAATGCACAAAAAACTGTAAAGTGGGCCTAGACAGAGCTCTCTATCCTGTGTTTGTGCAGGTACATTTCAGTGTATCTAAATCTGTTTCCACAATCAGACCTTTTATCTTGAAGCACATATACTGCAGTCAGCTGTGCTGCTTTTGGCACATGATTTCTGCAAAATAAATTGTACTAAATGTCAAGCAGATATAGGGGACCAAGCTGTTCTTGAATGTGTAAAAACTGTGTTGGATTCAAGGAGAAATGTCTTTGTTTCATCACTGCTGAATTATCTTTTTCATATTTACAGACACTGTCTGGATTAATTCAGTCGAGAAGACTTCCGCTAGGAGAAAAGGGATCATCTACATCCTTTTAGGGAAGAAAAAAAAACAAAAACAAACAACTAAACACAGAAATAGTCTAAAATATTTCACCCTTTTTATGTAGTGACATGTAGTAGCATCTGAAATTGGGTAAAAATAAGGAACAGTCTCCAAAGGACAGTCTGAATTAGGGCTAGATAAGGACATCACCATATACAGAAAGGTCAGAATTCCTTCAACAATAAGCAGGAAATGCTGTGCATTCAAGCTGGCTTTCTAGCAGTGTACATATATAAACATGTACATGTACTAAAACTTTGTATGAGCAGTTAATCAAGAGGAGCTTAACACTTTTAAAAAGCTTAGTGTCTTTTTCAGAAATGATTTCATAATACACTGTGGACTGATTTTTTCTGAAGATTAGATTTATGCATTAAAAAGCAAACCATTCTTTTTTCCCTTAGGCAGGAGCAGAGATACTAAACCAATTTGTGCCCATCATTTTTGAAGCATGATGATCAAAAATAACATTCCTGATAAAACTTTACTATATTAACAAGAATGAAAGAATTGACTTCTAGATTTCTAAGGAAGACATGCTTTTCTGACACACCATTCAGCTGTATCCTATTTAACTCAATCCTTTCCCCAGTTTGTTCTGAAGTCTAATTCAGTCCTCCACAGCATCTACAGTCCTTCTCAGTATACACCCAGATACTCCTAGTATATAGCATTACCTACATTAAATAGAAGATAAGCTATTAGAAATCATGAATGTATTTCAAAACATCAACACATTAACATTGGACTAGTGAAGACAAAAGTTGCAAATCATCAGAAAAATCACCACTTCACCCTGAATTCAGTAGTTCAATCTGCCCCGCAATTAAGGCCAAGACACAACATAGTTAAAATACAAAATGACTGAATTTTTCCTATAAAGTTTTGCAGAATCTACACATGAAACATTTGTTTAGATAAAACATAATAATGAAACATAAGAGCTCTACTCTTAATTTAAAAAAATGGAAGTGACAAAGAAACAAGTCAGTTAACACAAAGTCTATAAATGAAAGATCTAATAAACCTCTATAAAAAACTCCGCTAAACAAAAATCACATAAACAGTGAGATCCAATTACAAAATCAATATGGTTTTATTCAGTGTTTCCTGTTTTGCATTGACAAAAATACTCAAAAGAAAAACTTTATTGATCAGTAATAACGTTAGCATGTTTAACACTGAAAGTCAGATCATTTTGTAATTCTCTCTTTCTTTAGCTTCTCAGATATCATTTTTCAAGTCTCAGAGGAAACATGACATCTCCTGTAAACACAAATACCTCAGAAGTGAAAATTGCCAATCCCAATATCAAAAGCTTATTACCTCATTGCATTTACTTATTCGCCTCGCCACAATAAGCTGAATCATTCCTCGTTTGTTCCCCTCAGTGGACATGGACCTCCTTAAGGTTTCCATTGCATCTTGATTTGTTTTGCCCAATAATGATTCTCCATTAACTGCTATTAGTTGATCATTCACTCGAAGCCTGCCATCCTGGGAAAATAAAAATTATAGATAGTTACACAAAACACACACAAAGGAAGCTTTGTCTGCTGGAGAGCATTAAAAAAAAAAAAATCAAAAGAAAAATATTCAACTAGCTATACTTAGTCCTAAGGGTTTATGGCCAAATGAACACTGCAATAACAGCTTCCATTGCAGCCACTATAGGAAATATCTATTCCAATTACAGATTTGCATTGAAAGCTGTTATCATAACCTGTTTGCTCAAACAACACACTAATGGAACTGTACCAGAGACGGCTCGTTCCTTCCTGAATCTGTTGGGGCTGCTTAAATCCTGGGATGTGCAAACATGTGAGCAGAAATCTAAATGTTACCTCTGATGGTATAATTGGAGAACACTAGAGATCTCATTCTTCTTCTCTCTGTGGTTATTTTCAAAATAACTTATTATGGAAAACTGAAGAAGACCAAATTACACAGATATTCCCTCTTACCTTGGATGCTGCTCCACCATTAATAATGGACTTGACGAAGATTCCTAAATCGGCATGGTTTTCTTTTGAGCGGTTACCTTTGACACTCACACCAAGCCCAGCTGACCCAGAGTCATTCAGGGGAACTTCAAAAGTCAGGAATTCCCTGGTGCCATCAGGTGTGAGGACAAGCTCCTCTTCTTCTGCTTTCTGTTGGGGAGATGAGTGTGGGATTACAGAATAGCATTTCTCTGGGAATTCTCTTCCCCCTACAGCTATTAGCATTCAAAACTCTGCTTTTTACTACAATGCCACAATATTTTCCACAGTAATTATGTGAAGAAATGCACAGAAATAGTGTATTTTCAATCACCTCCAGCTGACGCCTAGGTTCAGAAATATCTTAAATTTGTGTCTAAGTGCTTCCCTCTCTAGTAAAGTAA
Organism: Hylia prasina; assembly: GCA_013397195.1. Taxonomy (NCBI): domain Eukaryota; kingdom Metazoa; phylum Chordata; class Aves; order Passeriformes; family Sylviidae; genus Hylia; species Hylia prasina. The sequence continues at coordinate 1,710,889 of VYXD01005580.1, read as the reverse complement.
TTGAATCACATGTCATTACTGAACCTGCCATCAATACTAACTCACACATAAGCTCCTATTTCATTAGCCAAAAGAGAGCTTTATCAGAAATATTTTCCTACTTGCAAACCTACAGAATTTTTAAAATACCATCATCATCTACGGAGCTTTGCAGTCTCAGGGAGAAGAAAAGCGCAAGAAAATTAAATTTAAAAATTACTTATTCACCTCATTTTATTTAAAACTATATGTGTTAGGAAAAAACCAGTAAACTACACAGCTGAGATCTGCAACAGCACATATCTCTGCTATTGCCAGGCTTATCATCACATCCAGTTCTGAATGCCAATTTTCCTGTCTTTCACAGCTCTGCCCTTCACCTCTGTCCTCTTACCCACCTCTCTGGATCTCTGTTGTCCTCAACACCCAGTTTTAGCCTGGCTGGGAAAATCCCAGATTTTAAGCACCGCAAACTACAGTCACAGGCCTGCCAGAGCCACCAGCAAGGAGCTGCTCAGTGACACCTTTCCATGTATCCAAAAGCCACACAAGCACAGGTGACTGGCCTCACGCTTCACCTCCTGCCAAATTCAGGGTGGCAATAGCCTGGGACCAGAGGCCTTGCAGTGTCCCCACAGAGCAGTGACACTCGTGGGGCAGCAGCATGGGCACCCAGGAATGAAAGTGGCCATGCCACTGAGGAGCACTGCTCAGCCACAAGAGACTTCTGCCAAAGGGAGGAACAGGAGAGACAGGCTGTTCACCAGCCCTATCCCTTACAGTAGATGTTGTTCACTTGTTTCTGATCCTCTTTCAAATCTAACAACAAAGTGGTTATCACCACATTTTATCAATTAAAGAAAAAGATCACGCCCCTAAATTCTCTGCAAAAAGATGCTTGTGAGCCTGACTGTGATGGGGTTTTTTTCAATCACATGAAGGAGAAAGAGAACATACAGCAGAAGGTGCACACTAATGTCCAGCATCACCAGTTCTTCTCTGGAAGAATTAATCTGGCCAAATTTTCATAATCTTAGCAACACATCACCTCTGTTTCTGACACTGATTTTATACCAACTTTTCCCACATCACTGATCTATTTGCAAAGCTCACTCATACGAGTGAGAAGACGTATGAGAAGTTAACGTGCGCCTGCTGAGCTGTCCCTGTTTCTTAAGACTTGAGGAAATGCAAACACAGCCTATGGCAAAGAGAGATGTGAAAGCCATGTGGAGCACAGCAGACTGAGATGATCAATTTGGGCACAAGCATGCTAGTTGTGTCACCACTGACCTAGAAATGCAGTGCAAAAATGTCACACGGGAAGGCAGTCAGACTGCTGAGAGAGCTGCAACAGCTGAGGGAAGAAAAACAGGAGCTCTATCTTTTCCCACTTGGTTAAAAGTGTGAACCTTCATGTGCTCACCAGCCCTTCCCTTTGCACTAGACTCCTTTTGTTTATAACTAAGAACAATGGTTCAATGGGTTAAAATAAAACAACAACCACAACAACAAAAAACCACCACCCCCATCAATGTGCCATAGCTAGGCTGGCTTGCTTGTGAATCCCACTATTCAAACACATCTCTTGGCCACATGAAACAGCATGATCAATGCTAGCTGTGAGGAATGGAAAGGTGTATTGTGTCCATTGAAAAACACTCTATGTAAAAGATGTTTCCCAAATTATGGGAAAATTACCACCCTAATTTTCCTGCTTGGCTCACAGATGCACTAGCTCCAGCATGCATTTGAATCCACATTTTGTTGAGTGACTGCAGAATAAAACAATCTGAGACAGATGCATATAGTTTCTGTAACACTGATCACTTTCATATCCCTTAATAAATAGTAGTAGGAATAAAGCTTGTGAGCTAAAAGAGAGATAAAGGCAAGGTAGATGTGTGGCTTTATCCTAGAAAGCAGATATGCTTATTGAATTTTTCTTTACTATTGTTAACATAAATTTAGAATCAATCGCCCTCTTCCTCCAGTATTTTCTAATCTTCAAAAATATCCACCAAGACGTCAGGCAAAGCAGTCTCTCTTCCAGGGCAGAGAACTAAACCATTTCCTTGCACAGCCTGTCAGGTGCATTTCTATATGACAAAGGGTCAATTGGAGTGAGCATTTCACAAGCATCCCCAAAGACTTGGCTAATGGCTTCTACTCTACTTCTCTTCAGTGAGACCAAAGAGCTGCATTACCAGCTCAGCACTGGTTTTAATGTGAGGCTTATGCTTTCTGGTTTCCTGCAATCTTGAATAAGGAAATAATATGAGGCTACAGACACCTGAGTGTGCAGGTGAAACGTGAGGCCAAAACCTGGGACAAACTACTCTGCAGCAGCTGTACATGAGCGAGCAGATCATGCTCATGAAAAAATGAAAAACAGCAGCCTCAGCACTGGATCAGAAGTACTGAAGGCATGAGAAAATTGCTCAACTCACCCAAGGAAGAAAATTACTATTACTAGGCTATGGCTAAATTTCTTTAGAAACTTCATAGGGTATCTATGGTTTTTCCCACCTAAGCACACATGCTTTACCACCATATCTGTGTCTGGAATTTTAGGGACATAAGAAGCCTTCTGCCCTCCGTGTAACACCTGTCAATATTATATGTTTGAATGTAGAGATTAAAAAAAAAAGTAGAACAAATGTGGAAAATGTGGCTTTCAATAAAAACTGAACTATTAACTTTTAAGGGCTATGGATATGAAAGTAGCAAATTTAACATTTATGCCACACCATGGTATCAAAGAAGGTCTGACTATGTATGATATATTGAACATAACTTCATAATACAAACCTTGGAACAGGACCATATAGTGATAAGGAACCTCTAAGCATGTCATAAAGGAGCCATTCCCAGAGAAATGAACAGGAAGATTTTTAGCTTGCTACCATAATATTTTGAACCAAAGTTGTAAAGACAAAAACAAAACAAACCCAGCAAAATCTCATAATGACTGAATCCTTTGTTCTCCAAAGCCCTCTAAAATGCAGAAACATTACATGTACAGCAACTCTCCCCACTCAATATAAAAACAGCTATTATAAAAGAGTAAAATTATTGTGTTGAACATTAAGTATTTAAATGTAACAAATCACAGAAATTCCCTAATATGTCCATGAGACAGCATAAAAATGCATAAAAAATCTAAAATGCAGCATTAAAATTTTCAGCTGAGAACACAGTCACTTCTAATTGCAGTAGCTTCCATTTGATCTTGATACTCTCTAAATTAACAGCTTCACTATGTCAATCAAACACCTCAACACTATTTTCATGATTAGTTGATCTGTAGGAGAAATTTATTCCGTCATATATTTTGACAGGCCAGCAGTAAACATGCAAGCAAAATTATGTACTGTGAATGCTGAACAACAGAATTCAACTCCCTTAAGATTTTTCACACACTATGTCCAAAACAATTAACAGCAGAACAATATTCCATTCAGACAGAGGCTGCTGAGAAAAAGGTCATCTGAGATAACTTCAGTTGGATGAATGAAGCTGCTCAAGTACGTAATTTGCAATAAAAATTTGATTGGTGATAAAATAGGTAGGTGACTTTTTTGGCTTCAAAATCATATTTAGCATCAATTTATGATAAACTACATTTGAGATAAGTTTTTCACTTTTTAAATACAACATAATATATTGTAAATTTAAAGATAAATTTTGTGACTAAAGCAAACTTACGGCACTGTTTTGATATATACAGAGTAAAAAAAGCCATAAGTTGCACAGGGGAGGAATTGTTTTTTTCTTCCACGTAACATTATCTTCTACATAAGTTCCGATTATAAAATCTAATTTAATTTTATAAACAGCATCAAAATAGACTTCGGCAGTTAGAGTGCCATTAGTTTTCTCATCATACCAAGTAACAACATCTCCTCTTTATTCTTTTATCACAGAATTACAGAATATGTTGAGTTGGAAGGGATCCTCAAAGACCGTCAAGTCAAAGCCCTGGCCCTGGTCAGGACACCCCAAGAGTCACACCCTGTGCCTCAGAGCATTGTCCAAACGCTTCTGGAACTCTGTCAGGCTCAGTGCTGTGACAACTCTCCTGGGGAGCCTGTTTCTGGGCCCAACCACCCTCTGGGTGAAGGACTTTTTCCTAATATTCAAGCTAAACCTCCCCTGACACAACTTCAGGCCATGGTGTTGGGTCCTGTCACAGATTACCACAGAGAAGAGATCAGTGCCTGTCCCTCCTCTTCCCCTCAGGAGGATGCTGAAGACCACACTGAGGCTTCCCCTCAGTCTCCTCCAGGCTGAACAGCCCAAGTGACCACAGCTGCTCCTCACATAGCTTCCCCCCAAGGCCCTTCACCATTCTCGTTGCTCTCCTTTGGACACTCTCTAACAGATTCAGAATTTCTTATCCTGCAGTGCCCAAAACTTCACACAATTTCCAAGGTGAGGCCACACCAGTGAGGAGCAGAGCGGGACCAGCTGGGGGTTCCTGTTTCACAACTATTGCTTGGGACTTCTTCACTTTGCAGGACCTCATCAGGGTTCAGTTGGGGAGTAGGCAGCAAGAGATGAGAGAAAACAGAAACTGAACAGCAAAGAACACCTTCCTCCCACCTAACGGGGGAAGCAATTTTCAGTCAAGTCAGGACAGGTTTCCTAAGTGAGTTGCTGCTGCTACAAATCTAGCAGCATTCTCTCCAGTGAAGTTCATTCTCTTGCAAGCTTAGACCTGCTGCCTTTTCAGCAGTTATTTAGTCACTGAAATTTGTCTGCACATTACTTTGTGACTACATATACAAAAATGTGCTCCTGTTCCCTTTCACAGAGAAGTCATTAAGCTCTGCATCTCCACTCTTGAAGGGTAACATGCATTTCCAAGTTATACATACGAATACATATACATGAAAACTTTTACACAGCTCTTGAATGCACCTATATATGCATGTACACATACAACACACCCTTGTATGTGTGTATATATATACACACCAGAAAAATGTAACTAGAGCAACCCAATCAGCAGAGAAAATACTGCCTACTGATCCAGTAGCGGCATGCACACTCCAATCCAGTTTTCTCCTGAAGGCCATTTATCTTTTTTTTCCACTAATCCAACAGTTGTGTTGCACTGTAGGTTTTGAGGACCTACAACGTCTACTTACCTGGTCACAAAATGGTTATACAGTGGCCTTAAGCCAACTAAACAACCAGAATTCTTATGCTTGCTTTCTTTTTCTACCTTTTCCTAGACTAAGAATTTTAATATCTGTCACATGTTAGATAAACACTAATGAATCTTATTTGCTCATATACAGAGACTCATTATTCATATTACCAAAGTTAATATGTCACATCTGGCAAAGATTGCATTCATTCAAATCAAACAGCAGCTGCTAAATATCAAAAACTAGATCTAAATTCTGAGATTTTATGGGAAATGTGCTCTGCTTTAATCTTAATCCTATCAAGGAAGAGTTTCTTGTGTATTAGATGTGGGTTAACTTTGGTAAGTATTTATAGGCAAAAATGCTAGCTCATGAAAGTACTGTAAAACAGCCCCCCTGCATTTCCTGTTATGTCCATTTTAAGGATTTAATTTAATATCAAAAAGTATGTTCTACATTCAAAAATAACTTCAGTTTAAAGGTTTTGATGGATTATGATATTATATGATAAGATTTTGGAAAAAAATAAATGCTTTTTCAAAGCACAAAAATTCTAGCATGTGATTTTCATTTAGAATGGAAATCAAAGCTCTACAAAAGCCTAAGTGCATCCACATGTTTGTTAGTTGTCTCTATAAGAAGTCCATTGCTTGTCTATACTTACATTACTCTCCCTAATGCTAACACTCTGATTTGGGCTGTCATAGAAACTGGCTTCATAAAATGAGATTCTATATTTCAAAAACTGATCAGATTATTAAAATTACATTCTCTTGGTTGTTAATCTCAGAACTTCTCCCAGGGACTAGTCTGTTGCAGGTACCATAATGACTGTACTTTATTCAGGCCAATATTCTCTGCTCAAACCTGCTGCTCCTATTCAAACTTTGTGTTCCTACTGTATGTTCGGAAACAAAAAATGTGATTATCATGCTAACCCTGTTTCTTTACACTTTGCTTATCCTAGAGAAGTGAAAACCAAGGGATTACGTACACAGCAGGTGTCTGTTCTGGCAAAGAAGCCTATAAAGCTACAGCTCTCTGCACTATCCCTTCTTCAAGAAAAACTTCAATGCTCAACACACTAATGACAGAGCTCCCTAAAAATCCTTATACTTCTCTCACTGGCCTATCGGATTTACGAGACCTGAAAGACTAAAGAGAGTGGTAGTGTTGGGAAAAGACAGACAGGAAAAACAAGTTGAAAGAGAAATAATGCCTTTGTAGAAATCCATGGCAAGAAACACGTTCCCCATGAAGTAATGCCAGTATGGAGCACCTCAGAGGGTGTGTCTCACTCCTGCTGTGTCTCACTCCTGCTGCCAGCTTTCAGGCAACCATGGCAAACCATTTCATCTCCCTATTTTCCCTGCATTTAATATCAAGGAAGAATCAACACTAAGAGTCTAAAAGCAGCGACGCAGTAAAACAAGGTTTGCACCAAAAAGTTTGTACACATGGGTGTGGCTTCTGGATGACTCTGCATTGGTGGCACTAACACAACCCTATCAACAGTGGAGGGACATGTTCGTTGTCTTCCATGAAACTGGGAATTTTTCAGCAAGTGTGTTCAATTGCCAGTGCTCAGAAAGCAGCCACAGCTGCCCTATGGTGCTGCACAAGGCCAGTTTAAATGTGCCACACCACGTCCCAGGTAAATCACCAGCTGCTAACAGTCAAAACTGAGCCTGAGGGTCAGTTCTAAGCACTGCATTATGCAGAAATTTATGTGGCTTATCACCAAATGTTCCAGGAAATTCAGATTGGTCAAAAGCATTCATGATCACAGCCATTTCACTGTTGTATTAATTATTCACTAGGAATTAATGTCTTATCTCCAGTCATAAATGTGCCAGATCATGCTATTTAATACTAGAGTATCTCCTACGGTAAAAGATTGAAACCACAACAGTACCTTGCAGAAATCACACATTCACTACCTATTTCTTTCATATGGGCAGTGATCTGTTTCTTATGTCAAAACTTTATTAAAATTATTAGCTGAAACCACCCAAAATTGCACTAAACATGCTTTTAAAACATTGTAATCACCCTTGTGCCTCATACCATTAGAAGATAAAGAAGTACAAAAATATCTCTGCAGCATTCCCAAGCACCATGGAGGAAATAACAGCATCAGCTTAATCATCAATCAGACATATCATCTTTCAATAAAATCATTCTGTACCTATTGAAAACAGCACTGCTGGTGATATAGTCTGACACTAGTCCATCTATGATCTTGGCTCAATGTTTAGACATTTGGATCACCAAGCTGAAGTTCTATACAGCTGCCAAATAGGAAGTGATGGGAACTTATTACAGCTTTTAAAAAGTATCTATGGATACATCCCCAGTGACTAGGTATCTTGAAGTAATAGAAACAGCTTCTGGGCAAAAGACAACACACATGCCCTCAGAATACATCCTCTTAAAGCTCAACACTGACTGCACTTTTTTTCCACAAGTATTTTCTATTCAACAATCAATACAAATCATGTATTTCTAGGCATTTGCTAGTATTTGCCTCTCATACTTACAATATGAAAACTTATGAACCAAAAACATACAAAAGTAACTATTAGTTCTTACAAATGCCTCTGATCAGTATCACCCCTTTCCTACAGGCAATGAATTCTTGCATAAAAAGGGTAGCAACCTAATTTACTCAGAATCACACAGAAGAATATGGCAAGAACAGCAAATGGTTCTGAAAAAAAACCACAGTGATCAAAATGAAATTTAGATAATAATTGGAATATCAAATATTTGAGTTCAGAAGAAAATTAAAAGGAATCCCATTTGCAATTTCTATCAGTGCTGCTAATCTTATATATTGTTCCAACACACCAACCACTCTTGTTATGTCACTGTTACGAATCCTGCACTCAAATTCATAACATTCTGCTCACTTACAGCAATTTGACAGAAAAACAAATGAGAACAGAAAACTGAAGCTTTTCCATGCTGCTGAGTGCAACAGTCATGAAATGAAATCCTGAATTCTAATTCTGATTCTGAATCTCCTCTTATCAAGAGACAACACTCCTTAGAAAATACTGACTCATATGATAATTATTATTTTTCTAGCATTATGCTTTCATGAAAGTTAACTTGCTGGTTCTGAATTCAGAAAACAAACAGTGAATGACAATTGTAAAAGCAGAATATTACTGAAACACTATCAACCTTAAAAGAGTATGAGGAAAAATTAATTGGCAGATGTTTTACATAGCATAATTAACTGTTCATTTCAATGCACTGTAACAGGATTAAGATAATTATGCTCAGAAGCAGAAATATAATAATGATAAATTACTAGTTTTTTCATATTACGGTCAATCTCCTACATTCCAAATAATCACCCTGTTTAGCAATAGGTGCATCTGTTCCATGCTGTCATCAGCTATATAAATGGCACAAACTCGTGGCTGGGTGAAACAAGCTTTCAACCAAGATACAGAAGATTTCCTTGTTTATGAGGAAACAGAGCAGTGGCTCTGTTCTTAAGCAAAGCAGAAGGTACAATCACCAGTCCTGTTTTCACCAGGGCACAGTTATTGGATATAAGCTGAAACTGCATCAGCAATTTGCATTTCTTACGTAAAACTGGAGAGCAGAGCTTGAATTGTGTGAGCCTATCAAATTACAAAATCTTCTCATATGGAGGTTTAAGACTGAGAATCTGTATTCTGTGATGGTGCATTAAAAAAACTGAATTCATATGCTTTCTTATATGGGTTGTAAGGAATAACTCTGTCAAGGATTTCAGGCCCCAAATTAGGAAAAAATTACCTTCAAGATTTTCTTTTATTTCCTCTATGATGACTAACTACTGCATCCAAGGGCCACAATATTCATGGAAACCATTTCATAGTAACAGCTACATGAAGGTAACCCCTGAGTAAAGAATAAGTTAGGCTTGATATTTTCTGATTTTATTTCAGGACTTCTACTTTCAAGGGAGTTTTTTTTCTTTTTGTTTTTTTTCTTTTAATTTCAAAGGTGCAATTTCCTTCTATTTCTCCACAAAGACACAACAACAACAACAGAAAACCCCACAACCATTTTGCCTTAAAATGAAAAACAGACTTTGCATTCCACCTCTCTCATTTCTGTAGCTTCACTGCCTTCATCATGCTCTTTTGTTGGTTTGGGTTTTTGTTTTTTGCTTTGCTTTCTACTATCAAATTCTTGACATTTGGAGACTAAAACCTCACTACTAACAGCGCAAAGATCAGAGCAGGCAGAGAAATAGAAATTGCGAAATTAGAAATCTCAAAGACCTGAAAAGTAGAAAGAGAAGAAATAAACAGGTATTGAGGCAGAACCAAGGAGAATAAAAGAAAGCAATGAGAAATACTTTCAAAAATAATAATAAAGAAGGTGTGACTGTATTATTAATGTGCAGCTCAGCAAAATTAATTCTGTAAAATTGAAGTATCACACTTACTCAAAGCTAAGTAGATTGGATCAAGGGACATAAGTGCAAAAGCATTGTGAATTACAAATACCCACCAAAACCTTTCACATTTAGTCCCTTTTTTTATTCACATACCGGAGTAGGTAAATATAAAGAGACCTAGAGTTCCTACTATCAATCACTGTTATTCTGAGTCTTTAAATAAATAACAAAAAATCCCAACACATAATGAATGAAAAAGCCAAGACATTAGGCTTTTTTTTTTGTATTGATCAGTTTCTATCTTCATTCTCTCATTAACCATAAGTTACTCAGTCTTCACATGTTTTCCAATTCACTTCCATATTTTCAAGGCTTGCTAGGCCTTTCTAGCTGGTTTTTTTCAGAAGTCCCTATCTACTCATACACTCCCTGTCCCTCCTGCATAATCTCCTGATTAACAAGCATTTTCTACCCTACATCTAAAGAGAACAAATGGGAGATACCTATTTTATTTTGCTCTTTCCTTGGATGAAGTTAGGGTGTTGGTTCCAAGAATGCCAAAGAAGGGTTTTCACCATGGAATTTGCTACAAAACAGTAACTATGCAACAGATGAGCAATTGATTTCTATAAACACCTTGTAGGCAATCAGCTTCATCTTAATGAGCTTTTGGGTTGGAATTTCAACTCCTAAAACCAGGATACTTTTATAAGGCTGCACCCACGAATTACTCTCAATGGTATTTGATTACAGACAGAAATGCTATCCTGGGCTTTGATCTTTGATCTCCTTACATATCAGCAGTAATTGGTAAGAAACTACCAAGATAAAAACATACATCCTCTAATGAGATGCAGTAAAGAGATACAGCAAGGCATGTCTGAAACAATGATACACCCACAGTTCTGCAGAGCCCTTAAGCCCTTAACTTCCAGAGAAAAGGACACTAAAAGCCAGAAGGATATAAGTGAATATTGCTAACATTTAACTCAAATTCCTACTTTTACAGTTACATTCCATTGGTCTGAAAAATTGATAGTATCAACCAACATAACCTTGATTACCTCACTGAGTTGGCTCTTACATATCTTTACCTAGTCCTGACTTTTTTTTTATTCCAGACACAATCTTGCCATTGCTGGTAAGACATTCTGAATTATCTAGACAAGCTTTATTTGGTTTTGAGCAGCCTAACTCGTTTCAAATCCAAACATGAATCTTCTCAATTTCTCCATAATATATTTTATTATTTAATCTCTAAATAGGTACCTAACCGAATGGAGTTTCTTGAAGTATGTTTTTAGCTAAGATCCAGCATACAATTAAGGTGATATATTATTGTTATATTCTCTGTTGGTATTTCATAAAATACCCCTTTCATTTTAGATAAAATTTTAGATGTATTAGTATATTGTATATTGGACTGATCATGTTCCACTGACTAAAGTGAAATATATTAACATTACACAACCTCAATCTAGAGCCTCACTGGAATATCACATACAGACCTGCTGCAGCCCTGAGCAGGTTAATCTTGATACTACTTACATATATATTTCCTTAAAAATAACAATGGTTTGCTACGAGGATACAAATAAGACTTAAATCCTAGTTGACTAATTTCTGTGTTTGTATCTCAGATTTCTGTCACATAATCATGATTTAAGCAATTAGCTTCAATATGTAACCCAAGCTAAAATCTACTCTTACCATTTAACTTTAGGCCTTTGGCTGTATATAAGAGATGTAATTTCAAATAGCACTTGAACATACATAGTAAGAGAACCGTGTATAGGTTTCAATCAGTATTTGAAATTACATTAAAAATGCATTTAAAATGTAAAGCTACAGAGAGCCATCTACAGTATATAAGGTGAAAGAAGGATCTGTAAAGCTTTGATGGAGAAGTGCCATATCAAATTCAAAACATTTGGGAGTCTTCCAGTATGGAAAAGACAAAGCTCTTACCGTTTCCTTTGGAATTTGTGACTGGCTTTGTTCTGCATTCTAAAGGAAGTAAAAAAAATAAATAAGAACACAACTACATACGACATATACTATCTAACAGCAAGGGGATAAACAGAGAGCTCTAATTCTGACTTGAAGTGGTAATAAAAAATGAAGGGTGTTCATCACACCCCTGACTGAAATTTGTCTAAACAAGCACTACATGAGAAGTGAACAGAAATAATTCCAGGGTCCTTATGGTACATGCCCCTGACTCTACCTGGCTATGAAGGTGGTGACTGGCTGGCCAAGGAAGAACCACAACTGCTGCACCATTTTTTGGCTGGTGGAATGTTTTCATTCAGGGAAGTTCCCCCCTGGCTTTTCCCTTCTACTTTGAAGTTTTCAGAGAATGACCTCAGCAGTCCAGATGAATCCTTCCAAATATTTTAAACCTATTTTTTAAAAAATCCACTCTAATTTTAGCAAGGGATTCCCCTTTTGAGCATATTTGGATGACCTAGAACTGCAGCTCTGCATACCCCAGGACAAGAGGATGCATTCAGTTCACCAGAGATGGGGCTCTCCTGTACTCTGCATTCCTCACCTGTGTCTCAGGGCACATAAGGCAAACACACATCACTGGAAAATGCATCCTATAACCAATTCTGGAAACACACATAAGGAACTATGGCTCTTCCAAGCCCACGCCCACCTATATTAAAACCCATGTGAGAACTCAGGAGACACCTTGGTGCTGGCTGGCTGATCACTTTTGGGCTAACCAGCTATTTCTTTCCATTCTGCTGGGCCCTAATGAAATGCTAGGGTTTACTGGACATTTCTGCTTTAGTCTGTTTTGCAGGAGAATCAAATGATAAAGCACAAAAATGTAGTGGCAAAGCAGTAACACAATCATCCAGTAAGCTTCAACCTGAAGCCAACAACCAGTAAGAAAAACAATGAAGACAACTGTAATTGTAAAGGTCCCACATGTACCAAAAGGCATATTAATTCTTAGGGTACTGGAGACTAATGCTGCCAGCCAGTATCTGCTGGTACTGAGAATATAGCCCAAAAGCTAAATAACCTAAGTCAACCCTTCAGTCTTCCCACAGTCAGTAGCAGCTCTAAGCAAATGCTTCACGAGTTATGTGAGGTAACCAGAGTGCTCCAGGAGCTCTACTTAACCACAGTAATCCTCGGCCCTTTTGTTAAAAGAGGGGGCAGGGAGGGATGGCATTTAAGAGATGTGTCTCTAGCTCACATCAGTGTGGACAAGCCTTAAACATTACCTATCTGGCATTAGGTAACTGTGGAAGGAATAAAATGGCCAGTATTTTGGAGAAACATGGTCATTCTTCCAGATCTCACTAATTAGAAAAGCTGACTTCTGCCAACTTGATTTTATTCCCTGCTTCCACATTTTCCTCACTTTTATCATGTTCTGCTGCACTGGATCATCACACACACATACCTGACCTGATCCACACAAGTTTCAGAGATCCCACACCAACCTAAATGGGCTCAGTTTAACAATCTCCTAAGTTTCAGCTACAATTACACATTTTCATATGCCCCTTACATATAATAACAGCAATGTTAAACTCCTTAACTTTCCTGAAATTTAATATCTTCATTTTACTTAAAAAGAAACCCAAAGATGTTTATTTTTTTACAAGTCATTCAACAAGCCATAACCCAAAACATAAAACATAAAATCTAAACACTTATTTTTTATTGGGATTACTATCTATACAAACATTGGCAAATATAAAATGGTTTTAAAATTAAGTGTTCTCAGTAAGCAACAGCAAGTTCTGCCCTTAATAAGATGGATAACATCAAATAACATGATTTTCTACATATGGTTTCTGAGACATCTCATTCAGTTAATATTTTAAAGCACACAAATGTAGAAAATATGAGAGAAATAGGGGAAGGATGCAAACACAAAATGTTTCTAAGTGGCCAGAGAAGGTCTGTATGTGAAAAAGATGAATGGACATGATTTCAGGGCATTCTCCTCTCTACTTCAGTATTAATTTTCTCTCTTTTTTTCTTGGCCTTTTTGTTTGTTTGTTTGGATGGGGTTTTTATTTGTTTTGTGCTTTGGGGTTTTTTTAAGCCAGTAAGAATCAGTGACAGGAGCTGGTTGAAAACACTTGCTTTATATTTTTTTTAAGGATTATTTCTTACCAGAGAAGAAAGAACAGCCTTTTATGATGACTTTTAGTTCAACACCTTCCCCAGCAATACTGCTCCTGCTCTTTGACAGCAGTCAGCAGTGCATACCTAGGAGTTCTTCATGTCACAACGCAAACAAACAAATCCTTATGCAACAGAGGATCATCACACACATGTACTCTCAGATCCTCACAACACCATTTGTTCAACTGGAGCTTCAGAAAAACACACCAGTTCAGATTTGATCTCATTACAGAGTGCAAAGCCCACCTGCTACCTGACACAGCCATGGCAAGGTCTGGCCTCCCTACACTGGACTTTGCCAAAGTAGTTGAGACAGTATTGCCTGAGCCACAGCACAGAGGCTGCTGAGCTTTTTCTCCTTCAAAGGAGCTAACTTGCTGTTATTTTAAAACTAGATGATGTATTGATATTAAATCTCTGCATTAATTACACCATACATTTTTTATAATTATTTAAACAAAATCTCATGTCAAATTATGCATTAAAACTTCCTCAATTTACCACAGAAATAATATACACGAAATTAAGACATTTTCTAAGTTTATTTAGAAATCTCAAAAAGCATTTTCATTCACCTTTATGAAAGATAGCAATGCCATGAAAATTATACCACAGGAACTTATAAACAGATTGCTTTCACTGTTACAGTGATAAGGTAGGGTGTAATAGGATTTCAAATTTTTATTTCTCTCCACTTTATGACAGCTTTCACTTCAGCACTTGAAGGCATGTTCCAAGAATTTTAAGGTAAAAGTTGTTTCATTTGTAACCTTCCCTGCCACTTTGACTTCCTAGGTTTAATAGTAGTTTTGAAAAGTAAAAGGCTAATATTTAATATCTTGAAATAGCCAAACAAAAATTCATTTTATTTGCATTCAAAGTAACACAAATCCAATAGAAAAATGAAGATATTAATTCATCATACTTATATTTGTCCATCTTCTCACAATAATGCAGCCCAGTAAGTTATTTTAGAGTTGTATATAGCTATAATAATACAAATAATAAATAACTTCAGCAGTTTAATTGAGTACAGAACAAAGTAAAACTGCTACCATTCAGAGGCTACCTTTTCATAACAGAACTTATCTTGAATAATTATCAGAGAAATATCAATATATGCTATGCAAGTGGATCAGGTACAGAATGAAACAATTTTATTCCTATTTAATGTAAATTCCTTAGAAACCTCTGAATTGCCCTGCTAAATTAATAACTGCAGGGTTTCCATTCCACAGAGATTGCATTTATATTCAAAAAAGGCTACTACTTCTTGTATTTTCCACTTTTTGATAGAAATGTATTTACATATCCTATTTTGGCATAATATTATATGTTTGAGAACATATTAGTGAGCAGGTAGTGGGACAAATGGAAGGCTTTCACACATAGATTTGTCCTTATGGAAGATATGAAATAATCTACTTGTCTGCATGCATCCAAATAAAGTCTGTGCAATAGCTTCTCCTATAATAAACATTTTCACTCAAAATAAAGCTCTCACTTATACATTATCAACAAATACTTAATTCCAATAGCAGATCTTGAGAAAAATAGAAAACACGCATGTAAAATGCTCTAAATAAGGCAAAATAGCTTTTTTTCTTTTTCTTATACTCAGTGCTGGCCATGCTTTACTAACAGGAGACAAGATCAAATAATTTGCTCACACTCATCTAAATCTCTTAGCTGCTCTCTATTTTACGCACCAGTTCCCTTGGATGGAATGTTTCTTCCTGTCGAAAAATCAAAAGGGCAACACTTCCTCCCATCTTGGTACTTCGCAGCAAGGACACAACTTCTTCTTGAGTTTTGCCTGTTAAATCAACTCCATTTACCTGTAACAAAGGCAATGTTAGACATCAGACTCCAAACACAGAAAACCTGGGAAAAAAAACCTGCTGGGAAACCAGCAGACATTTATAGCAAAAAGTCATGTGAATCATATGGGACAGTATTAAAAAACTCTCGCTGGAGCAATCTGTTTATTAGCTCACGTTACAGATTTCATTTAATAGAACTCATTAAATGGACATCCTTCCCATACAAGTACAAATAACAAGCCAGACATTTATACTTCCCTCCTTTTCAGCACCAACATCCACCACATGGTCCACTACACTCTGAAGCCAACTAATCCCATTTACCAGTATTTCTTACAAGAACGTCTGCATAAATATCTTTCAGCAAAATCAATGTATGATCTCAAATTGGTCCTGTTTTCATGTGTATTGGTGCTCTACATACCTTCCAAATATATTTAGCAGAACAAATTTTGACAAAAGTAGAAAGTAATTCATTCCCCATATAACCTTGGGGTTGCTACTGTTGCCTCTGTTCAGTAGTCCAATCCTTTTGCCCCCACATGCCACTGATCAGGACAGGCAGGTATGGAATACATGCAGGATTTCCCACTGTATGAGCTAACTTCAGTAAGGGAGAAGCCAGAGAAAGATTCAATAATCTCAGGCTTACCTGCTCAGAAACATTTTGGAAATGAAGGCAGATCAACTAACAGTGTTAAGCAAGGGAGCGTGGTGCTCAGAAGTTCAGCAAACCATCTTTTTCTTTCCTCTCCTAAGAGAGCACAGCTCACACAGTTAAGATGCCATAGCTGTCATCTTAAATGCTTCTCAGTCCCCTTCTACACAAGTCATCTGGGTTACCTTGAATTACAGTAATTATAGGGGCTCTCCTCCAGCAACAATTCAAGCCGACTTGGCCAATTTTGCAGTAAAGTGAAGTTAGAGCACTGAGAGGCAGTTACAGACTCAGCTGTACCTCCAGTGTCATTTGGCTTAGGGACAGTAATGAAGACCTGTGGGGGGTAACACCTTCTATCACTTCAGCCAGGTTTGCAGAAAGATCTCTGCAGTGCACCTAAGAGAAATTTAGTTCCCTTGAAGACTCCTTACTTCAGGAGGGAAGTGGCCTTGATTCTCTGTAGGACACCCCTCCTCTTACATCCCTTTCAGTTAATTCACTAAACCTTTTCAGGATATTGCCTCCCATCCTTGGCAACATTTTTAATAATTTCTGGTCTGTCACTCCATGCTGATTTAATTCTACTTACTAGGTAACAATCACTTTGCTCCAATATATTCCTAAACAACAACCATGACTATGACACTATATTCACATAGGAACATGTAAACGCATGTTTTTTGCAGTATGTCTGGGTCCAGCTCTTCAAACAGTTATGTACTGAAAATGTCCAGCAATCTGACCACTTACCTAAAAAAATAAAGTCAAAAAAAGGAAAAAGAGGGAAAAATTCTCCTATAACATAAAACACTATAAGTCTTTGGAAGTGATATAGTGTGTGGACTCATTCCAAAACACAGACAAGGAACATGTAATATTTCCTCACCTCAATTAATCGGTCTCCAGCTTTTAATCTCCCATCTTGAATAGCTGCACCTCTTGGAAGGATGTTTTTCACATAAATTGGAGCAGAGCCACCAATTGGGACATCTCTTGAAGTAATGCTAAATCCCAAGCCTTCTGTACCTGCATATAGAATGTACATTACTGGTTAAAATGCACATTTTATACTGTATATTATTTTAACCAAGCAGAATGTATGTATACCTCACTGATACAATTCATGAAAATATATATAAGATGCAAGAAATTACTTCATGACTAAAAAAGAAAGCAAAAGATCTACCAGAAAGCTTTAGCTGAAGCACTGAGTCTGGGCACAGGTGGCTCAGCACGCACTCCCTGCAACTTGCTGTTCTGATGACTTCCAAGTCATTGCCATATTTCCAACTTTCTATTTCAGATGAGCTGAGTGACAAGGAATCAGAACAAAGCATATCTGATATCCTATCACTGTCTTCCCCTTGTCAATCTGGATCTCATCAATGATCCTTCCTTTCTCTTTTGCAGCTCTTTCATCGGCGACAGTCAGCCGATGCTGCTGGGCATGGGGCTGTGTCAGCTCACTTGTGGACCCTGGCAGTGTTTCTCACTTGTGGACCCTGGCAGGTGACAGTACTGGAGCTCAGTGGTCTCATTTCTCCTGTTCTGGGGACCTCAGGCTGTTTTCAGTCAACAGCTCCTCTTTGCCCGGGCTTCACCTCAGCTCTCACTGGGTTCCACCCCACTGTCTGTCATGCAGGCAGGGAGCAAACCCAGGCTGCCACTTCTGAGGTCCTGCTGTACATCCAGGTGACTGACTACACTTGGCCAAGACAGATTGAAGCAAAACAGAGACACTTAAAATGACCTGGGGAAATTCAGAGAGAGAGTCCAGTCAATACAGCAAATGAGACTTGTCTGTCTTTCAGAGAAATTAAGGGTATCATCAATTCCGGGATTCACAAGCTGAGGACAAACAGAAGCCTTTCCTACTACACAGAAAGCCTGTTTGTGATCCTTTCTCAGATACACTGTTACCAACAACCCTTGAAACTCTGCACAGACCTGCCACTCACCCCTCAACATTACACATCAAGTCTATTGGGGAGACTTGATGAAGCAGGAAAATATCTGGCCATCCAGTGGCCCACACAGTATCAGCACCTACAGCTTGCACTTGAGACTTCTCAGAGGTTGTCAAAGCAGGACTACATTTCCAGTTGCCTTGCTAGGCATACACAGGCCCAACCTACATTTAAGCTGAGCTACAATGGCAACCTGCAGTTAGGACTCAGCAATACCAGGTAGGTCCCTTAAAAGCTATACAGCACACAGCTTTGTAAAATATCATGGGGATAGAAACCAAACTTCTAGGAAACCACCACCAGCTACAAGCCCTGGGAAGCTTAACACAAACTGTGTGAAAGACACACAGCTACTGAACCATTTGAGGTGTTGATGTATTTAAGAAGGAAAGAAAACCCAATTATGCAACAGCAGCTGGAGAGTCGGGTGACCAAGAGAGCTCTGCAGATCTTGAGGTCAATGCAGAGGAAATTGAAGAGGTGTTTCAGATGCTGGAGCAGAGATTTCCCTGCAGCCCACAGAGAAGGTGATGGAGAGGCACTGTCCCCCTACACAATCCATGTAGGTCTGAGGTGGAGCAGAGATCCACCTGCAGCCTGTAGAGGACTCCACACCAGAGCAGGGAGATGCCCAAAGGAGGCTGCTCCCTATGGGAAGCCTGCACCGGAGAAAGCGCCTGGCAGGGACCTGTGGCCTCATGGAGAGGAGCTCAGGCTGGAGCAGGTTTGCTGGTGGGATCTGTGACCCTGTGGGGGACTGATGCTGGAGTAGCCCACTCCTGAAGGACTGACCTCATGGAAGGGACCCACACTGAAACAGTCTTGGAAACCTGCAGCCTGGGGGTAAGGTTCACCCTGGAGATGCCAGCGAAGAACTGTCTCCCACAGGAAGGACCCCACCCTGGAGCAACACAAGATTGTGAGGAGTCCTCCCTATGAGGAGAAAGGAGTGGGAGAGACAACATGTAATGAACTGACTGCAGCTCCCATTCCCCATCCCTGTGCACTGCTGGGAGGAGGAGGTAGAGAATTCATGAGTAAAGACGAATCCAGGATGAAGAGAGGGGTCAGGGGAACATGTTTTAAGATCTGCATTTATTTCTCATTACTCTCCTCTGATTTGATTGGCAGTAAATTAAATTAATTTCCCCAAGTCAAGTTGGTTTCACTCGTGACCACAATTGGTGAATGATCTCTCCCTGGTCTTATCTCAACCCACAAGATTTTTGCTGTGTTTTGCCTCCTTTGTCAACCTGAGGAGACTGAGTGATAGAGCTGCTTGGTGGGCACCTGGTGTCCATTCAAGGTTAACTCACCACAATGTTACTTCATTTCTATAAATTAATTAATTTCTGTTGCCTATGTTTAATTGCTAAACCTACTTTCCTAGAAAGCAGATTAATATTCTCACATGAAAAGAAAGCAGGAGTCAAATATAGTAACCAGTACTCAACATACAGATTTCTGAAATCTGCACAATTGCATTTGATTAAAATTTAGTACAACATATTTTATTATCAAGACAGAAATCATGGTAAGAAGTAAACTGACACAGGTGACAGGACTGGGCATGACACAAGCTTTTAAAATCTTCATCTTGAACATAACTAAGTGTTCCTGTATACACAGTAAGGGCATGTAGATCTTATTGTTCAGGAAACATGAACCAGTTCCTCTAGGCTAATTATTTTGGGACAACTTCCCTTCCTTCTGCAGCATTCAAGACAGTTGACATTTGAATTTGAAAGTCTTCATCCACTTTCAGGCAAATATAATATTTATCTGTGCTGTTAAATAGAGATAAAAAATATACTAGATCTCGTAACATCCATATTTTACTCAGGATACCTCCCAATTTTAATGATGCTTCAAACTTTCATAGAGCTCTTTAATTCCCTGCAATATGTGAAGATGATCTGAATAAGTTTTTTTTAAGTCACATCTCAGCTTTTTATGGAATTTATCTTTTTCTTATTATAAGGATCAGCGTTGAATACTTCTCTTTGAGTACAGGTTTTGTCTGCTAAAATTTCTAAAGTAATATCAGAACAAGAGTGCACTCCCAGGACAATATTTCATTATTAATAAGCTTAATCCCTATTGCCTGATTACAGCATCATTACAGATGTCTGGTTCACACACAGCACTTCAAACCCCCATGGAAAAAACAGAAGTTGAAATGTTCACATTACAAATGCACACAGGATATAAATTTGGACTGTGGCATTTTCTGCTGTCAAATCTCCAGAAAGTCTTTACCAAAGCCTGCAGAATGTCACAAATCCACACTGAGCCCAGATATTAGCAGAAGAAAATTCTAATTACTTGTTTCTTTGGAAAGAAGGGGCCTCAACTGGGCTGTGTTTTACTGTGCTGCTGTGTGCAGCTTTGCATGAGGCAGCGTTTGGGTGTAATTTTCCTTTTACCATTTCTCTGCTTCAGTTGGCTATTCATGCCCCATAGCTGGATGATACAGCTTCATAAACTACTGTGCTTATTATATATAAATTAGATGTTCACAACACTGGGAAATAAATGGATACATCCAACCGAGGACAAAAATAAATATGACTTCTGTGACTGAATTGATTTTAATTTTTTTCTTTTTTATACACATAACTCGATTTAGTTCTCTCCACTCCATTCATTTCCATTCTCCTGTTGATAGAAATACATATAAGATCTTAATATCTTCCTGCTGCTAAAATGTTTTCAGTTCTTAGGGTGTAAAACTGCATTATAATAATGAGTGAACTGTGCAAACATATTGTAGGCTTCTCTGATTTATGCTAGTAATACAGGAGAGACTGGACACACATACAGGCAGAACCACAATGAATAGAAAACAGAAGAAATTTCCATATTTTAGAAAACACAGGAGTCATCTTAGACAAAACTAGGAGCTTTACTTTGCAATGTTTAGATTTTTTGAGCTATGTTCACCTTAATCTATCCTAGATTTTAAAAAGGGTAAATTTTTGAAAGGGTAGA
Organism: Hylia prasina; assembly: GCA_013397195.1. NCBI lineage: Eukaryota > Metazoa > Chordata > Aves > Passeriformes > Sylviidae > Hylia > Hylia prasina. Next base: position 1,689,749 of record VYXD01005580.1, on the reverse strand, counting down.
AAGCATTTTCTTCCTTCTGTAGATGTCATCTCTGACAATGATCAAATTACACCAAGTGTTAATAACATTTAAAAATTACCCACTAATTTGTGTAATTCAAATTCTTAGGCTTTGATAAATCAACAGCTCTCTCGACAAGTTAGAGTTCTCCTTTTTTCTTGAATGTGATGCTGAACACGCCTTCTAAAGTCTCATTACCCTCAAGAGCTCAGCCAGCTCTGAGCTGAAGACAAAGTAGTTTTAAATGAATAAAAAGGGCAGTTACAATGGTAAAAGATCTATTTTGTACAAACAGAAAAGTGGCAGATTTGATGTGTCAGTTGCTGTTTTAGAGGAAAAAAGTTCTTGTAGCTTTAAGGTAAGGGGGGAGAGAAAATCCATTCCTACAATTTTAATTCCAAAACGAACATCATCATTTCATTTGGAAGCAGTCTGATCATAAACTGACAGAATGTTAAAAATTTTATTAAAATTTCACTACAGGTGACTAGACTCTTATCTCCCAGAGAAGTGTTTAATTTCTCAGTAGTGCTGGGATTACCTTCTTGATTGTGGAAAGAATGTATCTGGCATAACATTTCTGTCTTTCTAAGGCCACCCTTTACAAAAAGTTGTGCATTCCTCATTCAGGACCAACTGCAGGTCTAAATTTTTAGCAGCAAAATGTGCTCCTGGGTAGAAATACAGACAGGATACGATACAAAAAGCAAAGATCACCTCTGCAATGTTTTCATCCCTCTCAGAAGGACACTGGTTCAGAGACCAGTAAAGAACAACTGAAGGACCTACACTGTCAACATCTGAGGATACTTCTCTTGTCTTGCCTTTCAGTACTGTAAGCAGTGCTAAAAGTAAATCATGCTCTTCTTTCAAGTCTAATTTAAGAAAATGCATATGAGTTCTCAGGGAGTTCAATACAGACCTCTCTAAATTTAAAAAAACAACTACAAACAAACAAACAAACAACAAGAAACGCAGAAAATTTCACTTCTAAAGCAATCGAAACAACTGGGCACCACATTTTTTACTACTTATGCAAGAAAGGCAGAGAACATTTCAAAGCAACCTTAACAAGGAAAACTCATGTGGGTGAACAGCCCTCAGATGGAATAAAGGATTGTTATTGGGGAAAGTGTAGATTCTTCATGCAAGACAAAGAACACACTCTCCCTTTCCTGAAACAATAAACAAGGTTGGTTGCATGTAGAAAAAGTGTGCGACACAAAAATTAAAAAATAAAATATCGTCACTTAATCGAAGTAGTAGATTATACTGGGATGGAGAATAAGGAGAGAGATAACATTATAATAAAATTAAACAGAAGGGCCAAATGTTCTCTGACAATAATCAGAGCAGACACTGTCCTTCCAAGCACTTCAGCCTCCTGGTTTTTTCACAGGAGACTCTTTATGGGAATCCAGGTACAGATGGATGACTGCTGAGTTAATTTCCCTAGTGTTGCACATTGAAAACCAGTTTTTTTTCTAAGGACTGAACCTCATGTCAGACTTGACAGCAAATATGTTCTTATTTTAAAGGGACATCACTAACTAACCAAGACCATTTTACTGCTCCTAGTTTAAGCCCCATATTTTCAGAATTTGTGCATGTGTAGTCAGGCTTACTGTACATGCAAATGACTGCTTAGAAGGCTGACGGCTCAGCTGTCTACAAAATTTCTGCAGCCACATGCACAATCAAGACTAACTGCATGCCCATTTTTATGTAGTTGAGTGATTTGGAACAAGTGAGGTTTTCTTCTCCAAGCAAAGCTCACACCACTCAAGATCTTTGATCGACCTAATAGAAATATTCTTTTCCCCTTATGCTACAGCCTGCTAATGGTGATCAGAAGCGGTTTTAAAAAATGGAAATATGAAACTTGATGCAGTTTATGTTTCTTCAGTGACTAATAATGCTCAAAATTATTTGCTTCACTCTTGAATCTCATTTCTCAAGGTCACTGAAGTAATTTAGGCATCTACATGCTTCATTTCAAAAGTGACAAACACTTCCTGCATCTGAACAGGAATTTTAAGCAAACATATCACTACAAAAGAAATTTTAAACAAAAATTTAAAATGTCAGTTCAAAGTCTGGCTCAAGAAACTGTGTGGGGAAAACAGGAGAGTATAATGAAAAATGCATATAAATCTGTACACTTCAGATACATGATGCAGGATATCTCACAGACAAGTTCAGGGTTCTGTCTTGTACACTCTCCCATACGAACCCAAGCAAAGCAAGTAATTGTCCATAGATGTGCTCCACTCCAGAGCAAATACGATGCCCTTTCAAATCAGCATACTCCCAAACTATCCATGGCAACTTGTGTCTCTAACGACTTCTTGCAGAAAGGAACTTGGGTGCAGCAGGGCTGAGTGTCACTGTGCCACAGATGGAATGCCCAGTCCCCTGGTGGGACTCACAGAGCTTCAGATCAGCTCTGTATGCAAGATGTAGCATTATTAACCTCAGCAAGGCCAGCAAGCCAAACAGGAACACAAGAAACTGATGAGCAAAGTCTCACATCTACAATTTAACCATCTTTCTCTCCTGCACAGTACAGAGGTGCCTCCTTTGTTTCAGGACTCATCTTCTAGAACAGAGCTGCTATGGCCTGTTTGTGATGGATTTGGTAACTGCTACAGCTTTCCTGACAGTTCTGTCACTCATTTCTTTCCCTTTCTTTTTCTTGTTTTGCTAGAGAGCAGCCAAAAAAGGAAGAGATAATCACAACTCCCATGGTCAGTGGCTAAGTCACCCTCTGGGGCAACGGAGATGTGGACTGAAGCACTGAATGCACTGATGCACTGAATATTTCAGACAAAACATTAGCAGGATATTTGGTGGAACTAGGACCAACTTAAGAAACATGAGCTCACTGCTGACATTTTACTTCCAGATTTTTATATTTAATTTAGCTATACAAACATGTAGTTATAGATAGAAATCATATGATGCAATGAGCATTATACTGAAGGGCAATTGAATAAGATTAAGCTAATTTCCAGACCAAGTACTTCAGGCTTGTCTTAGTACAGCAGTATCAAGAGCAGTAGATATGAAATCTGAGTAGCACAATGTCCAATGGAAAAACAGTCTTTTGAATGCTTTAGTGAGTATCAGGCTAAATGCTGTGAGTTACTAAGTGCTCAAAGATTGAGCCTTACAGTCATTTGCTGTATAATTGGTTATTTATAATTTATAAGTGTTGCACTAAATTCCTCTCAGTTGCATTGGCTCAAACACTTACAGCCAAAGAAGGAACACTCTGGGAGTGTCCTGGTGCATATGAGGTCAAAGCTTGTCCTAACACTCTGGGTGTTGTATTAGTGGTCTTATTTTCTTTATTCATTAGCTGCAAAAAACTATTTTTATTTATTTATACTTGCTGTGTATCAGTTCACACCAAAATGTATATAAACATAGGCTCACTGTCATGTCTTGCATTATCTTATTTTGTGTGAGCTATTAAGCTAGACTCCTATACAGCCTTAATGGCATTAGAATATCAGCAATAAGCCCTACATCTATATGCTAAAAGTTCAGGCCTTGACCTTTAAGGCAAGATAAACAGATATCCATTTTCATTTTGAAAAGCCAACAAACATTCTGCATGGACTAAAACATATGACTGACCTTCTCTTCTGACTTTATTAAACAGCTAAATCCTATGAAAGTTCAGGTTACTTTAAAATGCCAAATCAGCAATAAATATTAAGAAATCATAATTACAGAAGCACATACTGTGGGGTTATTCTAGATTGTCATCCTATATCATAAAGCTTATGCAATGAAAAACAGTCAGTTCTCATACACTACATCCATTATCAGAACGTACAGGTTAAATGAAAACTGAACTTCAAGATGACACCTTGCATGCCTTAATGCACCCCACAATGAGTTTTTCAAAAAATGATGCTAACTGGTGAAACTGCTGCCTGTCAACTACAAATAAGAACATTTGTTAAATATCTGTAAAGCCTGTATTATGACAAGATCTTAGAAATAATCATCAAAAAAATCAACATCCCTACTGAACTCATATTTACAACAAAATACTTGGGGCATCCTTAAGTGTATTGCTGCATTTGTTGCTCCATATGTATGTTCTCAGAGTGATCAAATGTAAGTCAAAATGGGAAGGATGCTTCTTTCTACAGTGGAGATTAACAGCAATGATAAAAAGGAATCTTTCCTTATGCACATTTTTCTTTATTTTTACTATGCATAGAACACAATTTCTGCCTTTATCTATTACCTGAGCTAGGTGCCATTCCACCATAAGTAGAATTCTCGAATAAGCTCACTCTTAGGAAAAAAATCCCCTTTAAACTTCTGAAATATATTCTAAATATACTGTAAGAGCCATCAAACTCCTCTGGTATAAACGAGATGTTAAAGTATTTTAGAGATCACTTTTCATCAACAGGTAGCATGCATCTTCTTTACTCCAAACCCACCTAAGATATTAGTGCCAGCAAGAATAAATAACATTATAGACTTGGGGGGAGTATTTCTGAAACAGTATCCAGTGCAAGATGACCAAAAATAACATCATATCACAGTCAAAAATCCATAACACACCAAAATTATATTATTGCACTTTAAGAGGAGCTATAACACCATATTCGTTTGGGACACAAAAATATTGTGGTCCCAAATGACATATTTATTTATTGGTGCTTTTTAAATTATATGAAATGTTTATTTCCACTTCTGACTGAGAATTCTTTTATGTACTGTCCAAGTAAGATTTCTAAAGACTTCCACAGACACAAAAAACCCAGGTAAAAATCACCGTAGTAGAGACTGAGAGCATATTTATAACACATTGATTCCTTACTGAACCAAGAACAGCAAGTTTTTCCAAGAAGGCTGCTCTGAGCTGATGGCCTAGAGAAATTCTTGAAGGAGCATCAACAACAGAAGCAAACTGTCAACTCAACCTTATGTCATCCAAGTTTGTAGAGCTTAAAATTCAGCAACCAGAAAGAAGCAATCTGGTGGTTCATGCGAAGTTCATAGAAAGGAAAGCATAATGATAAAGTGGCAAGTAGCCTGATACCTGTGAAACTGTAAAATCTCTACCATTCAATGCACTGTCTTCAATGACTTTCAATAAAAAGATTAATTAATAAATATTCATTATATTAAGCAGAGAGAGTATCTTAAGGGGATTGTACCCCAGGTTCATGGAGAATACTGTCATATGGGTAAATGTTCTGCTGTGTAATGTAAATACTGTTCTTGTTGCTAGAGACCGAATTATAGCTAATCTTAAACATGCTCATTTGAATACCATAAAGCTTACAGCATGTATAATCCTTTTAAAAACTCATTTCCCAAGAGCTAAGAATACTGGCATCTAAATGTCATTTTATTATACTTCAAACAATCTTAAAAGCATCTATACATTAACTACAAAAAAATACCAAATTTTCTCACATCATAAAAATTTCACGGATGTACCAATGCATTTACATGTGCACATATAACACAGATGTTGAGATAAGCACACACTACTTTAAAAAGTGTCTCTCACCCCCATTCAAATTATATTAGCATGAGGGCCAAGACAGGAAATATCACATTACATCTCAACCAAAGGTTTTAACATCTCAGTGGAAAAAAATGAAAGCTTTAGCTGAAAATTAGAATGTCCAATTTACCGATGGGATCCAAAACACTCTTAAAATCTAAAGCCAAAACTCACTTTGAAAAGTCATAACTGTGAAGTATAGAACATGGGCCATTTTAGCTTAGTTGTTTATATTAAATAGTTCAGCACTCCCTGGGTCTTGGCCAACAGAATTTGAGGCATTTACTGCACTATGTTATTAGCTGAGAAACAGAAAAAAATGTTAAAGCACTCTTTAAAATGGCCTTTTGCAAGCATGGTGCACATGCTGAATGCAGGGTGGGTGTCCTGGCCTGGCCTCAGGGACAACTCAGTGTCGTGGCTTCAAACATGAACCCATTGCACCCCCGTGCTCCTGCCAGCCTTCCTGCCCAGGACAGTGGCACTGGGTGTGCACACATACCCTACACCTCCTGCTCTATGAGGAGCACACTGGGGCCTTACCTTTTCTTAGCTGTATACTGAGCCTCTTCCCTATCTTTTTGGTGTTATAGCCACTGTTTGCAGTGGAGCTGAGAACTTTCTGAGGTGACGGTACCAGGCCGGAGGGCGGTTTCCCTGATGAATTCACACTATGAGGTAGCTGCGAGTAGGAGTCTGTCTGATCAGAGTGGTTGCCCGCTCTAGACATTCTTTGCAACGTGTGAAGTCCAGAACTGTTAATACTTTTCCCATCAGCATACTGGGAATCGGGGCTGAACCGGCTGGAGTAGTACATGTTCTCACTCTGGGACAACTGCTCGTACTGCTCTTTATTCGCCGCAGGGACCACGTGGAACCAAATGAACGGCGTACGCATGGCTTGGCGGAACATATGCTGGGCTCTGGGTTTTGAAATGAACAGAAAATTAGCAAATTAGGACTGGCAGACTACGAGACATTTTAAGCATAATTACTAATGTTAATTAAGCAACACGAGCTGACAGACACATTGCACTCAAGCGTAAACCATAAAACTGGAATCTGTTCACTAGCCTATTTGGTCTGCTTTTCGCTAAGGTTTACTGCTTTAGGGCAACATGATGGTTAAATATGCTTAATGATTAATGTAGCAAATACTGGATTCAGAAAAGCAAAAATTTCAACCACAGTCTTGAAATGCAGACACTTCTATAGCAGGACTGCAGTGTCCTTTCGTTTTGAACCTTGATAATTGCAATAATTGCGATAACTGTTACCACAATGACAACAGAATTATTAGCATGAAAATTACTAATTATAAAAAGACTATGTATTCCACAATTTTCTGATTATATGCAGTCTTGCAACCAGTCTAACACTTCAATTTTGTTCAGCTAGTAGTCTATCAGAATACAACATTAAGAAACAGGAAAAAAATGCTCAATCCTGTACAGACAGACACTGGGCTCAAGGTCACAATCCAAAGTATACAAAGTCAACAAAGTCTCTTCACAAACTTCTCAAACTGTGATTCAGAAGCTTAGAAAAAGCACACAAAATCTGCTTTCAACCATATGGTACAGGGTTATGTTTCAATTCAGGTTAGAGTCAAAGAAGTTAAAATTTCAAATATATGTTAAGTATAAAATGATCAGAACAAATGATATTTGGCCCTCAGTGTGTTATGGATTTCAGAACAATATTATCATCCATGAAGTCACTCACTACCTGCATACCTCTTTTCTATTTTTCTCTTTCTCTTACCTGAGTGTGAACTGCAATCTAATTTCCCTCTTGAAAGTATTTCTGAATCCTTTCGAGATTCTACCTAGTCCAGACCACCACTAAGCAAGTATTTATCTCTCAAACTTCTCCAGGAAGTTTCTGCATATACAGCACCTTCAGTTCTCACACAATCAGAAAATTACATATTTTTAAAATGTTAAAAACAAAGACTTCAAGTTGTCCATTTATACAGAACACGGTGCATTGCAAGGATAAGAGCAAAAGTCATATGGGAATTTCAAGAAAACGAGATTACCAGTATAAGAAGAAAAATATTTATCATGTATAAACACAATCAAATGAGAATTGCATATACTCTAACGACAATAATTATCCAGATTTTTTTTTTTAGTCTGGCTATATAAAAGCCAATAATGTCCCTAAGTGTATCTTTTCTATATTAGAAAGGCAAGCTTAGAGGTATTTTTCTTACCTTCCTCAATTATTATTTATTACTATTATTGTTATTCCCAATTGAAGTTATTCTAAGGTGCAATGGTAAAGATCAAATAATGCAATGTAACGTGTGCTAAGAACACTTACTGTTCAAATCTCCTGTTCCGCAGGTCTCCATCATTAATCCTGACAATACAATCATTCTCACGGAAAAGGTTTTCTTGTTCAGCTTTTCCACCCTTCTCCAATCGCTTCACCAGCAGCCCCAGGGTTCTGGAATGTTAAGATTACAAATTATTACTATCTGAATAATTTGCAACACAGAAAATCCTGTGGATTTCATATTTTATCATGATCATTACAGAAACTATATTTTAATCCATCTTTACCTTTAAGTAGGATAGCACAGTTTCAAATAACTTCAAGAATTACCTGATTGATTATCCCTTTTCCATAAAACAAAAGGCCTAGGTGAATCAAACATGTCAAAAGTAAGAATGAACAGGCTGTGGGATGACAGCATATTCATTCTTGAAAAAAGCCAAGATTTCTGTGTAGTAAAAACTCTAAGAACCACCACCACACATCTGAGAAAAGACATCTTTTCTGCTAGTTAACTGAAGCTGAATGGGTTCAACTTAAAATTTTAATTTCTGAATTAGCAGAGAATGCCAGTCTTCACTACTCCTGTGCAAGTGAAACGTGGGGTCATCTCATGTAATAAGCAGCCTGTAATGAGGGGATGGATGGAGAATTCAGTAATTTCATGTGAACCAAATGCTTTTATTTTAAAACCTTAACATTTTTTTATAAAACAAAAAAGAGGAAATTAAAAATTTAAATGCTCTTTTTAAATTCAGACTCTTATCTGAAATTAATTAACTGAAGACAATTTCCATTTGATAGCCTCTGTGCAATGAGTTAGTCCCCTCTGTTTCGTGCTTATTTACAGTATCATCTTAAGAATATTTTTAGAGAGAAAAGGTAAACAAATATTCAACCTGAAATTATGAAAAAGGATCCTGAAGAATGGACTTCTGAGATACTGGCAGGATAGTATGAAAAGTCAGTGTGATGTTTCTATACCTGAAGTCTCTACCCAAAGGAGAATGCAATCTTCAGGATTACTCTGGCAGTGACAATGCACTTGATTTTTTTTTTTTTTTTTAAAGATCAGCTTTACAGTGACATCCCACAGGATGCATCAGTGGGTCAAACTCACATCACTCAAGTCAACAGCATCACTTTTTCCAGAATTCATTTCAAGGCATGGCATGAAAAATACTTGGTCCAAATCAGCAGGAATTGCAAGACCACGTCTTTTAGGCAAAAACCTTTCAGTGATCACAGCACTTCCATTCACACATAATATCTCAAAGTAAATGAGGAGTCAGTGGTGCTTAGACGAACTCCTCATGTGCTCAAAAGTTACCTACACACTTGAGCACTTCATCAAAAGGGTCAGAAAAGCAAAATTAACTTATTTCCTCCACTTTAACATCTTCATTTACCAATTTATTGCCAGTATAAGCAAATAATACTTTTTATTTTTACAGAACAGTCCTACATTCTCTCCTACGAGGCAGATGAAGGAGTAGGAGAAATGATCCTAGTAGTATTTCCAGTTTGGAACTACCTAGAGACATTAAGATATGATGTTGAAAGGATCTAAATTAAACAATGTAAACAGACCGTGAGGAGAAAAACAACATAAAGCATTCTGACAGCACAAATCATCAAATGAAGCTTGAGTCAGACATTTGCATGACAAAAAACTCAACTAGTCCACAACAGTGGCACACTAACCTAATGATCATGCTGTGTTCCACTTACTGTACTACAATTTTCTGATCATTATCAGGTTATGTAGTCACAGGAAATAAAACAAACTTTAAAATATTGTTTTGATCCCTTTTTTCCTTCTGTTCACTAAAAAAAAAGTTGAAGGCAGTCTCAGATTTTTAAAACTCAAAAATAATTATAAAGAAATTATATATGGTTTGATAGCTGCGTGAAGAACCAAATTAACAGTTATATTAATAGTAAAGATGAAAAATACTTGTATGGCTCCACTGCATTATTTTTATCAGAATTATAGTTTTGACATATAGAAAACTGATGTGTTAGAAAACAAGTTTGTGACTTCTTCATTTGTGAGGAGATGAACTTCTTTTGGGAGACTGTCTTTGAGCCACAAAGTGAAGCTACTGAAGAGCAGCTTCGCTTTAACTTTACTTTAACTCTAAATGGGGAAAGGTAAAGCAAATATAAAATGTGAAATGCTACATTTAAGGGAAAACCAACAAAATACTTGAGCAGGAAAGGAAGGAGTTGTGTCTGCTCTTCCTGTTCTTTCTCTTGATGCCCAACAGCTTTTTGACGCAGGTGTACTCCTCTGCCATGTCCAAAGACAATTCAGAATTTGGATGTGCATGCAATGCTTGCACAAGAGCATACATAGCAGCACCAACAGGTATTTGGTTTAAATTGGTAAATGTAAGAAATATCAAAATATCAAAACAATAACTACACAAAGTACAACAATCTAAGTTACCTAATAACAATACACGATACAAAATAATGTGCTTATTTCAACCCAATGTCTCCATATACTTATGATTACAAAATAATTGCTCTGTCAATAGTTGTGACATAGCATTTTTCTTGAAATGTTGCTTTCTACTGTCTCACATTCTGAATTTATATCAGATTAATGCAAGATGCACCTTTATGCATGGTTTGACATTTCTTAAATTTATTCCGCTTAGGCTCTCAAATCTGTAAAAATATTACTAATCCTAACCTATAGTAGAATAATGTAACAGATAAATAAACTACCAGTCAAAATTGTAAATTATCTCATTAAACAAAGGCTACATGTTCTGCTAATGCAAGACTGCTCATCTCTAACACAGCATATGGTGCTCATGAGGAATTTGTTTTTTAACAAATGTTAGAGCTAGGTTAACCAAGGCATATAAAGCTAAAGTCACTGAGAGCAAATTCAAGGCTAGATGAACAGACTGAGTCAAACCTGAAACCAGGCTCCTCAGAGTGCCTTTTAATTTATTTAATTTTTTACATAAACACATGGCACAAAAGATCTCATTAGACACAATTCCAGAAACCATTTGAGGGTTTCTCAGAGCAAAGAAAACTAGCAGAGAAAACTAGAATTACGGAAAATGTGTGTTCTTCAAAAATTAACAAAAGCATACCAATTTCCTACAGTATTTATTCAGCATATTATGGTTAGATGCAAGAATGTGACTCTAAGAAAGACTTTATGGGAATTCAATTTTGTTATTGAAGCAACTGGAGATAAACAGAGTAGACCTGATATTGCAAATATGCAGCAACCTAAAAACAAATTGGATTTTTTTTCCCTGCCATATGCCACCATCATTAATCCTGCAAAGTGGAGTTCTACTACAGCTTCAGTATTATGTTTCCTACATTAGAAAGATATAAATTTTGAAAGCATATAAAATCATCTGGAATAAAGTACCAAAGTCAGTTTATACATTTTTTTTTAAAGTCAACCATGTAGCATACAAATGTATGGGTATATTTGAATTTGCTTAATTTTGTCCACTTAAATTAAGTTCACGCAGTTGCTAATATAAATTCTTAAATTACAAATCTTTTGAACTCCATCTTTTTCAAGAATGAGATTAAATATCATGTAAAATGATGTAAAACAATCTGCAAGTCTACAATCCTGTTGAAACAATAATTATAAATAGAAATTTGGTACCTGTGCTGTTTTAGATAACATTAGCTGACACGGAAACAGAAGGGAAACTGCCAAAGCACAGAGCTCAATCTTTGTATTTGTTTTAAATACCTAATTGGGAATGTAAGCAGCTGAGACTATGTTAGCATTTGCACCACTGTATTTCCACAAGGTTCATTACTCTAATTATACTATTAAAATAAACTCAGCTACATGTGTTAACATTTCAGTTCTCAGTATAAATTACAACCAATGATAAAACCAGAAATAAGCAGCGAATTTTTTATTGACATCTAAATTGCCTGACTTAGTTGGGGTAGTTTGTGAAATGCAAACTCTCCACATGCCATCCAGATGTATGGAAATGATGATAATTTATGTTAATAAAAACTGACAGTGAAAGTAAAAATAAAAACTGACACTGAGCATCTAGAATATGATTTGGCCATCATGGTCCATTGTATGTACACACTGAAGTTATTTATCTATTTACCTGCAAGCTAACTGTAGTGTAATCAAATCAGACAGAACAGAAAATAGCCAATTTAAATGTTTATGTAAAGTCACTAACATGAAAAGACAAAAACTAGATTAAGGTACAAAAATCAGGATTGAATGAAAAGCTGATGTGCAGTGGTTTCATGATATGAAAGACCTCTGAAAAGTTCTATAAGAACATAAACACAGTATAAAATTCTTAGATTCAGAGGTCAGAGTAGACAAATTGGCTTGTTTGTTCAAGTTAAATTATTGTGGCTACTCAATGCAAAATTGCACATTAACTCCTTTACCCAATACTGGCATCACAGAACTGCCAAGGAGGCATTTAAATTTCATGCCTGAAGTCCAGAACCAATCCCAATCTTTGGTAACCACTCTTCAGTTTTTTAGCTTGAGTAATACTTCAAATTATGCTTATGTAACTTCTTAAAGGCTGAGATCAGACAGTTTGAATTCAGATACAAAAGTGAGGGAATGGTACATTCACTCCACAGAGAATTTTTTTCCCATACATATGTTTTTGAAAGCCATGGGTACCTTTAAGACTTAAAAGGATGGAAATGCAGAAGAATAAATGGAGAGCAGACAGCATGGGCCTCCTACTTGATCAAAGAGAATATGATCATTAGAGAGGCACCATGAAGGCAATATTATGGACTCTCAGTATAGACAACAGCCAATAGATATTACTTTAGCTTTCTTTGTACCTTGAGTACAAGACTAAAATTTTTACAGTGACACATGAGATGAATTTGTAAACTCTAGAAAATGAAGGATACTTCCAATAGAAGAAGAAAAATACAGAGTATAAAAAAAAATTCAAATTTCTAGATTTCTAGTAATTGTAGTTAGGGTTTGTGTATGTTTAAATGCCCATCTTCATTGGAGGTTTTTCTTTCTTTTTAACAAAACTTGTTAAATTTGTCATTTAAACTGACAAAAATTCTCTTTTTATTTCCTTTCTTTTGAGACTTCCTAATATTTAGACATTTAAGATATACAACAAAATACATTTTCAGCTGCAGGTTTTAGATGCACGGTTAATCATGGATTTTGTGGCATACTTCAACAGGAAGAAAAGCTGGCAGAGCTGTGCATACCTGTCTGTATCAAAGTAATGTCTGATACTTAGTAGTGGATGTTCATTGTGGGGTTTTAGATGAATATCCAAATCCTTTTTGGTTCTGCTTTACTAAGTAGACTTCAGAGCAGTCTTGGGACTATGGGACTCTAACTTCCATATCATTATTCACAGAGATTTCTGATGTTATCTCATATATTCCTCATGTCAACTGAATCTCTTTACAAAGACAGACATGGCACATTTCAGAAGAGCAGCTAGGGTAGAAAGCTTGAGAAGATTTCAAAAGTAGAAGAGGCCACATAATGGCAAATTATGCTATAATTACTGCTGAGCTTGCAGAGAACTTGGTGCATCCCCACCTAAACATCAACATAACATCTCACATCATCCAGGCTGCTCAAATGAGATTCTTAAGGGATTTTTGCTCCTGTCCCTGAGCACCTAATAAGAAGGAAGGATTGGTGGTATGGCAATTTTGCACAGAGTGAGAATTTTCTTTCCTTTAGTATTTTTCCTTCATTCATTTCCTCTTTTTTCTACTCTTATTTGAACACTTTGCTACTTGCCTTCTCCTGCTTTCATTTTCATGCCTCCTTTTCTGCTCAGCACTGCATCTATGCCATTGCAAAAATGTGCCAGCAGGTTTGCAAACAAAACATTTATCCTTAAAAAATGAACAACCATAAGGTGATGAATATGTATACCCTCCTCCTTTTGATAAGGTGAACAAAATCTGTTAACAAAATCATATGATCAAAAAGGCCAATAAAAGACTGACTGATACATTTCTAGAGGCAAAACCAGAAGGCTTACAAGGAAACATATATACAGAATAAAATTTCCCCATGTCTTTACAAGTCAATAGTATTTTTTCCCAAAGAAATACAGGTTTTTTATTTAAAAAAAAGGCTCAGTTTTACTGGGAACAGAAATAATTTGTAGCATCTATATAGATGAGGCAGAGACCTTTACAGATTTTGCCCAAGATCAAAAGCCAGTACTCAAAAGATACTTATTCCAAACCCTTTTGAGGGTTTGGAGTAACAACGAAAAAGTCAAATTAAGAAGTCAAATATTTTCTCAATAGAAGTAGAGAACAGAGTTATGGTACATAATTTTTAGAGTTTTGGAGGGTTTCCTTAAGGAGGGATTTTCTAGTGTCAATTTTTTGGTGGGATAAGGCTCTTGTTTATTGCCTAAGGGAAAAATGGTGAATTGCATAATACGTTTTTACACTTTTTCAAGTTATTGATTTAATAACCATTGCTTATTGAGTAACATTTTCAAAAGAAAAAAAAAGAATTAGAAAAAAAGTAATTGAAAACACAGCATCACTGGAATTGAACAGCAAGCAAATAGAAAACAACTATGGGACAGTGGACTAACCTGTATGGCACATGAAATCTTTTCTTTGTGGACATCCCTCAAAGTCTTTACTCAGTCCTGTGTTTGGTTTTCTATAATTCGGTTTCTACTAAACAAATCCCCAGCTCAAGTTATTGTAAGCAGGGAGTTGTAGGTTGATTGTAGCAAGGAGAATTATTTTTTGCAGCCAGGGGAGGAACAAAGAGCAGCCATGTGTTACAGTGAGAAATAAGTAGGAAGCAAAAGATCCCTGCCATGCATCTCCTCTCCCTCTGAATCTAGCAAAAGGAGAAACACGTGTGTCTTATCTGCTCAAAAGATGTGGGAAACCAGGAGGGGAAAAAAAATTAACCAAATCCCCACCAATTGCTTCCAACCTGAACCTGGGTGTGTTTCTTTCCCTGTCCACACTGGAGGCAGCTGGAGAAAAATGTGTTTATCCTACCTGAAAGCATGCAGAGGCGTGGGTATGCAGACAGTAAAGCAGCAGCACAACACAAGGATTGATTAGAATCAATCCCAAGAAATGAACTCTGGTTTTCCTTCATTAGAACACACAGGACACGGCAGAAAACTTTTGGAAATATTCTAGATCCTCCCCAACTCTGCTCCTCTACACTTTCAAGACATGGGACCAAGTGTCTCCCCCCTCTTCAGCAGATTATTTTGTGGAGGGTCAAAAAAACTCAGCAACTACAGGTATGGTCCATTTTTCAATGAAGTGAGTTCTAGTATTATGAAGAAAAAGAGGATACATTTTAATATAAAAACTATTTCCCTTGTAACACAATTTGCTTTTCTAGTATGTCCTGATTTGAAACATCTATATTTAAAATTGGCTTTCCTTTATCACATAATTTTGCATGACATAGCTAAATTTCTTTCTTAAAAATGATATATTTTATTTCTGTGTTTATGGCTTTTTCCTTGAACATGTCCTCATCATGTATGAACAGTTTAAGCTTTTCCTCAGACTTGACAACCACATTAACAGGCTGGAAGTGAATTTTACTCAAGTTAAAATTCTTACTCAAAATGTCAAAATATATATTTTAACATCAATTCTATTAAACAAGTACTTAGTAGGCAATTGACATTCTTAAACCGATCCTTTCCTTGGCCTTCACACTGTCAAAATCCCAGATAAGTGTGTGAAAATTTCAACCATTTCTATCGGATTTACTTCTGAGTTATGCCCTTTCCATCCCCACACTGAATTTACTGAATTTCAGATTATGAAGAGAAACATTCACCACTTAACAGAAGTTTGCTCTTAATACTTGTAGTCCCCAGAAAAAGTAGCTTTAAAGTAAAACAAATTACATTTTCTCATAATACATGTCAGTATGACTATGAAGGCATTGGGTTTTAAGTAACAACTGCAAATAAAGCTCTTATACTGTGTTTAAAATCCCATGAAGTTATTTGCTACAGAAGGAAAAATACCTAAAATACTCTAGTATTTCTGTGAGTAGCATTTAATATTTGAGAGATACACCTGTATAGCAACGTAGTTTTGTTATTTTGTTAGTTTTTAATTATAAAACTGAAATTGCTTCTGGGACAGCAGACATGAGAACATAACACCCCTTTTCATGTGCAAAGATTACTTTTAAGATAGATAGACAGATAGATAGATAGATAGATAGATAGATAGATTTGTTCCCCTTTTCCTTAAACAGAGAAAATACAGCATGTACCTAGAATATGCAACACCAAAATAAAGTTTGCATATATTGCTGAAAAATTATCATTTTTCAAGCTACTTAACAGTTTCAAATCCACCACTAATTAATACAAAAGTTTAGCTTTTTTCCTGAGATTACCTTCATGACCCTAAACACTAAAACTCTACATTAGTAAAGTCAGAATTAGAGATTATGTATTCTGTTTATTAATAACATCCCCCATATTGTATTTTTTAATGTAAACTATTTATAACCTTCTTTTTTCCCCATAAACAATCAAACTTCAGGAGTTTCAGCCTGTAAAACAGGTTCACTTTTCCCCAAACCAGAATGTTTCAGCTGGTTTTGCTACTTAGTTTTAAACCCAAGAGATGGGACAACATGAAATTTTGGAAGTGTGACGATTGTTTTCTCCCCTACTCTTAACAAGCAAAAGCCTCTAGGACACCTCTGGTTTAGACACCTGCTGTTATTTGGAAACTTGTGGCTTTAAACAACACATTTCATCAGGGAAAAGTTGCACAAATATCCACCTGAATTAGGGCAAAAGTTTACAAATTTTAGGAGTCCAAAAGGAAATGTCTTTATCCTTTTATCTCCGGGACAAAAACACCCAGTTCTAACTGGGTTCTAACTCCTTCTAAGCAGAACCTTTGAACTGTGGGGTCTATTCCAAGCATAGAGTCATTAAACTTGCATTTCTTCCTTTCTTAATCAGTGAGACAGCCTCTTTAAAAACAGACAGTATTCTACAGAGGGCAAAGGCGCACAGCACAAAAATCAGCACAACCACCAAGAAAAAGCACAGCAAATTACAATGCAAATAAAATCCTACACGATACGTTACCTTCCGCCTCGGGCACTGAAAGGCACTACATGGATCCCCAAAGGCCCGCCGTCATTGGAGACTTCTACCAGCTTTACCATATCACTGTGAGACAATGACCAATGAGGGAATATGAACATGTACCGTGAAGGAACCAAAAAACCCCACACAAACATACACAGAGAAACAAAACCATTCCAGAAACCAAGTCATGGCGATGAAAGCATTGTTGAATACTACGTACCTGAAGATTAATCTGATGGCATGAAAGGAGATCAATTGTCAAAAACAGTTCAATTAATAGAACCAAGAGAAATCAAAGACTTTATTTTTTAAATTTAGCTGGATACATAAAAATAGGTCTCATCATCACTGCATGCATATTGCTTTATTTCTTTCTTATTCTAAAGTTAAACTGAACTAAGCAGAACCACCTTAAATGCCACCCACAATTTTTCCTCAGAAACTAAAAGCTCATCATAGCACTGGCATGCTTTACTTTTTTATTTTAGAGTCAATGCTAAATTTTAACATTAGCTTACCCATAACTACCTCATAATCAAATGAGAATTATTAAAATTTTAATTGGCTAAATCCTTCCAGTTTTAAAACACATTAATCTGTTTTATTGTAATTCCATTTCTTTTACTGGAAGATTCCTGCACTTCCTTACTAAGCAAAGTTTCCAAAGCAAGATTTAACTGTAACATTCAAAACTAACCAGACGTCCCCTGAAGCAACCATGCATCTAGTTTTCAATTATAATTTTTGCTGTAGTGAGGAAAAAAGCAGAAGAAGAAAATACAGGTTGAGAAAGAGACATGCAAAAAACTGTAGAAATAGATTTAGACCAAATCTATTAATGCGTTTGAAACATGCCCACATCTGGAAAGGTGGAATATAGCCCACGAACCATAAAGAGCTATAAATACACAAATGAGAAAATAATATGCGAAGGCCGAACCTCTCAGTAAAACTGGAAGTGAGAGATCTGAACAGAAGCCACAATCTAAATTTGTGGCTTATGCCTCTCTCTAGTATTACATACTTTTTCCTTATTTCCTGGCACTAGATATATATATACACAGATCATTGAAAAGCTTGTTCCTCATAAGAATACAAATAGAATTTAATCTCGAAATGGAGCAAAGAGCAAGACAAATGCCCTGTGATAGCAGTAAAAGATTTTCTACTTCCTTCAATAAGCTCTTGATCATATGGTGGCTCATCATGAAAGATTGAAGCTCTTAATCTCTAATTTGTGAATAACCAGACCACATATGGTTGGGAAGTCAACACAAATCCTGGGTTACAGTTTGTTTTGTGTTTCTCTTACATTAAATTTTTAAAATATATTTTTAAGGTAGCCTTTACATTTGTTATACACCTAAATTGGTGTCTGAATTTTTACCTTGACTTTTAAATAACATGAATGGGAGGTCTCTATCCTCATTGTCACTGTTAGCTCAAGAGAAGTACAACAACAGGAGAGCTGAGAGACTTCAGCCAAAAACACATTATTCTTCAGACATGGACCCATGTTTTAAGACTGAGATCAATACAGCATTTCATACAATTCCATGTGCAGTTTCTGTACAGGCTGACTTCACTTCCTTCTCTGTGTATGTTAAGGCTAAGTTTTCATTAACTAGTGTGCAAGGCAGGTCTCAGGATTCAAGCAACTCCTCCAACCTCCAAAACAAACTCTAAAAGACATCATTTGCTATTGGTAGGACTGTGATTCTCTATGAGCAACCTTTTCTGACCTTGCTATTAGCTTAGAAGAAAATTAAGAGCTAAGAAAGGGAACAAGTGAGAATCTGTGTGATGTATCTGGAACTGCATTAGTGGAAACACAATTTAAATTTAAAATCCACAAACACCACTTATTTTCCATATCCAGCATACACCATTTAGCTTGTTCTAGTGCTTGAGTCAGTAATTTTTCATATGTTCAAAATGTACATTTAATATCTTTGCACTCATTTTTCTTACATTTTTCTTTTTTAAAAAATAAAACTCTATCCCAAATTCAAATGTTAAATTCTGCAAAACAGAAAACAAGGGGAAAGGATCACTTCCTAAGAGAGATTCTTTCAATCTGGCTTCCTGATTTTCTCAGAAATTTGGGCCAACTGCTTCAAACAAACATGCAAAGAAGTATGAGATCAAAACAAAACATAAATGAAGTAGCATATGATGAGAAGTCAATAAGTTACTTAAAAGCAACACCAGGAAGCATTACATTTGACAGAAGTTCTGCAAATTCTATTTAGGAAACAGCATTTGGAATTTACAATGTAACAGATTTTGTAAATGGAACTGAGTAAAATACAAGTTCTACTCCCTAATAGATGTCACCATCATCTTTATCTAACATTTAAACCCTTTGAATAATTTAATTCAAAAATAACAGGAGCAGAAGATTTTATTTTATTTAAAATTTCAGTTAATAAATTTACAAGATTTAATTTAAGGCTAGAAGGGATGTTTTCTCATTAATTCCATAACAAGGTATAGATCAGTTCTTTTCAAATGAAATGCAAAAGGTCAAGTTTGCTGTATCTCTGGATGACATAAAATATCATTCAGTGATTGTATTTTTAAATCAGGTGGAGCTAACACCAGTTTTGATCCATTTGTTAAGTCTGAGGTTTTTGACCACACAACTTGTGACCCTGACACGTCTTCCTAGAGACTGTGAACTAGTGATTGAAATTAAGATTTTCCCCTTTGAAATTCTTGCCTGGTGATCTATTTGTACTAGCACTGACCCTATTCCTCCTGTCAAGTTCTCAAAGTTCCATCAAATAAGCATCTTCTTTGAGGCAGAAAATCTACTGTAGCATCAGCCCTTGTAAACGTCAAGTTTCCGATGCTCGTCTTTAACACAAGCTTTTTAAACGGTTTAAAATCTGTCTTTAAAAGGTCCATTGTTTAAAACCAAAAGGACACATTACCTAAAAAAGCCTGCCCCACTTTCTTAAGAGCAGTATCACTCATATTTTCTGAGTATTTTCCTAGTCTGTGCTCAGTCTTAAGACTCATTGAAACAATACGTTCTTCCAGTAACTTACTCCAGGGAAAAATTGGTAGCATTCTCCAAACCAGTGTCTGCATGTCCAACAGGCTCAACTCTGCTGTTGTCCTCCTCTGTTCGATCTTCATCCTAGATATTAAAAAAAAGTAAATTATTTAAACCTATATTTAATTTTATTAACTCATTTTAGTAATGACATTTTACCATTCTCAGATTATTGGTCTTACCATGTGGGCAATGGAAATGTTGTGTCCTTCCACAACTACAAAAATCTTTCCTTTTCTGTCTGAAACTGTTCTAAATTGTTTTTTGTCACTTTATGCATTTTTGCAATGATATTTATAGTTTGGCCAGTGTTATATCATAATTCTTCTACAGTTATAAAAGCCGTGCTACAGAAGCTATCTCAGTCAGCATTTTTTTAAAAGGCTGACAAGCAAAAGCACAAAATCAGCTGATGGTCAGCAATGTTTGGGGAAACTCCTCCCAGAGTCTCCCTGGGCAGGTTACTGGGGGCTTGACTGAGCACACAAGGCAGATCACTGAGGCTCATTTGCAAAGACCTAAAAACAGTATAAGAAAATGCAGCTTCTATAATTCCATGAAGTACTAAGAGCTTTTTAAACATTTTATCATGGTCTTTATTAATAGCTTGCCAGAGAAGGCTGACATCAAAGAGCTACGTGGGGCTCTAATGACAACCAGTTGATTTTATTTTTAATTTCACTTTTCAGAAAGTACATACGTTTTTCACCAAAAGTATAACTTTAATGTCAAAGCTGTGAATGCTGTACTTCCAAATTTAAATCACAGTAATTCAAGGACTTCCAGTAAGAAGATCTAAACCCGTTCTTATGTGTCTGCTAATTATTGGAAGCTCATACTTTTAAATACCTCTGTAAGCAAACAGAAAATATTACAGATTGTGAACAGTAGGTTTCAAACACCAAGTCTAGAGCCAGAGTTATCAGGTCAGTGAAATAAAACATAATAGGTTATGAGTCTAGCACACAGAGTCAAACAACTTATTAAAGTATTTAAGAGATGTTAAAGGCAGGCAGAGACAGTTGGTAATGTCCAGTTGAGATTTCCACAGGGAATCTGCAAAAGCAGAAGGCTGGATGCATCAGGCTTCCATGGGCTATGGATATGCCTTGTGCACCCTGGAAAGCAGCACACTTTGTGAGCCCAAGCTGCTGGGAAGATTGATGATCCTGTGTGTCAAGAGGCGTTAATATGCACCTCCTCATCATCTCTCTCTGTTAAGCACAAGGTAAGTAATACATTTCAAAGGTTAACCAGCATCTTGAACCTGCCTAGAACTGTACATTTACTGATTTCAGTTCAAGTTCTATATCTACCACTGCATAAAGTTTAAAATTAAATACATATTCAAACCTCCATGCCAATTCTAAAGTCACATGCAAAAAGGTTTATAAAGGAAATCAGAAAATCTGGAGTTGTTTCATACTGAAAAGAGGCATTCCACACATTGTTTCATACAGCATCTTGCAAATCACTGTTGCCATGGGTTTCCTGGTTTGAAGTTAGGGACACTGCTGTTTGTAGAAATCTATGTATTTTTATTGCACTGAAACTATTAATAGCCTAAAGAGAACCCTTCATCAGAGTTACTGATGAAACCCAATTTTGAATCTCACTCATGACAAAAGATCAACGTGACTTTGTTAATATTATGGGGTTTGGCAATTTTTCATGTATGGTTTTTCCAAGCAAACATGNTGTGCAATGTAAGCATCATTCATTTAGTAACACTTGGGTCCTACTCTTCATCACTTTGTAGCCCCAAAAGCTTTTCTCTTGACTACTTTAAGTCTGTAAACAAAGCTCCCCTTGCCCCACTCAGTGTTTGCAGCACTGAGTCCTTTAGGCTTGCTCTTGATAGACCTGCCTTCAGTGCCCTCCTGGGACACAGCCCCCTGTGCAATGCTTGAGCTAAATCCTTATACAAACCCCTCTTTCCACCCTTCCCAGCCCTGAGAGTATCTTTGCTCTTGTTCCCACCATACCTAGGCCTCTCCACTTGTTGGACATTCTGTTTCTTTTCTTTCTGTCCCACCTGGTGCTCCAGAGGTTTTTTCTGCCAAGGAGAGGAGCATCCCTCTGCCTGACCTGGAGTGCAGCCAGGTCAAAGGAAACATCCAGCTCAGCTGCCTCCTGCCTCTATGCACCTTTCAATACTGGGGTATAACAAATCAGAAACTGCAAATCAGAAGCTACGTAAAACAGATGCTATCTGGCACCATCACATCTACATTTTGTGCCTTTTGTTTCAAGAACCATAAACACAGCAAGTTTTGGAACCACACTGACTGTCAGTTATCCAAGCAATTAAGAAACAGCAGGTCCCACACGCCTCTGTCTGGCTTTTCCTGGACAGCAGACAGATCTGCATCACAAACATGCATGTGCCCATAAATAGGTGCTTAGAGGAGGAATCATAATCCTAATGGAAGCACTACTGCCATGATCCACAGATTTATGATGAACCCTTTTAAAAATCTTTAATATTACAGTAATCAGACTCTCTTTTCTTCTCAAAATAACACAGATTTTGATTTACATAGAAGTGAACAGAGAAAAAAATTGGACACCTGCAGAGGAATTTGACTTAAAATTCTGATTTACTATGAAAAGTAACTAACTAGCTGTGAAAATCTTTGAATCAAGCAATTATTTCTTCATTTGGAAAGCAGTTTTCTTCTGAAAGGCAAATTCGACCTGGATGAGGTAAACAAGGAAAAGGACATTCAACAGAACAAGAAAGTTTCTGTGAACCCACATGGATATTACTGCAGATATTTCTCAGAAATACCTGATTCCAAAAGTGTAAGGTTTGTCTTCTCTCTGTAAAACCACCGATATCTGCTATATCAAAAGATGGAGTTTTTAATGTACAGCTAAGAAAGAAGGTGGGTTTTTTCCAAAATTGAAATGAGTAATTAAAAGATCCTTTCATCTTTACAGCACAGAGGAAAATTTAAAGCATCTCTTCCAACTTTTCCATATCTTGATGTGCTCAGTGTAAAATTTCCCACTGTTTGAAAAATAAAAAGAAATCATTATTTTTCTAAGTTTGTAATAAAATTAATGACTCAAAAACTGAAAAATTATCTTAACTGTTCAAAATGGACTATTAGTGCTAAACGTTTTACCTATAAAAAGGTCCATTTCACAGTTCACCTGCACTGTGGTAATGAACTACATATGAAAAGCTGCAAATTAGGTTTTTATTTTTGAAGACAGTCTCTCTATCGCCGCTTAGGATTACAAAATCTGCAGTTAAGGAATGTCAGCAGTATTCTTGCCAACAGAACCTTATCCAATATATATGAACCCAAACAGTTCTTTTAATTACATTTACTCAGAAAATTTCTGAATGAAATCTGTCTAGTGTAATTTCCAAAGCTCAAAATCAGCCATGCTTTCCCTGTCTGACTGGAAATTTTAATGTCCATTACTAAAATATCAGCTTCTGCCTCCAAGTAATCCACAACTTCATCTTCAAATAAGCACTTTCCCACTCATCTCTGCTGTTCCATACACTTCTCATGAACTCCCCAAAACAAGCAGAACTTCAAATTCCCTTGTCTTTTGACAATTTTCTAAAGAAAATTCAATAGAAGTCACAGAGTCTGAATATCAATTCTTACATGTTTCACTTGTGCAGCCTTTGTTTCCAGGTGCCTGCTCTGAGAAAGTGAGGATCACAATCTGCTTCAGGCAGACATAATGGGAAACAGGCTCAGAAGACCTGCAAGGGTTATGTGTAAATCTATCTTCTCTGAACACTTAACCCCATCTCTCAAATTCAAGAGCAACATCTCCATTCTACCAATAACTGGGGAAAAAAATGGAAGTAAAGGTGTTTGCCTTGGGTAGTTTGGTTGGGTTTTTTTTCAGTTCAGTGGGGTATAATAATTAATTCATTATTGTGCAGCAAGTGATATTTTAGTGATAATGCCTGTATAAAAGAGAGCAAACTCTGCTTTCAAATTACTTGAGCACTCCTTGGCAAGGTCTGCTCCACTGACCATCAGTACACCTACAATGCAAATAGCAGCTACCTTGTGCATTGAATCATTTCAGCTGGAAGAATTCTCTAAGACCATCAAGTCCAACCATTAACCCAGCACTGCCAGTCTGCAGTACATGTGCTCCAAGATGAAAGAACTGATTTTGGAAACAGATTCAGA
This sequence comes from Hylia prasina, assembly GCA_013397195.1. Classification (NCBI taxonomy): domain Eukaryota; kingdom Metazoa; phylum Chordata; class Aves; order Passeriformes; family Sylviidae; genus Hylia; species Hylia prasina. The sequence continues at coordinate 1,665,566 of VYXD01005580.1, read as the reverse complement.
CACACTGAAATTTGCACAAGGGCAGGGTAGAGAGGTCTGCCTAGGCCTCCTTTACAGTTTTTGCACATTTTCCCAACTCCTTAAGAAACTGGCAAGATGAGCTATAATGATTAGGAAAGCACTGATATGTCACTATTGCTGTAGTAATCATCTTTACAAAATAACTTTTGTAAGTAATTTTTCTTAGGAATTATTGCTTTTATCACACTCATCCAAAGGAAATATGATGTCAATACTGTTTGCATATTTTAAAATGATGAAAGGACGACTTGCAGGGACATAAAGCTGTTTACCTGCTGAGCTGGCAATATGCAAGAAGTCAGAGTTTTCTGGAAGTCTTGCAATGCCCAGACTTCAATGAAATGAAAGGCAAAGAGAGAAGTTTTTTTCTTGGCATTTTGAAATTCCTCCTATTTCTTCCTTCCAGAAAGTGACCGATTTAAACTTCAGATCTTATTCAGCTGATGTAATGCTGATAAGCTGTGATAATGTTATTTCTGTATCTTGTATTAATACCATATATGAGTATGGTATTCAGTCAGCTCAGTCCCTCAGTGGTGGCTCTGTGGCCTGAGAACTGGCTGGAGACAGCATCACCTGATATTCCCAGGGAATATCAGACACTGGGTTGTTTGTTTTCTACCATTTAATTTTTTAAAATTTTAGCATAGTGAGTCTAAGTCCTGTAAACACCAAACTGAAAGGATCCAACACCCAACAGGTGCTTTAGATTTTACTGCAGAAAATGACAGACTATCAATAATGACAAGCTCCTGACAATTTTTTCCTCAGCCAAGACACAAATAAAATAAAGCTTTTGCTATTAAAATATGCCCTTCCCTTCATATCTCCCCTTTTAGTCTCGCACTTCTCTGTAATGATTATGGAGAAAGAGACATATTCACTATTAGTCTCCTGGCAGCTGTGCTTCATAAATGTTTGTTTGGTTCTTGCAACATAAAGTAGGTTGTCTCTCTCTCTGTATGATCACACTTGATGGGAAACAGCTCCTAAGGGACCTATTTTCCTGTGTCTTAACTAGCACAAATACAGCAGCATCAGGCTTTTGTGCTAATGTTCTCACTTTTTGATTAACCGGCCAAATCTCCAGAGAATGGCAATTTTCAATCAAATCTGAAGAGCAGTTACAAAGACAACATGGGGAAAACCCAAAAAATATTGAATACAAAAAATAGCCTATGTTCCCTCTTGAACATACATATATATGCACAAATAATTAGGGGAGAGCTTTGTGTAATTCACAACAGCCCTGTACTTGGTGCACTGCTATTATAAGTAATCCAGAGAGACAGGAACCTTACATTAAATCATCATCCACTTAAACACAAAAAAAACCCCAACTTCCTAAAATTATTTAATCTTACGTGTATACGCACACACACACACACACAAGTTAATATTCACTTTACATCTCAATAATCCCTATGTTACTCATGTCCTTCTGCAGGATGGTCACCCTGCAATTGGAAATGACAATATTCACATCGTTTTTATATGCCTCACTACTCTAAAATGAAATTTGCCTTGCTCAGTCAAATCAGTGAATAGATATCATATACACATAGAGGAGTGCAGAATGGAAGGGATTTCTCAGGTCTCAGATGAATATCAAATTCATTCCCTGCTATCACAGGCAATCATCTTTTATTTCCCATTTATTAAACTGATCAAGCTGAGCCTTAAGCCTGGTTGGCTTCACGATGGCACTATTTCTGTTTTGAAGTGCCTTAAAAGGAAATGTTTTTACAGATTTAAAGAGAGATATGATTTCCTATTGTTCAAAAAGCAGAACACCAGAGAGCCAACGAATATAATTTGACACAACCTTCCTTTGGCAAACATATGTGACAATTCATTCACTTTTGAATAACTGGCATTTTTTCATTCATAATGACTTCTTAAAACATATATTAAAAACTTGGCAATACTAATAACAGCTGAAGAAGTCCTATGGTATCCCAGTTATTTTGTTAATTTGTGCATCAATTCAGCCACTGAAGTCTGTGGCCTTTAGGGGCTCAACAACCTGTAAGGCATCACTGAAATGGCACACATATGTTCTGTAATGATTTGGTGGCACACACCTCTATCACACAGCAAGCCAGGCTGGTGGCAGGAGCACAACACAAATACTGCTTGGCCACATAGCTGAGCTTCCACTAGAAAAGATTTTTACTAGATTATGCTGCAATTAATTCTTTTTACAGTAGGCATTGCAGACAGCACCGAAAAGTACGAGGGCCTTTAAAGAGCTTTAGTAGGTTAGGCAAAAGGTTTTCCTGCTAGTGAATTTAACTTGAGACATTTTGCTGCTTCTGATTCTTCACAGTAAAGAAAATCTTGGGTATGTCCTTATAGTGATAGCTTATCAACAAACAGCAAGAAGTGCATTAAAAGTCAAAAGGATTTTTTGTTGTCGATCGAACGTGCTTCTTAATTCATGCATCTGAATAGTCTCTGCCTACCAGAAAAGAATATTGAGGAAACAGGAAAAAATTATTAGCCAAAAACTGCAAACACCCATACAACAATCCCACACAAGGAAAACAACACCCAATGGGATATGACAGAAAAAAGTCCATTAGTAATATCTGAAGTACCACCGATTCTCTAGCATTTCACAATGTACATTGTAACCCTATTTCACAGATTGTATTTGCTGTTACAAAAAGGATTTGTTTTCCCCAGACTGAGGTCATCCCACTCTGGATTTTTTCAAGGACTTCTCCAGGACCACTGACAGTCCAGGGTGGGAGGCAGAGGGAGGAGATGGGCTGCAGAGCAATAGCTACCAGAACAAATCCATACGTCTATGTCCCTCTACAGATGGGAAGTATCAAGTGGATATGAAAAATATGTAGCTGTTCCCACTATATCATATTTAAGAGACATTTTAAAGAAGACTCAAGTATTACTGGAACACAAAACTATTTTTGTGGTCATTTTGCAACAGCTCTAAGTTCACATATAATATGCACCACTTTAACACTCGGAGCACATTACAAAATAATAGGATGACAAAATAGTGCCCTAAGTTTCCATTCACTGCCAAGTGGGTAAAGTGTTGCCAAACTGAACTTTAAAAAATACCTTGATGATATATTTATTATATTAAAGAAAGACTTAAAATGGAGACAATATTGAGTCCTTTCTAGTTTCCTACACTGACTTGCTGTATGATAGAGGCAAAATTACTCAAATGTGCATTTCCTTATTAACATGTTGGGGATAGTATTACCTGTTTGCAAAGGCAAATATAAGATTCTTTGATTTGACACTTTGAAAAGCAGAAATATTAAAATGGATCTCAAATGTCTCAGCAGCAGCTTAGGATGCTAAGCCACAAAACTCTTCCTGCTCAAAGATACCAGATGTGCTTCATCTCTTCCTTTTCTTAGCACCTAGTAACACCTGCAGTGCACAACCTATTTTTTAAACACCTTACTAGATGCCAAGTATATGCAGAACTACAAAACTCAAGGCATTTCATCACATAATGAATTTCTCAGACAGTTCACTTACAGAGCAACCTGTAATTAAAACCAACCACAGCTAACAAGAATAGCCAGAAAAGATTTGGCAGAATCAGACAAGGCTTCCCAGCCCTTATAGTACTGTTGGAGAGCCCACTAAAATTAATCTTTAAAACCAAACTTAATGATAAAATCAACCAAAAGATTAGATGCAACAATAAAGCACTAACCTCTCACATGCTACATATTTGAATTATATAAAGCTTGGATTGTCACACTTTTAATATTAAGTGAAGCATCCAAAGAGCTTTCTGAAGATCTGATCAATAACAAATTATAGACATGTCCATCGTATTACAAAGAGGAGTAACTCTCTCATAGACCCACATACAACTGTAACAAATTACCTCAAATTGATTGTTGCCTTAAAAATTAGTTCATTTTGTGTAACTGCCTAGTTACAGTCTTTACTCCACTTTCTGTTTTTCTTCAGGATTCAAAACATATCTGTTTCACAGGTGTAAGTCTGCTCTTTGTTTGTTTTAAATAAGGCTTATCTACAAAGTGTTTCCATGTTCAAATCTCTGAGATTTTATACTCTTCTCATATGCTTCACAGACTGACATACAGACCACCAAGATCTACCAGTGTAAAACAAATATTAGGGTTCATATCAAACACAGATTCAAAGTCTTACTTAGATGTCAGAATCATGGGAAATATCTTAAAAGGAAATAGTTATCAGCTTTACTTGAAACAAGGCCACGATTATAGGTCAATGTATAATCAAATTCCCCTGCAAAGTTCAGCCCAAAGGCCAGGCCTGGTTATCATCTACCTTGCATAATGCAGGAATTACCTCAATTACAGAGACATCCCCACATGGTGAACCAACCTAAGTGTAGCACTTGGCATGTAACAAACACACTCTGGCTGGTGTCTTCATATACAATTTCTTTTCCCTTCCATGGTGATAACTGATACATACACTGCTCCTATGGAGCCCCCCTTGCTAACTCATGTAATACCTGCACACAGGAAGGAACCTGCCCCTGTTTTGGTAGAAGGTGCTTCACTTGAATTTTTTCACAACAGGGATGACTTTTACAAAATGAACTCAAATTTGCTTTTATAACCTGAGTTCTTCCAACTCTACAATGCCAGGTAATTCAGTTCTGGGAATTCAGTATCAGAAACATTCATTTGATATGGAGAAGTTGATGTTTATGGAATTTTAAAAAAACCCCCACAATATACTCCTACCATGGATTGTTACTATGGCATCCAGGGAATAAATACATACACATATAGATAGATATACTTCTAAATAGACATATGTATTTAGAAGGCCACAACAACAAAGACATTATTTTGTTCTTAAAGTAGGAAAAAAACAGATTACATGGCAGTGCTACAACTGCATCGTGTTTGTTTTTTTCTGTTGAGTATTCTAAAGTAGGTCAAGTTAGGCACATCCATTAGTCCTCCTATAAATAGATCCACACTGAATTCACCTGCTTGTAACTAATGTAGAGCAACAGAATTTTAAATAATACTTTTCCCGTAAATCTGACAAGTTAGTTTATTCTGTATATAGACACCAGGAAAAAGAAAAAAGTCATTAAGTCATGCGTGATTTTTGAAGGCCAAAAAAAATTACAATGGAAACATGAAATTGGGACACACTTTCCCTGCAGAAAGCCAAGTGTACATGCCTCCACCTATAAGTTTAGAGATCTAAAAGACTTCTGCAGAGATGTATTACAGATAAGTCATATAGTTTCCCCTTGATATGGAGACAAAGGAAAGGAGACAATTCTGTATCAATCACTTCACATTTTCCCTGTAACACTCCTGAATATATTATTATTCACCTCACCTTTTCAAAGACCGTGATTTTCATCCTTCTGAGGATTTTTTTTTTAAAGATACAAAAAGCATTTCTTATTTAGCAACTTGAATTTGTCATTAGGCAATTTTCAAACAGGTCTCATAGCTCTTTTATCCTTATTCATTTCTTTTTTTCTTTTTTAATCTGAAATGGTCCCTTGTTGCTTGATTTGCAGATCTGTATCAGCATGCAAGGATTTCGCTAGCCTCAGCCAAGTACAGAACAGTTCAATCCCCTGGAGCACTGAACATAAGAGTCAATTTAGAAGCAAGGTAAAAGTATAGCACTCTGTTCCCCGTCACACAAAACATCATTTTACTCACACAGGCATCTTAATAACAAAATTCAATTCTGGATATTTTTCTCAGCATGGCTCAGGACTGTTCAGAAATTACATCAGAAACCTCACTGAAGACTCAGTTTTTTAAAAATTTGATTAAAATATCTGTTTTCCAATAAGGCAAAAGTCTGTACATTAGTGGGAGTTTAAGCTAAGGACTTATTCTTTGAGGTCTGTCTCCTTTAGAAAGTGCAACTTTCAAAGCTTTTGTTTTTGTGTTGCTAACAATCCCCCTGTTAGTTTTGCCCAAAGAACCATAAAAATCATGGAATGGTTTTGTTTGAAATGGTCCTTTAATTTCATCTATTTAAAATCCCCTGTGGGAACACCTTTCACTAGATCAGGCTGCTCAGAGCCCCATCCATCCTGGCCTTGAGCACTCCCAGGGATGGGGCATGCACTTCTCTGGATGTTCCAGTGCCTCACCACCCTGACAGTAAAGAATTTCCTTCTAACACCTAACCTAACATCTTTCAGTTTGAAAGATGTCCCCCCTTCTCCTATCCTACATGCCTTTGTAAAAAGTCCCTCTCCAGCTTTAAAGTCCCTCTTTAAGTACGAGGAGGTGCTATAAGATTTCCCTAGAGCCTTCTCTTCTCCAGGCTGAACAACCCCAACTTTCTTGGCCCGTCTTCAAGCAGAGGTGCTCCAGATCTGGTCATCTTCACAGCCTCCTCTGGACCTGCCCCATCAGGTCTGTATCTTTCTTATTTTCAGGGACCCCAGAGCTGCTTCAGTGCTCCATGTGGGATCTCACCAGAGCAGAGAGAGGGGCAGAATCACTTCCCTTTCATTGCTGCCCACGGCGCTTTGGATGCAGTTTGAACATGTGTGGCCTTCTGGGCTGTAAACACACATTTTCAGGTCATGTCCAGCTCCTCCTTAACAGACACCCCCAAGTCCTTCTCCTCAGGGCTGCTCTCAAAGCATTCCTCACCTGTATTTTGTGTTTGGGATTGCCCCAATCCAGGTTCAGGACCTTGCACTTGGCCTTGTTGAACTTTATGAGGTTTGCATGTGCTCACCTTTCCAGCCTGTCCAGTTCCCTCTGGATGGCATTTCGTCCCTCCAGAGTGTCACCCACACCACACAGCATGGTGCCATCAGCAAACTTAACAAGGGTGCCCTCAATTCCACTGATATTTTAAAATCTTATCACCTTACTTAAAGAAAAGTCTACAGGTTTCCTCTCATTTAGACAGTGACTTATCTCCACTTCTCATTTGGTAGGATTTGCTAACATTATAGCTTTGGTTTATGACTTTTTAAATTTATAGTCATACTGATTAAATGCAAAAATACCTATATATCTGTTTCAATAGGTCTTTTATGTTACACATTAAGTAGATGGACAAACACATCTGAGGTAAAGCATTTAACACGCATATATCTTAACAATAAGTCTTACTGTTTCAGCCCTTCCCTTCCTAAAAGAACAAAAAAACCAGGCAAGGTTCTGGCCCCAGGTCCCAGAGAAGGAAGACCTGGAAGGGAGCCCCAGCACAGTGATGGTGATGCAGGACACCTGGCCTTGATGCAGAGGGACAAGGCACCCAAGCCTGCTCTCAGCTCCTATGAAATTTTGAAAGATGAGATTTCACCATTTTGCAGTTTCATCTTTTATGTCTCTTTCACTGAATTCACAGCTGCATTCCACGTTTTTTTCCACCTCATTCCACTGAGAAACTCCACTAAAATTGCTTCCATTGAGTTTCCCTGTTATGCTGTAAAATTTTCTTTTTCAGTCTTTTGCACAACATGGATTTTACCTTAGGCACCAAACAAATTCACCATTTTAATAACAGAAAATGCTATAGCATTTTTCATTGTTCTTTGCTCAATTTGTTTTGTTGAAATCAACATGAAAAACAATTTTAAACTTCTCAGTAAATGCTTCATTTACAAAAACTCCATTCCAAGTGCCTACAGGGTTACAATCTGGTCTATGACAATTTTATTCATTTTTTAATCAAAAGCATTAAATCAAATTTAAAATAAATACTACTCAGTACTTCTGTAGTACCCTCCAGCACAGTATGGCAAAAGCAGTTCATGAACAATTATTACTTTAGCTTCACTGCATCCACAGGAAGAAGATCAGAGGTTATTCTCCAAATTATTTATTCGAGAAAACAGAGGCACCAAAGATTTCTTTCCCTATTTTTGAGGTTCATCTCCAGCCTTAGATTTGTTCCGTTTGGGGTGATGTCTCTGAGACAGACAGAGCCTTACTTCAAGAAAATCATAAAATATTCACATGTACTCCTGAACTTAACCAAAAAGGCAGCACCACAGGCCCCATCACCTCTTGGAGGATGGTGGCTGGAGAAAGGCTGGGAAAAGCACTGACCCCTTGGAGCAGTTTGGTCCTGGGCTTGCACCAGCACATGTGCATTGCTCACTGCCATGCAAAACCCTTGCACAACATGTGATGAAACACAATCAACAGCCAAACTTCATCATCACCACCTCACTGAGCTATCCAGGGACCACCAAAGACAACCTCTTTGTCAAAAATGTACCAAGGAACAAAGTGTAGGACACCACACAACTGCTACAACCACAGCTCCAGAGGCACTTTGCAAACTACTTGTTACAAAAAGGAGGGTATTTCAAGAAATAACTCATTTAGTGCCATTTGTGGCAGCAGAAGAGATTCCAGCTCCTCAATAAAATTAATTCTTTTAAAACTTCTTTTCAGAGATCTTATTTCCATTTGCAATTCTTTCCCGTCCTTTTCCACACCAAGTCAGAGCAGTTTGGACTGAATTCAGCATGTGTGATAGTAGTACAGCATTTCCAAGCAATTGTATTTCCATCCTGCAGCCCATAATAACACCTCAGCCTGGCATTTCATTATCTTGCAAGGCCAGCACAAACCACAGATGTGTGTTGTTGAAAGCAGCAGTCTCCTCTTCTCCCCTCCCCAGATGGTCACATCTGGCACTGGATTCCTCTGTCCACCTTCTCCTTTCAGTTTATTCAAGCATTTGTATCATTATACAAAAGATCTAAATTAAAATTAATGTTTAATAAAAACAATTTTAATTGGTTACATTTCCCAGGCTGGTCCAGTTCAGTCTAATTAACAGCCTCATAAAAGCTTAGGGAGGCACAAGGGAGGAAGTAAAGCATGGCCAAGACTGTTTCTTTCAGCAGCAGAGACGACTGAAAATGTCTTTACTGCTGTGGCCTCAGACTGTTGTTTGGAAGGATACTGCTCATCTGCAGTACCAAAAACAGCTCAAGGCACTCATTTCAGCACTCAGTAACTTGCGCTATGTCCATCTCCCTTTTAATATCATCCCTCTTTTATTACCTCCTTCAAAATACTACCTATTTTCAACTAATCTAAATAATTGTGTCTTGTTCACTGAAGTTGCTATATCAGCAACTCCCCCTCTTTCAATGAGCAGGCTTTCCAGGAATGAATCCCTCTTGCCCTTGCACACCGCTGACCTATTTTCCATAATTTGTTTTTTCCCTGCCAGTTTCTAATCTACAGCAGAACTTCATTTGTCACCACATAAGCAGTTACTGAACAACTTCATATGAATTACTAAAATTCTACCAATCTTCCTTTGAGGAGACCAAATTAAGACAGAGGCACAACTATGCTTTAAAATGCTATTTCTTGAATGAATTAGAAGTTAAAGTCATAAACAGAATGGGGGAAAAAAATACACCTTATGGTTGAATTCCTCTTCATCCAACCCACCCCAAAAAAGGTGAAAATAAAGTCACAGACACATTAGAGAAGCATGCAGCTGAGTGCTTCTCATCAGTCATAGCACTTTATTCATAGATGTCTACATAAACACTTTTTTAAGGTAAACAGTAGCGTTTGGGGGAGCAAAATTCAGTAAGGAACCAGAAAAATGTTTGTTGATTAGGATTTAAAAGGCATAGACACTGCTAAACCCCAAAAGCATAGACACTGTTAAACCTCACATGTAAACATTTTGATTTTGACACAAGGTTTTCTTAGTTGTCACTTAATCAGTTACAAACTAGCTAAAGCCAGGCTGAATGTTTCAAAGTGTACAGGAACTTGTCAATTTCCCACAAATCACATGTGAATCCCAGATGAACCAATCAATGAAGTTAGTCCAGTCTAAGACCTTCTGAAAGAAATGTTTATTTTGTTTTAACTCTTCACACCTATTTTCTGAACCTCGAAAACAAAATACTTTTAGGAAACCAGATGGAAGCAAGTCCTATTTTCTGTTTTGAAGCTTTTCTTTTCAAACTATGGAAGGAAAGCTTGAAGAAACCTGAAGAACAAGCAGATGCTGGGAATTCAGTAAGAAGTGACTTTAGAAATCAAGCTGCACTGAGAACTTCTTTCTCTACATCCTTGGGCAAGATCTTTGGCCACATCCACCTTCCAGTGTCACAGAACACATCAGGTTCCAGACCAGGTGGCTGAGCCAGTCCAGCACCTTGCTGTGCCCAGAGGGGCAGTGCAAGGACAATACTGACCTACCTAATGATCTATCTTTATCATTACAGGATGAGAGAGTGAACCTTTGAAACAAGGTAAAGGCCATGATATCTTATATTAAAAGTGATTTATTATAAAGGAAAAACCAATTTAGAAAAAAAATCAGAAAATTCTGTGACAAAGGCTCAAAGGCTCCTCACTGAAATTAATAAAGCTCATGCTGTTCTCATAAGATTACATGATTTGAAGAAAAACTGGGGAGAAACAAAACAGATTAGCTCAAAACCTATGAATTTTCTTTTAATATAATCAGCAGGTTACTGACTCTTCTTTTTTGTGGTTTATCCTCATCTATTTACAGGCTCAGAATGATTCCTTAGTATTTATACTTAGAATCTTTTTGCAGGTTGATTAAAATAAAAACAAGCAACAAAACTTAAATATCTTGCATGCATGTATTCTAAACAGTAGAAGAGTAAGTTAAAAACAAAGTGATGAAATTTGCCAGTGAAATATAACTGAAGTTTAAAACAATCCTTTAAAATATGATCAGTGAGTTTTGTGAGACTTCACTGTTACACTGGTGGACTGAGAATCCTTGTGACTGAGGAAATTGAAACACAAATAAATGCAAGATAAAGAATTCTGAGAAATGCAATCTAGCCTAAGCTTCAAAGAGAAGAATCTTGGAAAAAGTAGCACCTCTCAAAACCAATAAACCACCAAAAATCCCAGCAAAAATAACTATACATTAAATAATTAGTGATAATAGTGAGGTATATTTAATAGATCTGGTTTTAACTGCAGCATGAAATAATTTTGCATCAAATTTAGGTCTAAAAGTAATTTCAAATAACAATTCCCTTTAGTCTTTTGCCCTCTTGGGGTAGTATGGATGAATATTAATGTAATAAGTACCTCTTTATACTGTAGATGAATAAAACAAAAGAAAATGGGCAACAGTATAACATCAAATATTAATGAAGAAAATTAGTCAAAAAGCATAAGTAGCAGTGAAAACAACAGATTAATGGAAAGATAACCTTACTCTTCTCTTATTTACCAGCTCCACAACAACATCGGAGAAAGCAGGCGTGGAGTGGGCCAATGATGCAATACATAGGCAGCTAACCCACCTTGCATGGAAAAGCACTATATTTCATTTGTTTTCAACTAATTCCTGGTCTGCTTCACCTTCACACAGCCCAGAGTTTGAAATGCCTGAAGTGCAGCAGACAACTGCATTTCCACCTGTATGTCTCTTTGGACATGACTAGAAAACATGTCTCTTTATGGTGGAAAAACCATGTAGGAAGAAAGGATTTAGAAACCCAGTAAATTTCCAGAGAGTAAAGTGTGCAAGCAGTGGATGTGGAGGGGAGCAGAGATACCAATGCTCATCCACCATTAGCCTGGCCATACAATAGGACAGAGAGAGAGGGGACTTCTGCTGACCTGTAGCAAGGATGAAGGAACATCTCTCCAGCTTTATGAGAATAAACCTACATCTTCCCACCCACCACTGACCACTGTGAACATCAGACACAGCGAGGCACAGAGGCACACACAAGAACCATCTATCCAGGGGTGTATATGCTGTAGCAAATAGAGTTAAACACAGGAATTTGGAAGCTTTTTGTCAATGCAGTTCAGGTAATCTAAATAGTAGCTGAGTACTAGGGAGTTTCCTGTCAAAATGAGGTAGTAAAGAAGAAAGGATACAGTTATAAACCTGTTTTTCCCTATAAGAAAATCCTATAAGAAATACACAAATACTGAGCTGTTATATTCTGATACAGGTAAATAAGAAGGATTAAACGCTGGATAGGGAAGAAGATAAGAACAGAACTTCCATGTGGAACAAATCCATGTAGCTGGAAGAAAGAAGGTAAAATGAGGCTAAATACCAGGAAAAAATCCTTAATGGAGTGATATATCAGATTTCGAAAGTCTCCCAAGGGAAGAAGCAGAATCCCCACTGCTCAACACATGTAAAAGCAGCATGGACAAAGAACTACATGATAGGCTACAGGGAATAACTCAATACATAGCAAGAGGACGGCTCAGATGACCTAATATTATAACAGGATTTAAAATGAGTAGATAATTCTATTATCATTAACCACATTCACGGTAGTACAAGCTAAAACACTGTTGCTATGGCAATCAATCCTTATGCATCGTTGCAGAAAATGACTGAGATACAAGGGATGGAAATGAATTGAACCAGCCCTTCCTATTCCCAACTAATTCAACGTACCAGTCAGCTGGGAAACCACCTAAAATGAAAGTTTACATCAAGCTTCCCACAAGCCTTTTAAAATATACAGTGAAGTACAGCTGAGTGTCTGGCATTCAGATATAGGTTATCCTTAGATTTACACAGTCAGTTAAAACTCAAGGTAAGAGCAAGGCTCCAGTTCAGAGGGGATGCTGCTGGAAACAGATGGATTGCTCTCATCACTGCATTTGGAATACTTACTACTACTTGAATTCTCTCAGCCCAAAGTAAACTGACATTATGGAAAGACCAATGCATGCATGGTTTTGCTCTCATGGTATTACAGCTCCATCTCATGAGAATATGAGACAACTTGCTTGCCATGTAAAAGGCAAGAAAAAATGACAGCAGAGGTAACTGGCACTTTCTAACAGACCATAGTACTGAAAGCATCCTGCTTCTTATTCTTACTTTTTTTTTTCCTCACAACTGAAAATACACACATTTTTAAGAGTCAAGCCACAGGATAACAAATAATCAGCAGTCTCTTGATTACATATCATCAACTCTAGATCAACTCCATGTTTTTACAGAGTAGTAAAAACACGCACACCTCTCAGTACACTGGGAAATGGATAAAATCCTTAGAGCTGGGGAAAATTTTGGAATTCAAATTCGGAAAAATATAATTTAAATCATATCTGGTACCACTCAAACACAGTTTGAATATCTACTAGTAAATGTGGAAAATACCACTACATTTTTAATTTTTTTAATTAAAAATAAGCACTACGAGTCCTCTTCCTCTAAAACTAACTAACAAAAAAAGTTTACAGCAAGACACAACAAGAACTGAGTAGCAATGAAAGCTCAAATACCTAGAGAAAAAATCACCATGCCCTTATAGTTTTATAACACAGTAAAAGGTGGTTACAATGTTTTTACGAAAAGCTAGAGGTGTATGCAGACAGAAGAGAAGGTGTCTAATTCTGCTCCTTGGAAAATCACTTTGGAAATTTCCTTTCAAAAAGAAGTTTCTCAGGTGAACAGAGTATTACTTTTTTTGGTCTTTTGATAATCTACAATATTGTAAACAATGCAAAGCAGCCCACACAGAGGGGGCACTATAGATAACAGGAGCCACATATTCGAAAAGGAACATGTTTTTACCTGCTAGTGCTGGTATTTTAATGTAATCCTTACTCAGTATTTTGTGAAGCACTACACAAAATATTCATTAGAAACAAAATGGGGGAAAGATCAAAAGAGAAACAAGTCCATATTCTGGTTTGCAAATCAACTAGGGGCGAGCAAGTACACCAGGAGGTAAATACAAACTCTAAAATCCTCAGTTACAAATATTTGAAAGAGGCTAAAAAGAAACTAGCATGCTTTTAAAAAGCCACTCACTTTGACCTTAAGGAATGTATTATATTTTAAGTGAGAAATAAAATACATAAGTCAAGAAAAAGATCAGAGCAGCAGTGGAGTTTCCAATACTCACAAACACATACAGAAGCAAAACATTTGATAGATGTGCTACACAGTAACCCTTGTACGATAAAAATTTATTTACACAATATAAGTTTTTGTGAAAAAATATCAGGAATAAGCAGAGAAAATGACTCAAGTACTATCAGAACATTCTTGAAATGCTAGAACACACTTGAATTTGTGAGGCATTTATTCAATTGATGAAGATACATCATTTTTATTAAAAACAGCTCGTAACACACTGTATGTATATTTTGTTTCTATTTTAATGTATTTCATTAGTATTTTTCTTGGAATTTAAACAAAAACCTTCCCGCCTGTGTGAGCTTCAAGTCATTAGTGCAAGAACTTCAGCCAATGTTTCATGAGAAAATTACTGAATTATGTCTGTTTATGATTATAACACAGATTTCTCAAGAAAATTATTCCCTCCTGGGCATTAAAAACTAAATGACTATGAAAGACTAGAATGTGCTGAATGTGATCAAGCTAGGTTTTCCCGCCAAAATGCTTCAATTTAATCCAAAAGTAATTTTTTAAAACTTAAACAAAGTCTAATAAGTTATTTCACTTCCAAAAATGACGTGCATTTACTAAGAGACTCAATATAAAGAGATCATTAAAAAAATCAAAATGTGAAGGCCAAGAATTTTATTATGCAACTGCTGTAAATAATTTCTTTTTTTTTTTTAATATAAGTTCATGGATGACTCAAAAAGAGCATGTGTGAGAAAGAGAAAGCAATCCCAGTGCAACTGAGAAATTAAACTGAAAAATTAAAGCGAGGAGCCAAAAAACAGACACACAGATGGTAAAAACTGGCAAAAATTAAACGTAAAAATCATGCTCTTAAGTACCAACAGATGCAGTGACTTTAAAATATTACTCCTTGAGGATACACAAAGACAATAATCCCAGATTGTGATTCCTGGGCCAGTCTACTGCTGTGCTACAGCCCCAAAGTACACTGTACTGTATTTCGAAAAAATGATGTGTCAGGGACGGGGATATCTGCTCTGCCAGTCTGCTAAAACAGAAGGGAAGCAAGTTAAACTATCCCACACTGTGAAATTAATGTCTTGGAGGGGTGGGGGGGGAATTAACTTTGTCACTGAGATTAGAGAGGTGACTTGCAGAATCCATTTACAGATTTATAATACTATAGAACTGAGCATGAACTGGTTATTTGAGCATTTGTGAAACATTCCTTCTTGAAACGATATTCAAGCTTCTTGCTCCAGATGCAAAGAGGACTGTGCTTCCCAGATTCCATGTTGTTAAACACTGCCACACTAATAGCTTTGCTGACCCCCAATCTTATTTAGGGACTCCTGATTTTAATCACCACAATTACCTAAAAGCTATCCCAGTTTAGATTACTAGTATTAAAACAGAGAAAGAAAAATAATCCAGGATTTGAAAATCAAGAAAATTATGTGTAATACCTATATGCTTGAAGTTCAGCCTTTCCTGAAAGATCTTTTTAGAATCTAAATTTGAATAATTATTATTATTATTACTTTAAAAACACATGATGTAAGACCAATTTTCCAGATTGTTAAATTAATTCAGTTGATGCTGGTCTGCGTGACTGAACAAACCCAGCACCTTATGCCATCACTGTCATTTCAGGCTAGCTGTAGATATAACCATAAAGACCACTGCTTTTTGCAAGGCCAAAAAACAAGAGTCAAATTTAAAAAAAAAAAGTGTATATATATATATATATTTACTACCTCTTTCAGTAAGCAGAAGTTTACACAGGGCACTTTCTTATCTAAAACAATTACTGATGTTATTAAGATAAGCACAAGATATAAGGAAAATGACCGAAAACTCAGCAACATAAATGTTTATAAAATAAAATACATGAAAAAGATTTGTCTGAAAGTTTTAGAAGTTATATACAGACACATGTAAACATACAGATGCTCATATATATGTATATATATGCATGTCATCAATGTCAACACTTTAAAATAGTGTTCCTAAAAATGAGCAGTTAACTAATTGCTCTGTATTTCTAGTATACAAACAAGTATGGACCTGTACTTAATTTAACTCTAATGTTTACATTGATGAGCAGTAACAAAGCTGAACTACAAAATGAACGTGAAGGTTGGCTGTGTTCTAACTGGCAGACAAGTATTGCATCACAAATCAAGTGAACTTTATCTTTTGTAGAGTCTCCTGGCTGAGATGACCCCGAGAGGTACCACTTCTCACCAGAACACCCAGCTAGAGCCAGCCCCAGCAGCTGCTCTTTGCTCTGCTGAAACAGCCCCAGGGCCAGTTTCGAAGTGACTCCCACCACCCAAAACAGTCTCAGCTGCACTCAGCAGATGCCAGCACTGCTCTGGTTTCACCCCAGGTTCCTGAGGTTTGGCTTTGGAGTCAGACAAGTCAAAGCGTGCCTGACACCAACATGCTCAAACCCCCAGGGGCCACCAAGGGAGGGCACAACTCTTCAGCTGTGCCTCCTTTTATTTTACGGGCACAAAGTGTCTCCAACAAGAGAAACCATAAAGTTAAACAATCATTAAGGAGCTCTGTTGCAGTGGTGTAGGTAGATATGTGGGTTCACACTGATTCTGATATATCAACTTTGGTTTTTTCCTACATATTTCCCAGCCTACATCCCAGTATTTTCTGCTGTCCTCTGACACACCAGTATGGAGCTGAAATGCCTCCTACCCAATCTTCAGTTTTTCAGTAAGACTGACATTTGTTAATTTAAAGAAAAAAACTGTCAGAGTCCTTAAGCTACATTAATTTCACCTACCCATAATGCTACAATTCTCACTATCCTACTGAGAGATAATATTATGTCATTTGCATGGAGAACAGTTTTAAAGACCTTCAAGTCACCAGAAAAATCCATCAGTTCTGAGAGGATGAGTTAAAAGAGTTTTCATGAAGAGAAAGCTATTTATAGTGGCAAAGTGTAACTACAAGGAAGAACTACTGATGGGCTTGCTTTATGAAGTCTGTGCTTTGTTGGAACAATTAGTGCCTAGAAAACCAAGATAAATAAAAATGGCATGATGGAATACTCAATGCAACTTTCAATAATTTTAAACAGAGATGCTCACAGATACGGCCACTTTCTTTTGGGACATTTAATTTAGTCTGTGCTTTGGATAAATGAGTGGAAATTATAAGCAATCATGAGTTCCTACACATCAGGAAAGTAAAGATTTTTGAAGACAAATGAGGGTATGGCAAAAGGAAGAGGAAATTAAGCTTTGAAACAAAGTGACTGAACACTGGCTTCCTGCCTAGTATTTTGAAGAAATAGTAGGAGAACCAGAGGTTTTGATCATACCTAACTCCTCCTGTGTTTATTCCATAGTCTGTAAAAATGCCTGCTGTACACAAACCAAAGTGTAATTTTTTCCCCTCCCATTTTAGAAATAATTTTATATACTGCCCTGATGTTTAAACTGTGAAAACAAGCATTATTTTCAATGGCAAATGAAAATAATAGCCAACTGATTTTTCTCAAATTCATAAATAGTCAACTCTTGGCTGGAAAAAGCAGCATAAAAAATTTCAGTCCAAATGAAGTTGAAGTAACCACACACAGATGGCACGAAAGCAATACCTTAATATGGAATCTGGGCAACAATTCTTATTCTTAAAATATCACATTCAAGAGATCAAAATTAAAAGTAGCATTTTTTTGAAAAGTAAAATCTCTACAGCAGTTTATTACAGAAACTCTTTTGTTCATCCAATTGATTGCTTCTTCATGGAAACACTAGTTGTGCTGTATTTGCTTTAATTCTGTGTATTCTGGGTATGGAACCTCCCTCATCCAGAGTAACTGCATCAGATACACATTGGTGTTCTTTCTTTAGCACAGGGACTCAGCAAAAAACCTCAGCAATGCCACAAGGCAGCTGGTAGTTAGTTCTTGGGTCTTTTGAAAAGATTTTGTAATTATTTATTAAATAAGATCAAATAAAAATATTTACCAAAAAAGAGAGGCATTTTTGGTTTTTTCTGGTTTGTATGTGACACACATAGAAGTGAATAACTACTTCACACAGCCCCATTTCCTAACCAACTTAGTTGCTGTTGTCGTTGCTCGCCCCTTCCCTGCCCCTGGATAGGAAGTCGCCCACTTCATTTGCAACTCCAAGTAGTTTCAAGATCAGTTTAGAATGGACTGATTTTGAAATCAGCCATTGAATGAACTGGCGGGGCTGGCCTATTATCTTCTTTTCTCACCCAGTTATACTGAGGAAATAAATTAAAATCTTATGGTGTCTTGCATCAACTAGGTCATATTACGTAATTCCATTCACTCAGTTGCTGCACTCTCTAAATCTTGCTGTGTCGCTTCATGAGAATCATGACATTTCTCAAAGTATCCTATAAATTACAGTAACCACTTAATACAGCCAGAGAGTACTACATTCAATAATGAAATGCTCATACTTAAGCAATAAAATCAAGATTAAATTTAAAACCCAAAATAAAACAAAAATCCAGACAAATTACTTCCACATAACTCAATTATTAACTCTGAGTTACACAGTGTCATTCCCATTTACAGCAAAGTGCAACCATGTCATTAAAATGACCTGTCCATACAGGATTTTAAAGAATAAGCACCTTTCCTATTTCCATCAACGGTAGCTAAATTAACTACCACTTCCACAACAGAAAGGACAAACTTGGCCCTTTTCTGAAAGCACTTTCCTCACAATTAGTGAAAGAAAAATTCATAGAAAGAAAAATATTAAAATCATCCTGGTATTATTCAATAACTTAGATAAAGATAGGTTTCCTATTCACATAAAATCGGTCTTTTTCCCTTGCCCAAAATAACCACTTTGTCTTTACTTCTGTTCTGCTTGGAGTTAACTGACTTGCAGGTCTCAGCAGTGATTTACCTGAACCTCCCCTGAAAACTATAATGAGAAGACAAGGGCTCTCACATCCATATTCCAGTCCAGAAAAATTTATTTTAGCGTACAAAGTGTTTTTATTTTAGTGTAGGAAAGAGTAAAACTTCCACTACAAATTAATAACATAAATATTAGTCTAAATTAAGTAACATAAGCCATTTAAAAGAAAAACTGTATCAGGAAGAAAATGAGAGTATTAAAAAAAAAACCACCAAAAAGGCACTCATTTTTCCATTTAAGGTCAAGAAAATTCAACAGTGTGAATTAGGTTAACTAAAAATTAAATTAATGTGAAGCATAAGCTAAGACAAGTCTGGCTTCTAATGCAGGCTTATAAAAGCTTGGTTTGACAACAAAACCAAGTAAATTATCACTCCTGGGTTTTCTTATAATTTGAAAGGAACAAGAAGGTAATTCTTTGCATTGAGGGTGACAGAGCACTGGAAAAGGGTGGCCAGAGGGTTTGTGGAGTCTCCTTCTCCAGAGATATTCAAAACCTGCCTGGATACGATCATGTGCAGCCTGCTCTAGGTGAACCTGCATTAGCAGGTGGTTGGACTACATGATCTGCAGTGGTCCCTTCCAAGGCAAATCACTCTGTGATTCTGTGAAGAAAAGAAAAAAAAAAAAAAAAAAACCCACCACAGAAACCACAAAATAAAACCCACAGCATCTGAGATATTTATTAGATATTCATCTAATTTTGAATGGTGTCTTTCTGATAGAACATAGAAAAAAACTGCACAAGACTGCACAATATAAAACAGGAAAGGGATTTAGGGAATGAAGTGTAGAGATGGCACCTCTTTCCTTCCAAGGAATTGGCTCCTGCCCCAGAGCAATTTGTATTATAAATCATTAAGCAGGTACATAAAAAGAAGAGAAAGGCAGAGTAGAGAAAATAAGAATACAAAATGAAAGAGGGGAAAGAAGGTAAAATATCAATACCATGTACTACCAGTACCACCTTCTGAAACAAAAATGCATATTTTCTTTTTAATCCTTGAAGACACAAGTAATCACATATTTACACTTTGGTTAAAAGCTAGACTGCAGAATGAGCATAATGTGAATTTTAAATTAAGAATACTTTACCAAAAAGGGCAAGGGAGAATCCTCTATAGACACAATTAACAGAATTGCTTTAATACACTTAAAAGTTTTAACCTTTGTGGTCTTTGAAGTGAACAGTGGAACTGCATCTACTTCAGGTTTGCACCGAAGGGCTGTACTGCCCTGAAAAGTTTTACAGTGCTGTAAACTAATGAAATAAATTATCTTAATTTGGTTAGATCTATTTTCATTAACTGTATTACCCACCGAGGGAATGAGGACAAATTTTAATTTTACTAATGTATTTCAGTTCTGCATTACTCTGGCACTCTGTAATTGCAGCTCCTGCTCAGTGCTGCTCACTCAGCCATGGCAGGGCCACCTCTCCCTCCTCTTTCCCAGGCAGGGAGGGCTGTGCAGGGGGGAGTTGTCACCATCACCACCACAAACTGGGCTGAATGGGACTAACTCCTGCCACATTCCCATCGGGACTACTGAAGACACAGCACAGTAGCACCAACAAGCACATTATGAAAACAGAGAGCATTTTTGTTATAAACAAGTAGGGAGGATTCATTAGATGCACCTGGAGTAGAAAGTAAACATACAAGAAGATAAACCTTTTTCACAGCATGAAGAAAGAAAACAAAGAAAAAAAAACACTGGACATATCCTTTGACAAAATGCTTTTCCAGGGCTATTAATGGATTTTCAGATGTCATTATTTGACCTGCTGCCATCGACAGACAGAAGTCGAAAAAGAACAAAATTGTTCCACAAAATATTTAGAAAACAGTCAAAAACCTAAAAGCAATAATTAATTGAAAGCTTCCTATAGCATATCTCTGCAATTTTAGAGAGTATTGTTTATACTGCTGGTATGGTACATTCATTACCATAAATTACCATAACAACAGGATTATTTCAATAGCTTGGTCCAAAAGGGCAGAAAAATAGGACTCTATGGTTACTAGCAAGTCAGAAAGTGCCTTTCATGTGTGGCAACACTTTCCAAAAAGTTTCTGCAAAACAGAGTGGGTCTTACAAGAGACAGTAGAAGAAACAGAGCTGTGAAATCTCACTCCATTCAGAGCTTGTCAGGCTGCACCTGCAGAACTGTATCCAGTTCGGGCTGCCACAGTCCATGAAAGACAAGGATGCATTGGAGAGGGTTCAGAGGAGAACCATGAAGATGATTAAAAGGTTGGAAAGCATGCACCGTGAAGGCCTGAGGAAGTTAAGTCTTTGTCCCTGGAGAAGGCTCAGGCTGACCTTATCACATTTTTTGAGTACCTAAATGGTATCTACAGAGAGCACAGAGGCTCTCCCTTCACAAAGAAAACACACAAAGAGAAGACAAGGGGCTACAGGTGCGAGTTGTTTCAGGAAAGATTTCATCTTAATACAAGAAAGATTTGGTGGTGGTGGCTTTTTGTTTTGGTTTCGTTTTGGGTTTTGGGTGACTTTGTCATAAGCAAAACAATCAGTCCCCAGAAGAACCTCCCTAAGAATATGATACAGTCCCCATCACTTGGAGGTGGTCAAGACAGGACTGGACAGGGCACCAGGTAGTCTCACCTAGGCTCTCTATCCTACTGAAGGTTGGACCAGGTGACCAGGTGTCTTCCAATATGGGCTGTTGATTCTTTAAATTTCTGACCAGTCCATCATCTGTCTGCTTATACTTAAACATCTCTGAGAGAGTGTTTGAGTGTGAGGATATACACACCTGAACATGATGCATGTCTTTTTCTATAATAATTAAAAACCATGAGTATTTTTGTAAAATTGCCATTTCTGGCTTTGGTTTGGCTTTTTTTTTTTTTTTTCCTTTTTTTTTTTCCTTTTTTTTTTTTTTTTTTTTTTTTTTTTTTTTAATGTGAACACATATGGAGTTACATTCTGCCTCTGAATTCATATCTACACAGCAGCATATAACTGAAAGTAGACTGTAGCCCCCAACTGTCTCACCTATTTAATACACAGTATGAAATGACATATTATTTTTGAAAGGAGAACAAGATAGATGTCAGCATGAAACAGTGTTTATAAAAGCATCACCACTACAGCTGTCCCCAAGCAATAAAGCTGTTTATTCCAACCTCCTACCTCATATAAACTGAAATCCTCCGCACTGAAAAACAACTTCAAATCTGTTCATGACTCCAAGACAAATAAGATGAGTCTTCTATCTCCAGAATATAGAAATATGATCATGCCCAGAAATGTCCATTTTCTATGAAAGCGCACAGACTTATAAATTCCATGTTAATATTTTCTTAACACTAATACATACTACATTGGTTGTATCTTGAAATTTGAGTCTATCTCTGTACATACTGATGCATTTGGCATAAAAATAAGTCTCTTTAAGGCTTCTTTGTTTCTGTGGTTATACATAAACATTCAGAGAATATTCAACAAATATCTGTATTAACATACTCATATCTAAGGCTTATATAGGAAAAAACAAATATTCTTTCAGGTTCAGGAGACACAAAAACTCTTCTATGGGTGTAGGCATACAAAAAAATCAGAAAAATATGAAGATAAGACTTAAAAATCACATTGATTTTAAATATAGAAATTAGAATCAGATTTAGAAATCTGGATCTGAATCAAGTTAGATCCAAAGTCAGATTTATAACTAGAATAGACTTGTGATTCTGATTCTCACCACAGAAGAACATGGTGGAAATTTTAACCTCAAAAGCAGAAACCATAAATACAG
Source organism: Hylia prasina (assembly GCA_013397195.1). Classification (NCBI taxonomy): domain Eukaryota; kingdom Metazoa; phylum Chordata; class Aves; order Passeriformes; family Sylviidae; genus Hylia; species Hylia prasina. Next base: position 1,642,982 of record VYXD01005580.1, on the reverse strand, counting down.
AAACAGAGAATTTACATGCCCAACATAAGAAATTGTTTCCCCTTCCCTGCCCCTTTTTAAGCATTCTGACATGTAACAGAACCAGCTCCAGCAATTCCCAGATGGGGATGTGTCTGTGGGAACTGGGCCCTTCACCAGCACCAGAGCCTCAGCTGCTGGAAGCAGCTCAGCACATCCAGCCTGGAAGTGACCAGCTGAGCTCATGCATCCCTCAGCTTGATGCAGATCCAAACTCCAGTGGTAAACAACAGCAGTTTGGATAGTTTTTGTAACTACTCACATTATAATCACTGAAATACAGGTTTCTCATTTTGGAGCTCACTTCACATAGCATTTTTTCCTATCTAATAAAAGCAACAGAGGGAGAACACTGAAACAAATCTAGAGCATAATTACTTAATTGTGGTCCCATACAGATCAGTGATAGCTCAACACCACAACAGCCTTATGGGAAGTCAAATGCTATTAGAAATTGCATAAAAATTTTGACTATATTACATATACAAAATATTCAATAGAGGTGATTAGTCAAAGAAAAAAGGAAAAAAAAAACAAGGAAAACATTATTACACATGTATTTAGTAATGGTTCCAAGATGTCAGGGTGCTCCTCTGGCAGCCAGACAGGGCATTTGGCTGCCTCAGACCACTGCCCTTACTGAGTTGTAATTGTCCTTCTTCATGCTGAGTGAAGGCTGAGAAGCCAACACTTAATAGCTTACATTAGATCTGAGCATTTGAGCTCCTATGCTGAAATAGTCCACATCTTGCCAATATAAAGAAATAAAGGGAGCAGTCAATACCTAATTACCTGTAGCAGCACTAGCTAAGAGAAAATATTCTTTGGCCAAAACCAGCTTTCCACCATCTTCACTGTACAAAACCCAGAAGAAACAACTGCTGTAGCAGTCAGGGTGTTGACAGCCCTATCAGAGGGAAGCCAGTGTGATCACAGGGCCAGGAATCCATCTCAATTAGTAAAAAAACTTTATTTGCAAGTGGAGAGACTTTGAACTCTTGCAGGGGCACCTTGAGGTCTTCCAACCAACTCCTTGATTAACACAAACCCTAAGTAAATCCTCCACCAGTGCACTGGTCACTTCTTCTCCCTGCCCCTGGTTACAACTATGCCAAATTACTCAATATTAAATCATTTGCCAAGCCAGGAAAAAAGCAAACACATGACATTTGGTTAGATTTACTCCTCCCATGATCAGTCTCAGTGTTCTTGCCTGGTTTCACAGATGCTGAGCAGCCTCATGGGCTACACACACACATCCTCCCACCTTTCATACAGGACCTCCACTGATGATCCCCCTAAAAAGACAGCTGTCTGCATTATGTAGAGCTCTGAACACGTGCATTTCTCTATTTTTGTGACAGATATCCTTTATAGGGAGTATTATAAGCTTTCAAACCATCTTTGTATTTTATAATGTATATGCTGCCATGGTTGTATGTTCATTAACATCGTTATCACAAGAGAGAAATTACGAAGTGCATGGTCTTTGAAGAGAAAGGAAAGCAACAGACTCTACCCTGGCATTTTACAGAGTAATGGATAACCAGTTAAAAATGATTCCTCTAACTGAAGCCTAGTTATTCCTTTTTAATGTCCTTTAAGTCCTTATAATGACAATAATTTTTACTGCAGTTTCAACCTCTACATGTGAGGAGTTTGAGATAAAAGCCTTCACCCTTGAGCCTCCCCCTTCTTCAGGCCATGAAACAGATTTCACAGAGCCTTCCACTGCAGTTACAATCACAACAAAAGATAAAACCTAGGAAAAAAGCCAAAATGCACCTGTCAGACAAGGAGAAGCACAAAAGAGGTACACTAGTGAAAACAAAAATATATACATTAACCATAACACTATAAAACATTTAGAAATAAAATAAATGAGCTGCATTGCTGCCTTCTTTCTTAAGGCATTAATAGAAACAGGGTTTTTGTTGTTACATGAAAATTTGACAAGACCACATGAAATTAGTGGTTTAAATTCACCAACCTAACTCTGAAGCTTTGATTTTTTTTTTCCAACTCACAGTGCTAAAATGTATTAATTTATAGTATCCAAGTGTTTGAAGAGAGCATATTCAATCGTATTAAAAGCAGGCCTTATTTTGCTGAAAATACAAGCTGAAGGCAGGTACTCTACAGCTGGAGATACAAGACCCATATGCTACTTCCACGTCTGATCCTGCTGCAACAGGAACCAGAGAAACTGCACCAGATTACTATGGACAGATGTCATGAACAAAAATAACTTAGGAGGTGTTCAGCACATTTCAGCTCAAGAAGACAGCAGTAGTAACCAGCTTCTCTTGCCATTTCAGAATGCATTTGAGTTGCTCTAATCTCTGGCTTTTGCTGGATATCAGAAAGCTACAGGGCACTGACAAATCAGACATGTTCTTCAGTAATAACTATGAAGTTCTACTTCATCTCCTACCTTGTTTTCATGCACTGATAAATACAGATATACACCAAATACATAAATGTATAAATATATATATAATATGTATATAGAATTACATATAGTTTTAACTACACTAAACTTATTCTATTTGCAAATCCGATGAACTGCTTCATACTTCACTGAGGCTGTTTTAAGATTTCCCCTCCTGCTGTCCTCACACCCATTCCCAACCAGCTGGGCAAGGAATACACTGTTTCAATTCAAGGTGTCTTGTTTGCAGTCAGTTCCAGTATTTGACTAAAAGAACAGAAATGACCATGTGAGAGAAAGTTTCTGTGTACCTAAACTTAAGGAATTGGTGAAAACTTTAACTCTTTCACAATTCCCTTTCATGTCTCCCTGGTATGAAATAGCATGAGGCCAGATTTGATCAGGGCCCAAGCAAGTCTTGAGATGAACTGAGGGAAGAAAGAGTTCTCAAATAAAAGTGGCATTACCACATATATGAATAAATTTCAGAGGAGATAAGATTTTTCAATGACTCTTTAAAGCTGGGTTGCTGTGGGGAAAAGGAGGGTGTTGTGAAGGGCAAGGTGAAAAACAAAACCCAACTTTTTCCTTAAGATATTTCAGAATCAATTTGAAGATTGCACTTTTTTTTTTCTTTTTTTCCTAGTAGTTGACAATCTGTAAAAAAGAATTAATTTGGTGAAAGAGTAAAAAATACAATCATAGACTCAAAGAATGGTTTGGGTTGGAAGGGACCTTAAAGATGACCTATAGCTCCAACCCCACTGCCAAGGACAGAGGCTCCTTTCACCAGACCAAGTTGCTCAGAGCCCCATCCAACCTGGCCTTGATGGGAAGGGGTATCCACAACTTCTTAGAGCAACTAGTTTCAGTGCCTCACTGCCTTCATAGTGAAAAATTTCTTCTGTATATATAATCTAAACCTATTCTCTGGCAGTTTATCACCATTCCCCTTGTCCTATCACTACATGCTCTTGTGAAACGTCCCTTAAAAATCCTTACCTTTTTAAATGTTTTCTGAAACGGAATTGGCATTTTTGGCTCCATAGTGATGAAATGATTCCTTGGTACAGAGTTTGCCATAACTTATCTCATGGGCTTGAGAAATACCTAGTTACTGAGAAACACATAGATCATTTGCCCTCTGGACAACCAGCGAGGGCTCTGGAACTAACTGGGAACAATTGCTAGGCAGATATAGCTAACCAGCATATACAACCAGAAGGCCTTAAAGGACTCATAAACCAGACAATCTTTTCCATTTATTTGATGTATCACTCTAATTTACTAGAGCCCAAGTAAAACTCAACAGATATGAGCAAAAGTAATTACTGCCAGAAATTTTAACGGGCTTCATATATTCCTCCATTTTTAGGTGCTAAAACCCAGACAAGTTTACAGAACAGCTTCTCTAACACCTAATTGAACATTCCTAATTCTATGCCCTTATTAATCCCTGTTACAATGGTTCATAATGGCTTCCTAGAAACTATGTCTCTTGTTTCATCTTCAGAATGGGCTGTAATGCTACAGAATTACAGTTTGCTCCCTCCTGCTAGTTAGAGGAAATGAGGTGTTGTCCACACAAAAATAATTGTACTTCTTTGGCACATCACACTTTCAAAATGCAATTCCAGTGAATGTTCATTTATGCTAGAAGGTGACAAAGATCAGCCTGGAATTCTTTCTTGCCTTATATTCAAAAGAAAGAGATGAGGCCAGCTTTGAGAGAAGTAATCTGAGCCCGGACAGAAGAGCCTTCATCCAACAAAAAGTCTCTGGAGTCTGCAAGATGAGCCCATTGTTCTCCACTACCTTCTCTGAAGAGCCATAAAGACAGGTTAGATCAGGACAATTCAGACCCCTGTACCTGTAATGGGTTCTGCCCTACAGGTTTCTTGGCACTGTTGCTGCCTTACCCTTGGTGCCAGACCTGCTGTCTGCTACTCTTTATGCAGGTCCTGGCAGGGTGCACAGAGCACTCCAGCCTCTCCACAGCTTTGCCAAGCACACAGGAACATGACTGGGAGTTGCTAAATTAATTATGCCAGACTGCAACCACGTTGCTTGAGCTTCCCCTTCTCAGAAGTGAAGGTTTAACCAGTGGGAAATGACATCCCACAGAGGATACTGAAGAAGATATCAAAAATGCCCAAAAGATGTGGAATATCTCTGTCTGCAGCTACTCCATCCCCTACCAGGCCCTTCCTTTCTCTCCTATAGTGTGTCCCACTCTCCCAACAGACTTTCTTCTCCTGTATGTAACTTGCTAAACAGGTTTCAGTCCAATTAATTATCCTGCTGATATGAAACTGCAAAAGGATCCTGATCTTCCAGGTACATGCAGAATCATTAACATATTCAAAGAATAAACCCCCTCTCTTAATAAAGAAACACCCCCACAAACAAAAACAAAAAGCAGAGAACTTGCTCTAAAGAAACATCATACTTACAATTTCAAACTGTGAACAGTTAACTCTGGTAACAAATATGCTTCCAGTCTACCACTACTGGCAAATTATTTACCTAATTGGTGAACAAATTGAACTAGTTAAGCTGTTCAGATACTAAAATCAACACAAAGCTTAATATGAAATATAATATATGAAAATTTCCTGTACCAAACATTTTACAAGATGATCACTATTAAGATTTCTAATCCAACTTCTTTTGCTGAGACAACAGTTTCATTAACTGCTATAGTGCAAGTCTAATGATGCATGGAAATATGCCTCAACAACATCAAACAAGCAGAACTGACACAGGAGGTGCCTTTAAATCTGGGCACTGACTTTCCCTTTCAACACAGGCTAATACAGAGACAGCAGCTCACTTCATCCACCCTAACACTCTTCTTGGAGGAAAACTGCAGTGGAAGGAACACTGGCATTCAATGTGCAGAGTAAAGAATAGAAAGACCTAAGACAGATTTTTTTTCTCATAGAACATATAATTATCTTGTAGATAATCACGAGGCATAAAAATATTTAATAACTCACATTTGAGAAGAGGTTGAGGGGGGTTTTATACTCTGTGATAGTATTTAAGCTCCTTTTAAACTAAGAATGGGCTTGAATAAAGAATGTTTGGGGTATACTATGATTTGGCAATGCCAAACTTCAAATATCAGTAAGGGATTTGTGGGTGAAGGAGATCAGTCCCAGGACACCAGCCCAATGCTGGATTATAAACCTTCCCCTCCATTCACACAGTACAGTGTAACAAAGCCAGGGCTGTATCAAACAGCAGATTTAATTACGAAGCTCTTCTGTATGAAGCAAATTCTGGGTTTCTGTCCTATTGTTGTAAAATACAAAATTTGTACATTATTGTTTAATGCAAAATTTGAGTATTTTCATGGCACACTGCATAAAGAAGAAAAATGAGGTAATAATCTTACATACTCTCTACCCTACATAAGAGCTTGATGCTGTATTTCCAATTTCCATATTAAAGATGCATTTTCTGTATACATCTGAAGACACTTCTTTGAAAATTTCAGGCATATACAACGATATGAAGTGACTGCTAGGTAATTTGAATTTCAGACCTTTAAACCTCTGTGACTACCAGCTTATTAATAAATTAAGAAATGAATAAGTTTAAAAAAACCCACAAATTCGAACTACTAAGCATCTCAAAAAAGTCTGAGATAAAAAGCTATATAAATATACACCAAATAAATATAATACTGTCTTAAAAATTATAATTAATATGCTTTATGGTGTTAAAATAACAAGCATTTAAAAGTGCAGTGCCAAAACTGACCCACATTTGGCTATTATGTAGTATTATAGTTGGATTTCAATGGCAGAGTGTTTATCAAAATAATACTAATTAAAATAACCCTGTTGGTATCAGTTGTGAAGAACAGCACTCCATATACTATAGGAATGTGTTTAGGAATTCAAAAATTAAATGATTTTCAGGTGTCCATTTCAGTCTTAATGAAGGTTTTTTTGAAGCAGAAGGAATCCCATATAAATTTAGCCAGGATACTGCTGGTGCATCTATCCTGCTTAGAGAACCCATGTCAGGTAAGAATACACTTCTTTGTAATAGCTTGGAGTAGCATAAAGATTAGACTAATAAAGTAATATATATATACACATATATATTACCTGTTCTTGCCTCTCCAGCCACTTGTCCACCATGGGATGACTGGCACTTAACGATGAACGAGCATTGTCTCTCTGAAACTGGTTAGACCAGCTATTAGTATCTCGTGGTAGGCTTCTGTAGTTTTCATCTTTCTAGTTTAAAAGAAACAAAAAAGTGTCTTATAAAAAACAACCAGTCCTTGCACATTAACAATGCAGCTGGTTATTAAATGAATACAAAGGGAAGACTGGACCTAAGGACTGGACCCACGGACAGCGCGATTGCTCAGCCACTCAAGGGCAAGAGCTCCCGTTCCTTAATGCCAGGGACGCCCAAATAAAGCCTTGGTGGAGCTGTAGCTCTTCCACCCACTCATGCTTCCCTTCCTCTTTGTCCAACCTCAAACCTCTAGTGCACAGATTCCCAAGTATACACTCAGCAAGGCTTTCAGAGCATCACGCTCCTCAGCTCATTCTCACTGAGAGCAAATGTACCAAACGAGCCCATTCAGTGACCACTGTGGCCACTATACAATTTTCCCAAGTCTCTGTATGTAATCAATTTTACAATCAAAGCAGTCTCACTGCTCCAGGTACTGTCCTTTAGACCAGAATAGCATGCTGTAGAGTTCAAAACTTGAATTTATTATTTCACATAATAATGCTTTGCATGGTTTGCCTGAAGATATACAGTCACATTTGTAGAACAGCAGCAGATGGAGATTGTGCTGACAGATATGCACTGATCCTACTGAGACTGATATTTTTTCTCTTTCTTTTTAATTGATGAATTTGTCTGCACATCTTTCCTACAAGCTGTACAAATTCTTCAGCTTCCAAAGGTTATTAGTCCTTACCCAGTCTGATCACTAAAAGCCAACAAAAGCACAGAGGTAGATTCTTAATTATGGGAGTTACCTTTAGCCTAAGTCAGTGTTACTGATAGCTTACACAGCTTAGCTCCTTCCAACTGAAATAATACATGGAGCTAAAATTCTGCTTAGCTTTTCTAAAGAGAATTATAAATATAGTATAATATATATAAGTACAGTTCCTTCAGCAACATTTTTTCAAGTCAATGTTTGTTTATCTTCATACCAAATCAGATAATTTAGAGAGAGTATCTATTTTTAAAACAGGATTGTAGTCCTAGAAATTTTGCAATATTACCACTTTTAGGAATCTCAAAACCCTCTAAAATAATAAACAAACACCAGTGCACATTTGCAGCTAAAGTTATTATTTTCTTTATTTATAGCACATAGCAGATTTTTGACCTCCCCTTAAATCAATACTTCATTCCATCAGCATGAGTATTTCCTTCCCCTGTTTGCCATACTGATATTTCTTTGGCCTGGAACAATATTAGTCCAATATTCTAGATGAAGCATCAATTCCTTTACAACTGTCCTTCACAACTTTACTTCTTGTAAATATATGACAGGCTTTGCTAAGAAACTCAGGTCTTAGTTTAACTGTGAAATACAGCAGTTTTTAAAAGCTTCCTGTGAAAGACTAGTCTTCTCCCAAACATGTCAAACCTAAGCTTTCTTAATTGATAACAACCTCCTTTCTTGAAAGACATTGTAGTATAAAATAAAGTCTTCCATTTCAAGACATTGAAGCTCCAACTCATTCAGCACAAGATAACCTTGTAAAAACATGTTTTCACAGGTAACCAGCCTAAAAAATAACCATCATAAATTACTTTACCCTGCCACAAAAGAGGAAAAAACTTTTAGCAACTAAAACCAATCCAGAATTTCAGTGCTGGTTAACCACACAGCAAACTAGAAACTTGCTCAGTGTCTTGCTTAGAAAGGGGAAGCAGAAGTCAGCCTTGTACAGCAAATGCCGCAAAAGCCAGGGAATGCTGTGTACAAATTGATTTTTCCCTTTTGCTTCTCTTATCCTTCTCTTCAGGTGACAGGGGTGGCACAGTACCTGTAAGCCAAAACAACAATTTCTCTTGTTCAAAGTGGGGGGCAGGTGTAACAACAATAACAGAATCTGACAAAGAAATAACAAAAAAGCATTTTATGCACAAAACCACTCATACAGTTAGTGCATGCATTATTGTCACCTAACAATAACCCACTACCTGACAGACCATCACCTAGTCTGAATGAACAGAAATTTCTTCCTATGAAACAAGATGTCTTCTGTATTTCTGTGCTTTATAGATAATTCTGGTTTTTATTGATTCCCGCTTACTATGTTCAATAGAAACTTTTTAGAAAGACATTTTTATTTATAAAACACAAAGACCTTTCTCCACACAGCATCCATTATGCCTGCACAGGAGTGTTTCACAAGAACAAGAGAGAAGGAAAGATGTTCATCTAGGAATGTGTTGTTCTTCAATCTTTCAATCTCCAGGTCTCAGAAACACAATGAACAGTCATATTACATGAAGTTTATATTGGAAATTCGTGGTGTAAAAAGTCTCAAATATCACAGCACTCTATGTAAGTGAAATTATCTAAGATAAGAGAGTTAAATTAGGCCTCTGTTTTGTGTATCTATACTAATGTCAAGAATCCATACCAATATCAGCCTAATATTACCTGTGCTGACAGGAAGAGTACATTCATCCCACCTACCCAAATATTTCTGCTTGTAGACCACTTCTGTAGAAGATTGCCTTTCTCCTGCTAAGACTTAAATCAGCTCATTTTACACCGAAGACATCCAAGTCACTCGGCAATTTTTTCTGACAGCAGAAATAAAAGCTGGAAAGGTAGAGAGATGTGGTTTCTGGAACTCTTTTTGTTTCTCAGCACTTTCACCTCTCACCTTTCTGCAGAGGCTCAAAATAGTGCTATTATCAGATTGGAATAAAATACCAGTGCTGCAATCACACACAGAGGCATGTTGGTGTTAGCCAAACAGTGAAATATTAGAAGACCCACCAGCCACAGACAAGCCCCTCCACTCCTTTCTTTGTCACTGCTTTCTGGCAAACAGCTCTCCCTGTACCCCACAAGTGACAGCACTGGGACAAGCACCAAGCTAGAGAAGGAGCAGAGGGATCAGCACTCAGCACTGCCACATGCCATTCTTCTCACAGACACCTAAACCACACAGCCTTAAGGTGCTCCTGGCTACCTGTAACCCCATATTTGCAGGAGTTTCCATTACTGCCAGAGCTAATTCAAAGATAGCTGTGCTGACCAACTATAGAGGTACAGGTGAAAAACATCACTGCACCTTAGACACTGGGATTTACTGAGCCAGCTGTGATGCTGCTATTTAAAATATATATTGGTTTGGGATTTTTTGTGTAAAATACTCAATTGCTAATCCAGAAAGCTTCACATGTCTTCAGCATGATCTAGCTTTAGCACACATGCTCCCAACATCCAGCTGAAAAAGATGTGTGTCACTTTTAACTACAATACCATAAAGGAGAAGATTTCATGGTACAGAAGCCATCAGGGTCACACAGGGAATTCCCATTTCTTCTGGAAATGCAGCTGTAAGCCCTCCTGGGATCAGGGCTGACATGCATCATCAGTTACAATTAAATGCCCTAATTTTTTAAAAAGAAGTTTCTTTCCCAAACATCTTTGGGGACCATGGGCCATGTCAGCTTTATCATGTTTGAAATGGAAATTGATCTATATAATACTAAAACTGCCAAGTCATAAATACCACCACTACACTTAACTGCAGCATTCTGGAGTAATTTTAATGAGGACACATAATCTAACACTTTTAATTCAGCATGGTGTCCCTGTGGGGTTTTGCTGGAGCACTGGGTGAAAGGGGACAGGAAAAATGAAGCAATTTTGCTATACTTTTAATTTCAGATGATTTGCAATATATAACGAGAGTCTCATCAAAGATTCTGCAGCTTGTAGATAAAATGATGCATTAGAATGATCTGTATACTTCAATTACTAGCTGTCATTGTATCAACTCACTTGTGATTTTAACTTGCAGTTGTACCCCTGCAAACTCCCAGCATCACCACCCAACCAGCACATTCTCCACACGGTGTGGTGACGTTCTCCACACAGTTCCACATCTGCTAAATCATTTGCTAATTTCCAAATAGTGAAAAAAACGGATTTTCCCTTTGTTTCACCTCCTGTGTGACTAAAGTGTGGCAAATTTTGGTTGCTCATTTAAAACAAAACTACACTAGACAGCATTGCAACAGGGGAAAAATACATTGAAGAGCTCTTCAAAGTAATTCTCTGAAAGACAATTCAAAAATGCAAACCAAGTTTTCACTTTAATTATTTCTACAGCAAATAGCCCATGTGTCCTTTGGGACAGTCACTAAGAGAGATCATTTTGGGCACTGAGTCCTTCTCCTCATATCCTATGCACCTTGGAAAAAGCTGCTTGTTTGTTTGGGTTTAGTTCCTTGTGATGGCCTCAGACTGAGATAGGATTTGTGATGAGAAATTAAGAAAATTTACTCTTTTGATGTTATAATTTCACATGAAAGACTTCGGATGAATTCATATCTATAAGGGTAATTATAGTTGTTGAGTCACCATAGAGGTTATAAAGGTTGTTCTTCTCTTTTTTCATGCTTCACCATGACCATGCTAGACCCTGAACAATTTGGTGTCCCTCTCAGACAGGATGCTAAAAGCTGTAATTAATTACCAACACATTCACATGTTTAATGTAAGTAACCCTGTCTGATGAGAACATCTCTTTATAAATGAAATAATATATACAAAGACCCATTTTCCATGCTGTCTCACGGTCTAGCAAATAGATTCCTATATTTTTTCATTTGGTTGAGGTTTTGTGGCTGCTTTTAAAATGGATTTTAGACAAATAAATATGGGATAAGACCAAATGGATACCCATTTCATTTCTTAAANAAAAAAAAAAAAAACAACCACCAGAGACAGCTGCACAAATGATGTCTATTTTATGCGGAAAAGAGATTACATATATAAAATCAATTAACCCAAAAGATGCATCGCATGAAGAGAAATTCCATTAAATAAAAAACAAACCTACTTACACAGATGTCAGATTTGGAACTGTTCTCTCTATTAACATAGCATCTTTTAGCACACAACCATTTCTTCCAAATGTCAGTACTTTACCTCCAAACTAATTGTACCAGTCACTTCCTGTAACTATCCATATATCTTAGGAAACTGACACTACTGCTTGGGTGAGCTTCCTTTTATTCCTGGTAGATTCAGTTTTCCAAGGTTGCTCTTTTCCTGATGTATACTGAAGAACATGACCCCAGAAGCTGCAATAATGCAGACACAGCCCAGCCATTTAGTGCAGAGAAGGAATGAGTTACAGTCACCCAGTATCAAAAACCTTTGATCTGAGGCCACTCTCCAAGGAGTAAAGTAAAAGAGGACTCCCACGTTAAAGAATTACCACAGTTTCATGTCTTCTATCAGCTCTGACCCAGAACACAGATCATTTGCAACTGGTAAAAACTGATTTGCAGAAGATACAAATATAATAGTCCAATAAAGAACTTCCATGCCCTATTTATGGTGAAAATAGATGAGAAGAATGACCACTCCACATTTATTTGGATATTTTCAGAAAGACTTGTCTCGGAAATGACCCTCTGTATAGCTCCATGAAAGGAATTAATGTATTATGCTTCTAGAAGAGCTCATTAGATGCCAACAAGGAAAAAAGTAATTGAAAAGCCAGTGTTCTGTTTAAGTTCTTTCACCTTACATTCAGAAATTTCCAGAGTTGTGCTATTCCAATTTATATATTCCATGTTATGCCTTGATTGACAAGCAAAGCCTGACCTTAAAAAAAAGCAATAACTATGGGCCATGATAAACAGACAGTTTCCTGTGCAAGTGGTGTTATATGTAAACATTCAGTGTCAAAGAATATGGGATAAATTAAGAGTAAACTAAGAAACACGATACTGCCTATCCAAAACATTCTGTTGATCTCTCTTGTTTACAACACAAAAATGAAAAATGTCGTGATCTCTGCACGCACACATGCAAAGGCAGAAGTTTCCAGTGTGTGCTGTTATTTCTCAGATGGAGGGACAGGAAAGAAGCCACTTCTTCCTTTCACTCTTACTTATTAATCTCCTAATAAACCCTCACAAGGGATAATGTAAAACAATTCAAATAACATACAGCAGTTTATATTCAGTAATTATAATTCAGAAACTGGCTTTTATTTCTGCAAGCATAACTAAAAAGACATGGTTTTCCATGAGAGAGAAAAATTTTAGAGAAGAATAAACGAACCGTTGTCTTGGGTTGCAATGCAAGATCTAACCAAAAGCATATGTATTCTATTGCCATCTGTTAAAACTGGTTGGGGAAGTGTTTTGTTTGTCTCTTCCAGGACCCATCTTCCCTCCAGAGGGATATCTGCTGTTAATGGGCCATTAAGGCTCACTGCATGACTGATAAAATTACATCATCCCATGGTGAGATGCTCCACCCAGTGGGAGGAGCCAACCACTCCTACCTGGATAAACCCTGAGATTCAGAACACCAGGGCAGCCTGTTTCTGCTGGATTCCCAGAGGAAGCCTGGACCCATCTCACCACTACTGGACCTTCAGAGGAAAACAACATCCTTCTACAGGATCATCTCTGCTCCAACAGAACCACATGTGTCATTCCAGGAGGACTTAACCGGACTGCTACCAACACCCTGACCAACACAGTGTCAGGTTGTATTCTGACTCTGTTAAGTGTTTTCTTTTCTTGTTTGTTTGCTTTTTTGTACTACTACATTTTTATTTTTAATATTCCTAGTAAAGAACTGTTATTCCTACTCCCGTATCTTTGCCTGAAAGCCCCTCAATTTCAAAATTACAATAATTCAGAGAGAGGGGGATTACATTCTCCATTCCAAGGGAGGTTCTGGCTTTCCCTGGCAGACACCTGTCTTTCCAAAACAAGAAAACTGGTTAAGTTAAAGTGTCATGAAACTACAGTTCTGATTCCTCTACATATCATACTTAGAAAACCATTTCCCCTTCTACTGTTTTTCATTTAAGTGAGTGTTCTCTTTTCCTGTGCTACTTTAAAGGCATCTAAAGAGTTTTTATATATATCCACCTATATATGAATCTATATGGGTATCTGTTTAAATGCAATAATACAATAAAATAATATGATTATGCACTGTCCTGCCATTTTCACCAAGTATTTGCTTTGTATCTGAATTTATATGTTTTATGCCAATTTGGATTTAGAGAAAATATAATTTGTGAAGTTGTTTGTTTATTTCAAGTGTTGACATGATTCATTTGATTCCTTGGGAGAGCCAAGAAATTAAAGGAAAAATAAGCTGCTAATTAATTCATTTCAAAGCAACCTCAGAAAATAGGATTTAACAAATAGCATGCCAATATTAAATATATTTGAGAAGCTAAGAGAAACAGGAAACAAAAGGATATAGAAAACTTCACAAAGACCTTATATTTAGATCTTGAAATGAAGAATATCTTATAAATCACCAGCAAGAATATCTTATAAATCACCAGCAGCAGCCTTTTAAGTGTCAAATAGATGCTTTTAATTGACCATACCACTAAAACACTGCAACTGGCTGTCTGTATGTTTAGAAACTGGCATCTGATGTAAAATGAAGAAAGGAGGCTGGGATATGTGGTAACCAGTCTGTTTTCTCTGACTAATGGAACTGATTTTCCCCTTTCTTCATTACATTGGCCAGCATGGAGAAGAGCAGGTTTTTAAGGTCAGAGGCACAAAGGCAATGTCCCAAACCCATGGTACCTTCGCACACACCCAACCAGCCACACCCCAGTGTCACTCACACCACTGTCCTCCTCCATATGGAATGATATAGATCAGGAACTCCACTGGGCTCACAACACAGCATCCATCACCTCATCCAACTTGCCGATTTATTTCTGACCTCGGTGAGAATTCCTCCCAGGGTCTGTGGAGAAAGGCTCAGAGAGGAACCAGGCCAGGGGCTTATAGCAGTGTTTCTCTTTTATCTGAGTTTACAGCAGCACACACACCTTCAGCTCCTTGCAGTCTCACTGGCCTTCCTCACACTGACCAGCTTCCCATATTTCTTCATCTTATGGTTTTAGCTTTTCTCCCCATTTCATTTACTTCATGTGCTCAGCAGACAATGCTATTAAGTTGGACATCTGTATACAAGAGCTGAAGAGCTCATTTATAAAGAGTCAGAAAAATTGGATGGTAGCACACAATGACCATGCCATCAGGCTGTGAAACAAAACCAGGCTAAGTGGACCTCTGTTTCAGCCTCAAAATCAGTCATAACAGAAGTCAGAGCAAGAGGTGACTAAGAATTCCTGTATTTACTGGAGCTGATTTTCTCCACTAACTAAAGCTTAACATGTCCTCCCCAACCTTACTACTTCTTTACACTCATTAATTCCACATGAGTGAATTTTATCCTGATACTTGCTTCTGATCTTTATTCATTGCTAGATGAGAAACATGAATTTAAAAATGCAACAAATTTAGCAAAAAATGATGAAATAGTCACTGTTTTAAAAGTTGCAGGTTCATGTCTGAACACTGCTGGGAAGCACAGCCTGCAGCCTGAGATGTACTTTAAATTTCTTTTTTTTTCTAACTACACATTCAGCTAAAATCCAAACATGCTTTGCACCAATACACCTTGGTGTACCCTTGATAATCAGAAAGCAAGACAGACAAGTATTTTAATCTGCAAAAGCTCTTGAATGACAAGTGTATATGGTTGCATGGTAGTAGATGACAACTAGATGAAAGCAGGTCAAAACACAGATCCAGCTATTACCAAGGAAAATATATATGCTTCTAATATTTGGAAATAAAAAAATCCACTAAACCTGAACATCTAACTGTTGGGGTTATTTTTAAACTTACTCAATCTTTTATCAACCTACTCTTTCAGGACCAGACTTTCACCCTCAAACCAAGGGCGAGCTGCAAGAACATAAAAAATTAAAACCAATAGAGATGACCACTTAAACATGGGAATTTACAAAGTACACCCTCACTTAGAAGAATGGCAAAGGAAAAGTCTTCAATTATCCTATACCATGTACTTGAGAACTTTCTGTTTTCAGTATAGCTTTCAGTGGCTCTCAGAGAGGTGCTGTACACTGCATTTACTGAAGTGAAAAGACAAACAACTTGTACACATTCCACCACTCCTTTATCACGAGTAGGAGACTCGCTCATCCCGACCCTCCTTGGCACTCCCAGTTCATGATGCAGCACCATGTCCCCTCACCTATGGTGCAGACACTGCTCACCCAGACATTCCTCACCCATCACTTGGAGTGAGAATGGGATGGCACAGCACTGGGACACAAATATACATTCTTCCTACATTACTGATGGAAAACAAAGGCAGTGTGTTTGCTCAGTCTGAGAGCAAAGTGGAAAAAACTCACCAGCTCTCAGATCTTGCACTGATACCTGTCTCTTTAGGGGGACAGAGAGGAGATTTGACAGATGGGCATCCACGAGCAGATGACTTGGAGCAAAAAGAGGTAAAACAACAAAGGAGATGGAGAAAATTACACCTTCACTTTGGATTTACTGGTTTTGTTGTTGGCTTTTTCCCTGCTTAACATGTGGTCATGACTGACTTTTGAATGCCAACAGCTGAATCCTGTCCATGTTCACAGTCCTCAGCAAACAGAACAGCACAGCATCAAATGATGCACACTGGCTGTTACCTCTGTGCACTAGGCAAGGATTTTTCACTTTGTGTCTCTTATTGCCAGCCTGCTGGTGATGATAAGAAACATTATATTTGCTTTCACATTTTGAAAGTCAGGAATTTTGAGCCCTTTCACAGAGTTTTCATTGCATGAAAATATCACCAGCTACTCTGCTAAAGACAGACAATTCTTCATGGTACTCATGAAAGCACCTGAGGCAAAGGGCACAGGAAGAAATACAAATTATTCCATTAAAACATAAGAAAACAACTTTCTTATTCCGAGAATGATCGAACCTGTAAGAGGTTGCCCAGAAAGGTGGTGCAGGCTCCATCCTTGGAGATGTACATAATCAAAACCTGACTGGACACAGACCTGAGTAACCTGCTCTAG
Source organism: Hylia prasina (assembly GCA_013397195.1). NCBI lineage: Eukaryota > Metazoa > Chordata > Aves > Passeriformes > Sylviidae > Hylia > Hylia prasina. The sequence goes on along the minus strand of VYXD01005580.1, from coordinate 1,626,389 downwards.
CTGACCCTGCTTTGACCAGGCAGGCTGGACTCGACAATCTCCAGAGGTACCTTTCAACTTCAGCTGAACTGTGATTCTGTGAAACTCATGAATTTTACACATTACCCAGGACAAAAACAACAACATACGATGTTGATTTCATATTGCACTCTCTTTGGGTACAATTCCTCTAAACTATTTAATCACCATCCAACAAGCTGCCAGCAACAAGTTACTATCACAAAGGAAGAAAACTGATGCATATAACTTCTGTTTTCTTGACTTTCCAGTAATATCTCTCTCCTATAACATTTTACATGTTAAAACACTTTATTTCATCACCTGAAGATAACCCATGTTCATTCTCCCTTCTCTCAGTCTATGCAAAAATCACATCACATTGCATTTTTAGGTCAAAAGCAGGAAGCTGTATTCATCATGTGAGGTTTAAAACCTCTCATGAGAGAGATGCCAGGCTCTTTGCAGATATCCTGAACTTCTCCTTAGCAGATTTATCTGTATTACAGCACTTTACCAATATTGTTCACCATGTACACAGTACCTCCCTTCTGAAGGAGTCAAAACCAGAGACTAAGGCTCCCAAGAAACATCAGCAACACTTTGGTCTCTGGCTCCCAGAACAATGCTCAGTCTTTTAGTCCACAACCTTCCCTAGTTACTTTAATAGATTTACACTCCGCCATTTAGTCTTCCTGGCTATAAAATGACACCAACACACAATTGTAATACAGGGCTCTTCAATCCTTGGAATTATACTTAAATTTTACTGAAATACCATGTCTTTGGTGACATGACAAAAACTTCACTAAACTGTGTTTAAAAGGACTTGAAGGTAAATGAAATTAACTTTCACTTGAAATTTGATTTTGAAACTGAAATACCATTGTTGTTGAAGCTTTTCAAAAAACGTATGCATGCCTTTCTCCTATCCAAACATATTTCATTAGAGAAGAATTTTTTCATTCTGTTTACAAAGAGGATTAGAAAGCATTGCATCTTTCACATAAATATAAAACTCGGCAATCTGAAAATTTGTACTCATCAGTCTCAAACCCACTGGAACAGCAAAACCACCTGCAATAGATGTGGGAAACAATGCTTTGCAGGCAAGGTAATTGATACTAGATGACACTAGGTGCACTCATGTGAAGTTTCAAATTCTTTCTCTGCAGTTTATAGAGCCCCAAAAAATTAGGTTTCCAAGTAGGAAGAAACCATATCCTATAAAAAATTATTATTCCTACAAGGCACAGTGATATTCCACCTCAAAATACATATATGGACAAACCCATTTAGCAACAAATAAGCAATAAATTTGGTTGTTGACTAAGCAGCAAAGGCAAAAAGGAAAGGAAAAAAGCAATTACAAAATGATGTGCCAAGTACACTGAGTTATGTGCTTGCTGTTGCTGATCCACCCCACAGAGCACATTTGTGTGCCGTTTGCCTTGCTGCAGGTGGATGAACCCAAGAGCCAGAGGCACAGAAGCCCATGCACAAACATTTTTCTCTCTCTTGAACTCTCCTTTTTATCCTCCATTTTCAATTCTTTCTGCTGTTGAAATGTTGTTACCTCTGTCAGGGCAACATATGAATCAAAATCAGAAAAATCACTGTGGGAAGTTTGTCATAAGCTGGTTATCCACAGTGCACCCCTGCACTAAGCAAGGCAGGTTAACTACATAAGCCTTTTGGTCTTTCAGAGAAGCAGGATCAAGGCAGGTAACTAATTTGTAGTGATAAACCGTTCCTCACCACAAATGGAGTTGTAAATTAAAAAAACAAACAAACAAACAAAAAACACCTGAAAATATATGGGATAATTAATTCACAGTCATTATAAGATGCAACGTAATTGGTTGTTGCATTTACACTCTCCCAATACTGTAACACAACATCTAAGGGGAAAGAAACATGATTTTCACTAATGCAGCTCACATCTATTAAGGACAGCTAGTTAAACCAATAGGCTTTGGTACTTTGGAATTATTAAGAATGTGATTCAAATCAACAGTTATTCAGAAAACAGTAATATTAAAAAAAAAATTACTGCAGTGGAAAAAAGCACACATGATATGCTTCACCTGTGTACAATCTGTTCACCTGTACAGTTCAATACAATGCAAACAAAATTACACCTTGCAAATCAGGTATTACTCAGGCCTCTGAGAAGAGATTTCTACTTAGAGATTTCTTCTTTTTTCATTAGAATTCTCAAGGAAGCAAGAGACAGGATTAAGTCAAGCTATGAATCACTAAGAAATACAGACGTCTCTCACACACACACAAAAGTATCTGAAAATTATTTTACTATTCAATTTTAAAAAATAAATCCCAAGAAGCAAATTTACCAACTAGAGTGATTGGGAGCCAATTTTGTGACTATTTCACAGATGGGAAGGCCTATGCACTTGGTTGAAACCATTAATAGGAAGGATTAGGTCAGGAATTACCTAGCTAGTTACAGTTAATAGCACTACAACAACTTATAAATAATCAATAATTCTCAAATAAATCAGTACCTTGGGACAAAAACCACTTGGTTTCCAGTCGCTCTTACAGGTGAAAAACATTGAAAGTAGAAATTATGTGAGATTCCAATTCTAAGGATACAGAGTATATTATGATACCCTGATAATAAAAAAAGATGCCTCTTTACAATGAGATGATTTGAAAAATGGATGAGAATGCACGCCCAGTTTAGGGCAAGGATTTCACGTCACAACATCCCACTTACTATAACAGAAATGCAACTCAAGTTCAACACACATCAAAATCTTTGCAGGACTAACTCAGGCCCCTCCAAAGCATACTCTTTTCTCTCTCTGGTCATTCTCAGGGACACAGAAGATCCTGGTGTCACATTTCATTTATCCCAGTAACTACAGGCAGCACTACAGTAACAGTAGTAGGACCCTTCCAACAGCCCATATTTTTCCTCTTCCCCAACACCCTTTTCCCTTTCTGTTTGCCCAGAACTGCTGGCATATGTCCTGGCTCCTCACAGCCTTCTGTGCATGGCAGCACTCTCACCCCTTCATTTCATCTCAGCTTGGGCATCTGCCCATTTTCCTGCCATTCCAAATTCTTCATACCCAAAATGAAACAAACACCAGTAAGATGTCCTCTCTCACTTGTCCCTGAGAAATAAATCCCTTCTGCCAGACACATGCAGCTTCCCCTGTGCTAATTCCTCCAAAAATTGGACAGGGTTTCTACCTGTCAATTATTTCTCTTTAGAGGTGACGGGCTGAAAGTAATGTCACTTCTTAGAGTCAGTAGGTGGATGAAGCTTTTGGCAACTCTCCCAGAAACCCTTTTTATGTTTCTGCAAGATACTGCTGGGGCAAAGTTGCTAATCTACAACTGTGCTGCAAATCTCAGCCCAAGAACATATGTTCTTGTGCTGTCAAGAAAGAGAACTGCAGTGAAAACATTACATTGTGCCAACCACTCACAAAAGATATATGGGTGCTCCAGCCCAATGCACTGAGCAGAAAATTAAGATTGTTCTCATTGCTTTTCTCAAAATGTCTGTGTCATCTATAATCAATGAAACAGTCTGGAACAAAGCACAGCCATCTCTTTGTTATCCGAGTAGCTGAAGAAAACAACCTAAAATAAGAAAAGTACTGAGGACTTGTTATAGCTCAAATAACACAGATGCATTTGTAAAAATTCATTGTTAGTACTTTGGTAAGAGATGGATAACAGGGACTTCAAAAATGCCACCATTTAGAATAATAATACAAATTAAATTGTTGCTAATACTGTAAAAGGAAATGAGAATTCTTAATACCCATTCCTAAGAGAAATAGGATTGGCTACAAAATCTTGACTCACATGAAGAAATCAAGACATTGAAAACAGAAAAAAATCAGTCTAGCACAAATGAACTCAGGATTAATTTGTAACACACATCGTATGAGCAATTATTTCATTCCAGGTGTTTACTGCATCTTACCTTTTAAAAACAGTGATCTGCTCTATTGAAATTATCAATATATAGAGTGTTCAAAAATGACAAAAGAAATAATCTGTATCTATTGTACTAACTAATGTAACCTCAGTTCTTCCCAATCTTCTTGATTTCATGTTCTCTGGTGCCCTGCTTCCCAACCCTACATGAGATCATATGCATTCCTTTCCCGTTTGGTCACCATGCTCCAATAGACATGAAATATTTTTAAAAAAATCAAGAGTATATATATGCTGAACAACTAATGATGCAAGAAGACTAGTGTGAAAGATTAGCTGCTGTTTAATTCTCTCCAATTTCTGCTAACTTCAGATACTCAAAGAAATCTGATTATGTTATGTACAGCCCTTCATATCTATGGTTGTGGAGTAAAGAAGTGTCATCTCATTATCATTCCACAAACATTAACTGAAAATGTTAATACTTCAGATGGATTAGATTATAATTTTCCTTCTCTGAATCAGAATAGTATAAAACACATATTTACAAAATGGCACACACTGCTGTGCCACACCAGTACAAGTGACAGAAAACATAGTATTACCTGCCTGAAATTCTGATCATGCAGAAACATAACAATACCAAGTTAAACTGACACCTCTGCATGAACAGGGACCTCAATGCCTATGAGCACTGAGCTTTTATAGATTCTTTTGAAATGACCAAAGGCCCACTGAAAATAGTTTGGTTCATTAGCAGTGTAGGAAGATTTCTTTATTTGGGGTGAATCCTGACTGCTGGGACTTAGTTTGCATTTATACACAGAATTAACAGGAATGAAGGGGAAAAAAAATAAAAGCTATAATAAGCTGCATATTTTCCAAGAGGACTCTGAATGTGTAGTCAGAATGGCAACAAAAGTGCAACATTCTTTTAAAATTACTCGTTCCTATTAGAAAATATACATTTTTTTCCTTTTGTGTTTGTCTGCAAGTTACCATCACAATTAGGGATCTGTACAAAAGGGCATGATTCTTCCAATTTTTTTAATATTGCACTGAGAAGAGCACTTCTTGCTGACTTCTCTAGCAAATAATGTAATTCATGTAGACATACTGAAATCATACTGAAAAAATAAAGGAAAAAATACACTATATTTCACTGTTTTATTTTTAAGACTGCTATCAAGGAGAGAAATCATTTGCAATTTGTGTTTTGTATTACTTGACTAGAGCCTCAGAGAGTACAAAGTAGCAATGCTGTGTTAGCAAGACAAACCAGCCGTGGGCATGCAGATTATTCACTGACATTAGGCCTTCTGCAGAGATCAGTAAAAATTGTAGACATGGCCCCCAAGGATTAAGAAAAAGTTGAAAAATAAAAACTTTGTAGAATAGTGAGTAATCAGAGGTTCAACTACAGCTAAGGGCAAAAATCAAGTTTTTAGAGTCCCTTCGAGAGTCTGCGAAGGGCAGGACACGTGTGACACAAACACTTCACTGCTGCTGAAGGTGTTTGATGGACAAGGTCAAAAAGTTTAAACCATAAGCAGATGAGAGAAGCAGAAAACAATTCAAGATTCATGCACATTTGTCATTTATTTACTAAAGAAAGAAATATACCTTTCTTTCATGAGCACTGGGCATGCCAGGGGTGTTCTGCTTGAGGAAACCTGCTGTTGTGGACCACCTGGTAGGGTTTTTCCGAGAAGGCTCCTCTGAAGAAAAATTTGTGTCACTCACAGAGGTTGAGAGGCCAATCAGTGCAGGGTCACTACTACGTCGGACATGGAGAGGCATATCTGAAGAATAAAACAGACAGTAAATAAACATTGACTAGATTTAAAATGTTTTTGACAAAGGAAAAATATTTTTTCAAGCTCTTGAAGGGTGGCTTTGACCAAATGTGGTTTCACAGAGTAAGGAGTTATTGACCTCCGCATAGCTCCTCAAGGACAAGGTTTGTTTTCCTCAAAACCACAGCCTTGCTGCTTGGTGCACGAGGAGAAAATGAAGGGAAAACCAACCCCTTTGAACCAAGCACAGCCCAGTGGCTTTCCAAGTACAAAGCTATCTGTTGGGTGTCGTGCAAAATAAAAAGATGCAACATAAACTTGAACAACCAGGACATTAAGGTGACATACAGGTGTTTTAAAGAGCAAGTAGCCAAAGCCTGGTGGCAAAGTAAGGGGTGGACTTGGACGACTTGTCTTCCACCCCACTGCCAGGGCTGCAGCCTGGGCTCTGCCAGCACAACATGCTGCCAGGAAGCTGCAAGCCAGCCAAGGCAGCCTCCTGACCTTCTAAAATATACTCTGCATTTCTTCCTCAAAACTTACGGAAGAGACTGTTTTCTAGTCTGCATTCTTCCTTTGCCTCTTCCTGACAGCTCAAGCGAGATCTGTGCTGATTTACCCTGATTCCCTTACCCTTCCAGCTGGCACGACTGACAGGAGAAAAATATTTCATTAGTAAAAAATGATGCAGCAGGAAGGTAGACTGATTGGAAAGAGATAAGGTTTTCTTAATATATGTAGAGGTCAGATCCATTCTGGAAACTTTAATGGCACATTAAAGTAAGTTTCTTTTGAAATACAACTTAATTTTTTCCAATTTCATTTATTATCCTACAACAAATACCCACACATCTATCCTCTCCTTGCCCAAACAGAAGTTTCACTGCCTGAATTTGTGACCTCTTAGTACTCTCCCACTCAGCATCAGAACAGAGAGGCTGTGATTTATCAGTTTTATTTCTCTTTATTTCAGCACTGGGAACTCTGAATGCAAAGTGCATAGGAAAAAGGGATGGTACCTAAGCAGTTGAGTCAGTGGGAAAGGCGAAGATGGGCAAGAGCTGAGAATAAAAACCTGGACTAAGTTTTAATGCTTTGATGAAACAGTTCCCAAGGAAACTGAGGGTGCATGTCTGGCAATACTAACAGGAAAACACAGTAACATGAGTTGTTTGCTAAATGACTTGTCTCAATCTTGACAATATCTTCATGTTAATGTTACATTTAATAATATTGAAGAATCTTATTTTGCAGAGCATTATGAAGACACTGAAAAATACAGTAAGTCATGCCACACAACGAAAACATGTGAGGTGTTTTTAATCCACTAGGACTCCTGCTGCTGAGATGTAAACAAGTGTTACATGACCAAACACCAAAACCATCAATCTATATCATGTTTATTCTGGTGAACAAGAATAAGAATTAATGGGGTTTTTTCCCTACAACTATTCTACTATTTCTTTTTGCTTTCAATTTTTTTTTTTTTGATTTTCATAACAAAAGGTAATTTCCAGCAAATAAAACACTTTCTTTTATAAATATGTATACACATATTTATAGATATACATGTATGTGCATCATGGAACTAGAATTAATAAAGGAATATTTCATGAAAGATCATTAATTTTGAAGGAAAGCATTAATGGTCAGAGTTAGGTCTACTAGGGTTTTTCTTTATTGCCTTGTTTTCAATACCTCCACTTTCTTGAAGCAGCTGAAGGCAAAGCATCTCCTGTTCCCCTTGAGGGCCACCACACAAACAGTTCCCAATGACACCACAGGAGATCTCTGAGTAGAGGTGGCCCAGCTGCAGCCCCAGCCAGAGCCCAGCACACAGGTGAAGTGAGCCCTTCCCCACGCTGCTGGCACAGCCCCAGCACACACCCTCCTTTATTAGATCAGCCTGAGCCAAAATGGGGCTCTGTAGTATGTAGTGCCACTTAAGGAAAATGCCAGTCTATATTTGTTCCCAGCAGCAGCCCATGCATATTATCATGTTTGCCTTCACTACCCACCCCACAACAGAGAATTACAATTTTCAAACATGAGTTCACTTGCTCCTTATGCTTGTATGTCTATATATAAGCACGGTGATAGCAAAATGTTCTTGTATTTTTACACTTCTTCTTCAAATTGCTTGACAAAACAAAAGTTCAGTTGGGTGAACTTCTGTAAGAAGAGAAGCCAAATTGCCAACAAAGAAAGAAAGGAAATCAAGCCAGCATTTCTGGAAAGGGGCAAGCCATAATCTCTGTCTTGGTTTTTGCTTTGTAGTGAAAACCTGACAATTTGCACAATGGTGAGTAGAGACTCTTCCAAATACAGGTAGTCAATTATGCAACAGAATTCCCAGATATTAATATGCTCTGCAGAAAACATTAACAAGAGAAGCTTCTCTACAAAATCTACTCACGGACGAGCCACCTTTAGTATGACTAGTTTCACTTTAGTAAGTTTAGCTATTAAGATATTTTCAGACATTTACTGAACATTTCATCAAAGCTTTAAGAAAAAGGGTACTCTGTCAATATAAAGATACAAATTATCTACTCTAGTCTCTTCTTATGCAAATGGTTCCATAAGTAAGGAGAAGTGATTTGTTTTACTAAGCAAATTTTTCAATACAGTGAATTACGGAAGACAAAAAATTGTGTGTGTTGCATCTATGTATTTCCCAAATTAAGGAGAAATTTAAACATATGGCATTAATTTTCTTATTACTGGAAGGGGACAGGCACACAGAGTTGGCTCTAATGCATGCTGCTTGGCAATGGTCAATAGGTCTTAATCCAAGAACTAAATCTTGTTCACACAATGTTAACCACAAGCTGTAAACATCATCTCCTGCATTCTCTTCAATTCTGTTCTGAGAGACTGTTCTGCCTTGGGTTTGAGAGTCTCCACTAAAACAACATAGAAGAATATATTGAACATATCTTTTTTTAACCAATAAATTGTTGGTTACAATCCTCTAGTTTACAGAATTTGACTAGAATTTATAGATTTGAGGAGGTTACACTTTGAAATATTAAAAGGAAAATCAAAGGAAAGGAACTTAATAATTAAACCACAAGATAAAGTACGCATGGGACCGATGCAATGTCACTGATTCCAGGATGATGGCTGATACTGTTTGAAGTCTGTGGTTTCTTTGAAGAGTGGATAAAACAGCAATGAACTCTAATCACAAGGCTTCAAATTCTCTGTGGCACTAATGCACTGTAAATATTGATTTGCTTCTGCAGCTAAGGTGCCTTTTAAATAAGCACTTGAAATGGTGAATCTAATAATGAATTACAGGAAGTTTTAAAAGTCTAAGGAATAAAGAAAAATTAAATTAAGAATCCTGAAAGTTACCACTATCTCAGTTCTTGAACCACATTCAAGGACTTGAAGTATTCGACCAAGAGTCAACTTCAGAAAGAATTATGTTGACAGAGAACCCCATTAAGTTATGTATATAGCCAGACTTCTGCTAGAAAATGGTTATTTGTAGGATAGATCCAAGCTGTATAACAAAATGCTCACATTCATAATCATGAAATTCTGACGGGAAGTCTCATTTTATTAAAAGCAACAGCAGTTTCACTATAAATTATAAAAATAGCCAATACACATTTTATAACCGTCTTTAAATGTAAAGAACAGAGAGTTGTACCTTCCCTTCCTGCCAGCAATTCCATTTTTATTTTAAAAGGGTCATCACCTTCTCTGATTTTCAAATATGGTCATGAGCAAAAGTATTTGAGGATCTGGCAAATTTCATCCATAAAGCTGAGTGTGTTGCCCTGCCTGCAGGCACTCAGCACAATGGATAGTGGTCCCCCAGAGCAGAGCTAATATATACCTTCCCATACCAATTTCCTCTTGGATGTCAGCTTGGAGGGCATGACCAGAAAAATACATAGTTATATTTATATAGCATGGCCAAGATAATTTTATTCTGTGAAGGTTTCAACTGATGCTTCAGCTCCCCAGTGCCACTGCCGTTTGTGCAATTTGGTGTGCAGCGGATTTAAGGCACAGAAATGAAAAAATGGTCTTAAAGTCACTTCTGGCAATCTCACACAGACCATCAGGCTCATGATAGATGAGTAGAGCGGAAGAGGATTTTTTTTTTGCTCTCCACACTCTAGGAGCCATCTCTGGGAAAATGATAAAGCAGTGGAACCAAAAAAACTCTATGGGAAAGAGGAGCTTTTAACCAAAAAGCTGCTCAGGTTAGACAGAATTCCTGAAAGTGGTCCCATAGATATGTATGTACATCAGGGTGCACTGTATACACAAGACACACACAGATCCTACATCAGCATCAAAAAACCAGTCTGGGGATGGGAGATAGAAACTGAACAGCTTTGCTGTCTCCACCACCAATCCAGCTCATCATTCTTCTAAAGCCCTCATCTGGAGCTCAAGAGAAAGGATGAATCACAGTCATGCTGGGGCTGAGGAAACCAGGACTGCTTCTTTCAGCTTGAAGTACTTGGAACTACAAATTACGGCTTTGTCTATATTTTACTGAAATATCTCTTTAAAAATATTTAGATTAGCCTTGAGTTTCACACTCCAGCACAGCTCCTGGAGTTCTGGTTCCAATTTCAGTAGGTTCAGTTCATGTCCCTCAGTTCCACTCAGTTGAACACAGCAAGAGCCAAACACTCCTTATGACATTCAAAGGCTCAAATCCCCATATCAGTTCAACTTTCACATTTGCAAACCTCTAAAGACAAGGTGATGGCAACTTCCAAAGACCACCGAGGCTGTTGTAGACTTGCCTATGGGTACAAGAAAAACAGTTGGAGACAAAAACCAGCTGATTGTGAACTTAGCTATAAACTACATTAAACCCTAGCAGCAGCTAACATAAGCCAGCACTTCTCTACAAGATTAACAAAACTGTGCAAATCAAATGTAGGCATCTTGAATTAGAAATGAAAAAAACACCCTTAAGCCATTCCAAGAGGTGAAGAACCACTGCTGGGAAAACAGCACCATCTGTCCTGCAGAAGAAAACAGGCACACTATAGGGAGATGGCAGATGAGAGGGATATGAAACAGCAGCACTGCAAAGCTACCACCAATTGCAGATCTTGTCAGAAACATACTTTTGAACGTCACGGCAGAGGAGGAGGATATACATTTATTTATTTATTTATTTATACACACACCACCAACTTTCTCCTCATGGCCCAGAGCAGTATTTTTCTCTCTCCTGGAATCCATTCAAAAAAAAATACAATTTTCAGCATTTCCAAATGTCAAAATCTCCAGAATTTGTTTATTTGCATTGTTCTCCCCAAGTTTACCCTCCTGTCACTACTAACCCCCTTCCCTTAAAAAGCTCTCTTTTCATATGTCACAGACCTCTCAATTCTTCCCTAAACAGTGCTACACAGCACATAACCTTTGTCCCTTTTAAGTTGCTATTGCTGTTCATTCTTGTAAATATTATTCTAGTCTTAACTTGTTCAGAAGGCACCCTGAATAGTGTATGTCTTTTATGAAATACCCTCAGTGCTGTTTAAATCCTCCCTGTCATTTTTTTGAACTTTGATGCTAATACACAGTCAACAGTAATCATATTTGGGTATTTTACTGTCATGGTATCAACCCAGAACATCCACAGAAATCTAAAACTTCTTCTGTAGTCTCACTTCAGCATCTGTCTTGATAATTAAAGTATAAGTTCAGTTTAGATCAATGTTCTTATACATTATTTTTTATTTATTCAGGCTGAATCAAATTGTATTCAGTTGTGTGGTACATATCTGTTGGGTTATATATCTCTCCTTCATTCACTCTATTCTATTTTCCCACTCTATTAACATCTGCAAATTTAATTAACATACTCTTTACGGTACTGATTCTCTCATATTTAAAGATGTTAAATAAAACCAAAAGTGACAGGTAGCCTCATGAAACCCTATTGGACAACAATCTCTAGACTAAGATTGCCTCCAACTTTTAAGATTTTCTATGCTGATTTTTAATCCATACTGCAGTGTTTATGGTCACACTTCAAGACACCTAAATTTCTATCAAATGCTTCAACATTTGCAAATACTACATGAATTACACAGCATTCACCTGCAAATGCCAAGTATTTTGTATTCATGACTTTCCCTTTCAGAATTACAAGAAAGGTGACATAGTTTAGATAATTAGCATTTCTCTACTTGAAAATATGTTTATGTGTAAAAAGATCAACTTCTAAAATTAATTTTTCTACATTCAGAGCTCTTGGTTAAATAACAAGACTTCCACTGCTTTTACAGAGAAAAAAAAAATCATTGTTTCACACAATTCCAGATATTTATAACTACTTCATGTACAAACCAACTGTTTTCAGTTGTTTTTCTAGCAATTCATCATCAAACAACAGCTTATGTACTTCTCACAGACATATTTTCAATGTTATCAAATAGTCTCTGTTTTCTTGCATTTTTAGTTTTAAAATGGCACATTTACAAGCATTTGCACATTGAAGCATGACAAGTGACCACGAGCCTGTTTCCCTGCCAGCAGTGCCCCTTGCAGCTGGAGCTCTGGCAGGCAGCCACACCAGGGGCAGGGGCAGGGGCTACAAACGCACAGCGCGGTCTGGCAGATGGGAGGTGACTGCAGCAGGTTGTGTCCCCAGCCACCACTTAAATGCAGGGAAAAGACACTTGGTTGTGTAAAACACACAGACAGAAGCCTACTGCATGCCAGCACACCTTTAAGAAACACAGGACATTATGTTAGCATGCCTACGATCAAAGCTGGAAGAATGGATAACAGAGGAAAGAACACAAGCGAGCCACCAGAAAAAAATCTTGCAACAAAGCAGAAGAAAGAAGAAAAGTCTTTACTTTCCTGGTATAATTTTCAGTTTCTTTTAATAGAACCTAAGTTTCCCATTTCCCCAACTATGACTGCTCAATGACTTTGAAATTCAGAAATAAAAAAACAACCTGCCACAGTCATATTTTAATAATGAGGTAATGTTATATCCTTATCTTGAAAGGCCTTTAAAATAACAATCTTTCTTCTCTTTCTCTAATATTCTTTCTTCTTACTTTTGAATACTAGGATCCAGGAAGAAAATTATGATTGCACCCTGAAACTCAATTTACTTAGACACTGACTTTTAAAGCTAATTAGGGAAAGATCTTTAAAACTGAAATTAAAATTTAATTACCTTCACCCTCTCCGTCTCTTTTCTCTGGGCTCTTTTCTAAAATGCAAATATCTTTGCATGCCAAAAGAAAAGACAAAAATGTCAGATTTTACAAATGTTCTACTCATCTCTGTCAAAAAATTGTGTTTCAGTATATTTTAATGAGCTGCAGTCTCAGGGTTTTGGATATGTTCTTCATTATTTCCTTAAAATATGCTGGATTACCTCTTTACCTATTTTCATGCTACTGCTACATATGTAAGAAAAATGCACTTCTAGTCCCCCAGATGCCAAAATTTTTGCAAAAATTTTTATCTTACTTTTTCAAACAGTTGTGTGACAGCAGCAAACATCATCAACTTTGCTGCTGCCGAAGTTATTTTGTTTTCAATAAGGATCATGAGTTGCTAATATTATTATGATTGATATTTAGTTATATTATAATGAAGACACTGTATTACACATCTTCATTCATTCTGCAGTGCAAGCAAGAGTTTACAGCAACAGGAACAAATTCCTGGCTGCTCTGAGTAGATAAAACTTCAGCACTCTGAGACACAGGAAGGAAGCTGGCAGATATTTTTCTTACCACAACTTTGAAACATCCCCTGAAACTTAATGGAAAAATTCCTCATAAATGTTAGTAAACATAATGCAGTGCTATGAAAACTGTTGATTGTTTATGGTCTAAACGCTTTGGGTAGGCTCAGAAAAGAAGGAAGACATTTGCAACGTTTTCCTGGATAGAAGAGAAAAAATATAGATGCAACAATAGGATTTAGATTGTAACTTGAACAGCTCAGTTGGGAAGAATGAGGAATGTTATAATGCGTATAATACACAATACAGTTCTTTCATCAGTGAGTTTCAGTCAGAGAAAACCTGCTGTAGTTGCCAATGTCATGACCCCTGTCCGGTCCCCAGGCCACCACTGTGCTTTTATGTGAGGAGGAAAAGGGCTGAGGAGAAGGCAGTACCCTGCAGCATCAGATATTAGGGGTTCAGTACTACTTGTTAGTCTATGTCCATTTCTGACTTATCAGAGAATAAAGTTTCTTTCAACATCTGTTGCCAAAACAGCCTTGTACATCACTACATGACCCCACGCGTGAAGTGACAATTCCTATGTGGATCATTTGCAGATGTCAAAGAGTTAAACAGGCTTAATTGCAATTCAGCAGGTATGTGTGTAATTAGCAAGAGATTTGTCACTACACAAGTCCTTACAAAGCTGGTACTGGAATGTCTCTCCTTCCCTACTCCCCATGAAAACCTAATGCCTCATTCACTGGCTCATGAACTACATCACAAATTGACTTGACAGAAAAGTAAAGGCCTGCACTGCCCAGAGGGCTCCAGAGCCTGCAGGCTGTCCATCAGCATCCCCTCTGTGGGAACTGCCCAGTGAAGGAAATCCTACACACCAGCCACTCTCTAGGAAGGAAATGAAAATCTGCAGCGTTTTTACCAAGATTCAGAATGGGGAAAAAAACCCCAAAGTTCTGAATTGGTAAGAAATCATGATGGTACCATCCCTGAACAGTCTAGCGTGTACACACGGTATGGTAAATTAAGGGTGGAAGCAGGGATCCTACTGGTGTCTTAATTACAGGAGCTGTGAACAAGTTAAGCATGATGGTTGTTTACATCAGTTATTTTTGAAGCAGAAAGGGAAGAGGTATTCCTTTGCCAGTCATCAGATGAATGCTCAATCTTTGGAGGTGTCTGGCTGTTAATCTGCTACCTCTCCATTCTTGTGTGGAGAAGTCCCTTGCCACTGAACAGGCACTTGGCAACTCTCCTTTTTAGGCTGGGGTGAGCATGGCTTGCTCCAGCTTTGCTCCACTGCAGAGAAGTTCAGGAGTCATCAAGAACTGAGCTGGGGGCGTTTTTTGAGATATAAAAACAATGCTGTATATCACAGGCCACTGTCAAGCTGGAGAAGGCAACAATTTGGGGATATCAGTGCCTGGAGGTGGATCTGAACCTGAGTTACACAAAATCCAGATAGCTTCACTACAGAAATTATTTGGATTAATTTTTAACTGAAGCATAATAATTGCAACAACCAAGGAAACTCTACCACAATCATTTAAAGGGTTAGGGTTTTTGAACAGAAATTATATGTGCATGGCTACATGCACAAAATTCCAAAAAAAAAAAATAGAACATGTGGGAAGGAATAGACTCTATGCACACTACTGAGTTTCCAACACAGTAAACAAAATTTACAACATCTATAATAAGACAGAGTGAACGTAGTCCTGAACTTCTATTAAAAATTACCAACAGCTTCTGCAATGTTAATGGCACTTGCTCTTGTTTCGACGACAGAAACATTTACTAGGATTATTAGAAGCATGTTTGTACATTCATGAAACATGCTCTCATTATCAAATGCTCTCGTTATCAAGTATCTGTGAGTTAACATTCCACTGAACTCCTATCTGCTGCTGATCACCAAGAAGAGCAAAAGATCTCAAGCAGAAGTATGAAAAGGCCACATCATGCCACCCCATGAGCTCAGATAAACAAAATTTATCAGAAGGCTCTTCTGCACGCAGGGACTAATACAGCTCAAAGGCAAAGCACAGAGCACAAAGATCTCAAGAATATTATTTTCTGTCATTCAGTTGCAAGAGTGAAGCTGAATCCCCACAGACAAATCAAACATTTGCGTGTTTAAGTAATGAACCCTCCTCATCCACAGGGGACGCAGGGCAGTGGAGCTGCCATGACCATGACGTGGGAGGGCAGATTGTGTTGCTCTGCAAGTACAGGGATGTTCTGCCTGACCTTTCACTGGGGCAGGTCAGAGAACAGCCTGAATAGCTGCAAAGTTTGGTGACTACACAAAACTAATGGTGACCAAACATGGTCTTTCCAACCACAGAGTGGAGAATAAGAAGCTCCAGCTTCAACACAACATGCCAGAATCTTCTCATTAATTCTTAACGTTAAAGATCACCTTCTGCAGAAAACTCCGGTGTTCCCAGTAACCAAATAGTAAGACAATTTACACTACACTGGAAGCTGTTTTTAAATTGTTCAGATAATGCCCACAATGGGACAATAACACAAATGCCTGCTGTTCTCCACAGGCTGACAGACCAGCAGACATCCTTAATTCTTTTTTAGATATCCCCTTACTGTTTAAAACCATGCCCAGTGAACAGTAGGAAACTAGCGCTGCTTGAAGTATGTGCCAAGTTGAGCATCCTTACATGTACTTTTCAAAGTCCCCTACAACAACATGGAGCATAAATTGTTCTCTTTTGGAAATGAAGAACATTTTCTACACCTTAGAAAAACTCTGGCAATGTCTTTTTTTTTCTTTTTTTTTTCTTTTTTTTTTTAATTTTTATTTCCCCTCTGGTTTTATTTTCCCCCATTCCTCTCCTTCTACATCCCTGGAAACATGGAGTTACACTGCATGCTTAATTATGTGCCTCTCACTCCATTTTTTTTTATTTTGCATTGCCACATCTGAAGACAGTATAAAATTATTCTTAAAGTTCAAAACCAAGAATAAGCCAATAGAAAGTGCTTCAACTGAGGTTCAAAAGGAAATCTTGCTACATGAAAGACAGTTCGTGAATTTTTGGATCAATGACTTTTCATGCTTGCAGTTGCCAAATTTCATTAGAATTTGTGATTGGTTCTAGCTCAGAGATGAAGATCATCTTTCTTAGTGGAGAAACAGCTTTAGCCAAAACTAACAGAAGATATTTACTGAAATACTATGGTATATATTTTGTGCCAGAATTTGTCAGATTCCCAGCAGCTAACTTTTCCAAGCTGTTTCCACACCACAAGGCTCTCTCATCTCATCCTAGAATGTGCTACAATCATTTCAAGTACCTGCATGCAGAAAGGGCACATGAGGTGGACAAATTTTATTTTACAAAATCTATAAATATTTATTATTATTATTATTATTATTATTATTATTCATTTTATGCTATTAAGGAACTCTCATTTTGTTTCATTCTTCAAAAGAGATTAATAAGGTAGTTATTTTTCTGCAGCCCAAAATATATAGATACACTGAAATGAGAAAAAGAGCGGACTACCAGTATATTTTACTTGGTCTTCTTCCATTTGCATGAGTAATTGGAGGTTGTCACTTGAACATGAGGAATGCCAACAGATTCCATGGAAAATCAATAGCTCAAGACAGGTTATCCTGGAAATGCCCTGCAAGAAGTTAACTGGACAAGAGCACTCTGCAAAACCCCCCACTCTGCACTCTACACTAAGCAGAAGAAAACATGTTGTTCCAACTGGTGTGGCAACTGCCTGGCTTATTCTGCACCTGAACCCAGACAAGCACCTGTGCACTTGTGCACCTCACTCTCTCCCAAGAGCTCCCTGCAGAAAGATTGTAAGTTAACAAAATCTCTGCTGAGGATGGACAGACAGAAAACCAGGAAAACAAAGGAACTACAGGTGTTCTAATTCCCATGAGCCCGTGGCCCAGGTTGCTTTTCACTTGGGCTGAGGGACAAAGTGCTCACTTCCCTGAATGCCACACACTCAAACACAGCCCTGCAGTGTCAAGGATAACAACCTCAGTCCATGGGAAAATGCATCCAGGAGCAAAGCAGGAATATGGAAGGGTCACTCTCCATCCAACTGCCAACATGGAGATGCAAAGGAAGAGCTACTTCTCTAGCTAAGTGCCCCATCTGCACTGGGATACCAGCCAGGATGCACAGGAGAGCTGTAAGAGCATATGGCATCCAGTCCTCAGCATCCACGGGCTTCCCCTACCCACCCTGTACCTGCATATCCATAAGATGCTCCTGTTATAGCCAAAAATAAAATTCAGTGTAATAATACTTTAAGCATAAGTTAATTCTTCACAAAGGCTCTGTGTAATGCAATTCCTCAAAATTTTCCACTCCTCAAAAGAAAGTTACCTTGCATAACCACTAAAAGAAAGCCACAGAGAGAAGAGAGCCATCTCCTGTACTGATGGAGCTATTTCTTTAACCTACCTGAGCGCAAAGGGTTTTAGGAAACAAGTCTTATTAACATCATTTTTATATTATAGTAGAATTTAGAACACTTCCTAGTAATAAGATCTTCCTATCATATTGATTTTCATTCCATGCATCCTTACATGGCTTGTGCAAAACACCTGGCCATTCACAGAATAAACACAAGGAAGATGCACAAACAACTGTGAGTGGAAGAACACCCATAGGCTCTCACAGATCATCAACTTCTCTGCAGCGTGCACCACACAGTCAATGTGCTTCCAGCAGGAACCACCTCTGTTTTTTGAAGTGCTTAATTAAAAATCTGAAAATCTACTCACAGTGTTCTCATTCTACACCATTTTCACATTAAATATGGTGCTTCTGATTAAAACCACTTTACTGGTTAATAAAAGTAGTTATCTTGTGTTTTATGTAAAATAAGAAAACAGAAAAATAGGTTATTATTGTTGAGCTACCTTTATGCAATCTCTGAAGGCAGAGTATTTTTATAACTATATGAGAGCTAGTGTATTTAATATTTCATATGAGATGTCAAAAATCTACTGCATTAAGTAACATCTAAGATACTTATCACCACAAATACAAAGGCTACCTAAAACAGACAGTGCTCTTGCAGATGTTTTTAAAAGTAATTCCAGAAAAGTAAACTTGTATTCATACAGATACATATTATCTTTAGTTGGGATTTTGCCTGTAGAAAAACTGAAACATCATCTTTTATACCATTCACATAAACACAAAACATACTTCTTTAATGTTTCTCAAAGGAAATAGTTTTCTGAGGACAAGTTCATTACTCTTGCATCCTTCTCTGGAATTTTTAGAACTATTTTAGAAGTTACTAATTCATGACAAAGTTCATTTTTTTTGTCATCTTAGATTTTGATTCATGTATTTTTCAAGCTTTTGAAAATACTTCCAAAGGATGTTTAACATTTTCATTCTCAAGCTCAAACTTAGGAGAGAAAACTTAACCATTGGTCATGCAACACATACAAAATTCAAACTTTCTCAACAATTTTAAAAAGGAAGCAAAGACATATGTGGGAAGTGAAGCCTGAATCTTAATGGAGGGTATTCCATCCCTTCCACAACATTTCCAATAAAAGTGGGGGGTTTTTATCCCGCAAAAGCCAACAAAGCAAAAGACCACTCATGGAGGAACAACTCCTGGCTGCAGGTATTACAAAGCACTCAAGAGGGGAACAGATTGGGCTGCACCTTGTTCCATGCCCATCATCAAGCATGCCTCACTAACCCCCCTCAGTTTTTATCACATCTTGGAATACAACCATCATTGTACTTTTCTGTGTGACTACTATGGCAACTCTAATTTAGGGGAGATTAAAATAAACCAAACAGATGTATGTGCTTTTTCTGAGATGACCAAAACCATTTGTGCAAAGGAAGACTGTTCTCGTGTTCCTAAGAAGCAGCTGGGTTATCTCAAATAAGAATGCTGGACTAAAACCACCTGTCAAAGAGCTTTTTGCTCTTTCCACATAGCTGGAGGAGGAGGAAAGCAGTTAAACATCTTGGAGAGCTCTGTTGCTCCTCTTCAGCAGCAACACCTCAGCAGGGCTGGAAATGGGAGCTAAAACTATCCAAGCCCACACGCATTCAGATGTCCACATTCCTCACTCCTGGTCGGCACAGGGAAAGCACTGGGATGTTGGCCCCTTGGCCTGCTAACTCCAGGAGAAAGGAAGAGGCAGAGATCATGAGACTGATCATGATTATGCTCAGCACATCCAACACCTGCAGGGAGGTACATAATATCTCCACCAGGTCACTGGACCAAGCTGTCACAGATCACCATAAAACAGTCCCCTTTCCAACCACAGACATTTTGCAGTTCTTGTCCCTGTGCACATTTTGCGCTTTAGGAAGTCCTGTGACACAGACTGAGAGGACAGAGCGTCACCTTTTCAGTAAATGGCACTTCCCAACCCCCTTCCTGAGGGTTTTTTAATTACTTTGTTTCCCTTTTCACACTACAGCAGAGGAAAAGGAAAGAACTGGACATCATACGCTTTGAATTGCATTCTGGTGGGATTCACCTAGAGATGACTGAAGGATAACAAGCTTAATCCACAAAAATATAATACTAAGTTCTTTAACAAAATACACTTTAGCAGATTTGCTATCAAAGAAAGCCAACCTCTCTGTTCTCAAACTGAAGGATTAAAGTCTTTGCATGAACAAAACAAACAAAAAAATTCTTGGATCAAAATTCACTCAGCAGCATGAGCCTGAAAAAATTTTCCTGCTGATTTACTACATGGCAGTTGCTTGTCTAGCCTTTCCAAACAGCAATCTAACATCAGTGTGAGGACAGCAAGAGGGAAAATTGCTGCCTAAGTGGCAGGTTTGTTATTGTTTGACAATTCTAAAGAGTTCACTAGAAACTTCTAAAAAGAGCATCTTTAATTCCCTGAAATTACTGATAATCGGCCAAGTGAATGGAGAACAATTATGAGGAAAATTGAATGCTTCCAAATGCCAATTTGCTGTATATCCTGAATGAATATTGCATAAGCATTTCTAGTCTCTTGCTGTAAAAGCAAAGGATGAAAATCCTAAGCCTACAGGCAGTCTTGCATGGCTCTCTTCAGAGATTTCTATATCAATTTTGCATTTTATAATCGTACTCCGCATTTATGCGGTGACTTACATATTTAACCTATTTTTCTCTCAAAAACCCCCACCACATCTGTCAGGTAAACTGTCTTCTGCATTAAATGTTCAACAATAAGCAGTCACACACAACAGCATGAAGCCCTAATACAGCCAGAGATACAAGCTGGTTTTCTTACTAATTAAGTCAGAGCACACTTGAAGCCATTCTTGCAAAATACAGTCTTAGGAATATTTTGTAATATAGCTAATACCAGCAGTTGGTCATAAAGTACAGTAAAGAGAATAAATACTCTGGGAAGAAAAGGGCTCAAAACATCCATCTTTTTAGCTGAGGTGAAACAGATCAGTTTCTATTAAAGGGCCAAGAAAGCATTAAAAATTAATCCAGAGTTTTTGTCAGCCTCAGTTTCCTGGGTAGCAGCTCATTCGCTAGCCAGTCCCACAGGAGAACACCACCATCCCAAGCCATGGTGACTCAATCAGCTGCTGTCCATCCTCCTTAGTCTGCACTTCCTCTGCACCAAGGAGGAGCTGAATCAAAAAATAAATGCAAAAAAAAAAACCTTTACAATTATTTTTCTCCTTTTAATCCTTAAAAAAATCGAAACACACAACAAAGCAAGACAATACAAATCTCACCAAGTGAACACACTCCACCTACAAACAAAATGTAGGGTAGGGATGAATGGGAAACGTGGCTGCTGGGAGGTTTGCAGGAACAAAGGGTATTGGGGCAGTATATACAGATTTCTGTGGCAGACAGGATGGGAAGACTACAGAATTGGTGGTAATGGAAACTGTAAACAACAAGAGAGGGTGCAGCTGGAAAAAACTGCACAAAAAAAAAAAAAAAAAGAAGGTTAAGAAAACAAATACAGAAGAATCTTAAAATAAGAAAAGCATAGGTCCAAGAACACAAAAATCATTCGTTACACACATTGCAGCACTACTGTGAGACTCCAAACAAGACTCATAACTCAAATCCTGAAGACACCCTGTGATCATCCTGTCAAACACTTATATAAGCCCAGGTACACCATGCAATAATGTCTGCATTTAGTCTTTTAAGTTCTGTTGGAAATACAGAAAAATATTGACTTCAATTTCAAGACTTTAGGAGACAGAGAATCCATCAAAGCCCCAGGACTGTCATTTTTAAAGCTCCACAATTCAGTGAATGTCTTCTATGTCAGACAATCCACAGTTTGTGTTTCAGGAAACGTAATTCAAAATGTCATCATGCACTTACACAAATCTAACGTTACACACTACCATTTCTCATTTTGTGATTAACACTTGAGAACTAACAAAAGTGTAATCATGTGGGATAATCCTTCCTTTTTGTGTCTTTAACTTTTTTGTTGGGGTTTGTTTGGTTTTTTTTTCCTTCCGTTTCTGGCATGGACCAGGTCTCGGGTTCTACAGAGAGTTTTGCAAAGAGAAAGGGTGAGCAGGAGGGCAGCAGCAACCCACTCACTTTCTCTCTCATAGTCATACATCATTTACATGGGTCCTAGGGTAACTGTTTATACAGCAAAGTAACATCAAGGAAACAGTTATGTATTTTTATTTGTCCCCAGGGAGGTAAGCATTCCCTGCCACTAGCTCCCCTTCCTGCCCTCCCCCTGGCCTTTTCTGATCCATGCATCTTTGTTCTTTAATTCTTCGTGCCTTCTCTTTTCCATTCTCCTTCTGTTTCTGATCACAGGCTGATACAAAGTGGATGTCTCCTTTCTAAAATTTCCATGAGGCACCAAGTTAACCCAGATGCACTGGGTTCTCAATCTGGAAGTCAGCAAAGGGAAACAGAAGGAAGGAACATCAAGTCACCAGCTAACCTTCTCTCGGGTTAAAGCCTCATCCCATCACACGTGCTGAGCATCTCACATTCTGCAGCTTGATAACTACAGACAGAAAGCACAGAGCAGACAAAGAGCCTCCATCAGCAGGCCTACCTTTGACATTTCCTCACATTTCATTCTTAAAAATGACCCTTCAGGTATCTTACAAGCAAATGACAGAAAAAAACAGTGAGGGGAAAAAATCAAGGAAGGAAACACACAGCGATCAGTTTACATTGTAGTGAAAGTAATAAAATAGTTATGACTAAAATGAAACAAATGTATTTAATTGGGCCGGTCAAAAGGAAAATAAAATTGAATTAACCACGTGTATCTATGGATGAAAATTACCATCCCTCTAGCTAAAACTATGACTTTAAGAAATTTTTCCAAGGAAAGATAAATGAAACACTGTATTTAGTTTAAATGTTACACATACAAGGGGAAAAAAGGAAATACAGAAAAAAAATAAAAGCCCTACAAATACAGCTTTCCTTACAAAAGCCTTTTGATACAGCATGAGATGAATTATTGGATTTAATTACTTACTAAACTTACTAAATGCTGTAAAAACATGTGGTCAATGAAATGCCTTCCTCCCACAGATGTCTGAAACTCTGATCCTTTCTGAAGAAATTCTAACTATGTACCAATCTTATCTGCTTTCATACAGAAAACACTGAAAACCTGCTGTCCTAGAACTCAAGACATCTGCCAGATCTGGGAGCCATAAAGTAGGGAAAAATACAACATTGATTCACAAGGACTCGGTGCCTGTTAAACACAATTGGATTTGCCGAAAAACCTTGAAAGCATATGTACTGAGAAGATATTTAAAACATCTGGCAAAACCTGGATGAGGGGAGGGTGGAATACAAGCCCATAAAACAAGAGCAAATTAAAATACTTCATTAAAAATATTTTTCACTCTTAGTAAAACATCCCGACATTGAAAAAGAAAAACAGAAACAAATGGAGCAAAACCTCAGCCCTGGGAAAACTGAGAAACTGAACCTGGGCTATGGTACATACAGCATAGCACAAATTGCTCAGGATGAGTGAATCTGATGTACTGCCTTCAGGGTTTGAACAGTAATTTAATATTCAATTCATCCTATAAAAGGAATCCCATGCAAAAAATTCACATGCACAAAATCATTCTGGTAAACATGGAATGAAGACTCCTAGGAGCTGGCTTGCACACCAGCAGCCACCCAGGCAAACAGCACATAAACAGCTGCATTACAATCTACCCTGAAGTGACAGCCATTGGGAACTACATGGAACTTCCACACGGAGTGAAATCACACACACGAGCTCGGCTCTGCTCCGCTGGGCACAGCGCCGGCAGCCTGAGCTGCAGCAGGGACTGCAGGGTCCCAGCCCAGCAAGGCACACACTGCCACTGCTTCCCTCCTGGGCTCCAGGGCACGCTCTGGGCACAGTGACCCACAGCAAACCCAGAGCCTGCACCCTCAGGACAGCACCACTGAGGACAGGGCTCAAGCATGCACTGCTTTGGGACCTCCAATTTCTGTGCGTTCTCTGGATTTGCTACCACCACGACACACAACTGCACAGCAGCTGCCAACACACAGTGTGGGATAAACTCTTCAGCTGACAGTAGAAATACGCAGACCAAGCTGCAATAAACAAATATGAGTATTCCCAGCTGCAGTTCCACTGAAGTTTTTCCACCCTGTGTTTTTTTGGGCAATAGGTTTTTAAACAGTTCCATTTTCTCCTCCTTCCCTCCATTGCTGCTTACACATGGCTTCTCCTCCTCGAGCTCCTGGAGCAGCACCCTGGCAGTGACCTCTCCTCGAGCCTTCAGCTGCACGTCCTGCTCCCCCGGTCACTGCCGAAGCACAAACCAGAAATAATATCTCAGTACCAGCACTAACTGCAAACAGATTTTCCCCCTACCCTCAATGGGTGGAAGAACTGAAAATACCTATTACACTGTAATGTTCTGTTTTAAGCAACATAACAAAGAGCTATGGGAAAGCAGGATTACGGGAAGACTTTGCCCACTTGTGTTTTATTACTTTAAAGGTGAAGTTAAAATAGAGGTAGAGGTAAATCATCTACATGTACAATGCTCACAGAAATATTGCCTACTATGTCAAACTAGAGCCGTAACTTTATTCACTCACTTAATGGATATTTCCCATGGATAAATGTCACGCAGTTCATTTGACAGAGCAGTTTCATGGCTTTTTCACTGCAGTAAGACCTTCATTTTTATTTATTTTTCCACGAGTCAAGAGCCCAACTAAAATTTTAAATAAAACATGAAGAGACTATACTATATAAGACCCTTCAGATGGAAATCATTGTGAAAGTCAGGCAGTGTTTGACCTACAATCTCTCTGTCATCTAATGAAAGTCTTAAACATCAGAGCTCAAAATGGGAAGAGAAGAAGCTAACATCATTTTTATATTTGGTGGAGAAAGCTTTCATATGCAGAAAACCTCCAAAAAGCCCAAAAGCAGAGAGATCAAGTCAGGACTTACTGAAAACACTGAAAGACTTATTTGTGCATTATATATGGCTGGTTAACAAGGCACATGTGTCCATTTTCCAACTTGTTAGAAACTGATAAACATAATTTTGTTCTTTTATAATCTACTAAAAAGAACTGCCAGCTTTGCTCCAAATGTTGTTTCATTTGAAACAGTTTCAGCAGTTGTTGCCTATCATTATTCTGTCTGTAAACTTGCAATGCATTGACTTTAATAGCCTATATTTGAGGGATGTTCCTTTACACAGCCACCCATTCCAGAAGCTGAGTGTGTGTACAGAGAACGTTCCCAAGTCCATGGGGAGCCAGGATACCCTGAACATTGGGAAAGGCAGGATGGCTGTAACACCCTGCACAGTGTGGGAGGGAATGGGGTACAGAGACGCTCGACTGCACAGAGCAGTGAAAACAACTCATATGCTTCAGACCTCATTAACTCTACATCATGTTTATTCCTCCAGATTTGGACTGGCTTTCAGTGCCACATGGCACCTCTGATGCTTCAGCATCTGAGAGCACATGGCAAGAAAAAGCACAGACACCCTTCTGCAGAGGTTTACCCATTTGGGACCAGCACCACAAAGTGACCAGATACCAGGGCCAGACCCAAGGCAGATGGCACTGTTGGTTTAACCATAAAATTCCATTAATGTGTCTCAAACCCAACCTCACTCTGAAAAAATACTGAACATGGGACTTTGTGCATTCATGACATACTGTCAACCCAAATATACTTCCCAAGCATAATTAGGGTTGTATAGGAACATCCTAGGGCCATGCAAGACTGCTCAGTAAGTAAAACTGAGAAGCTGTTTGCTTTGTAAAATGCCACTTAGCCTTTCTCTTCCAAATTTGCAAAGGCAACATCCTACTTCATAGTAATTTTTTTTTAAAATCTCTCATGTAAGAATTTATTTCCACAGTGTGAGTTAAATCACAGGCAGGATGGATTTGCAGACATGTATTTTGGAACTGGTCAACTCCACTTCTCTCCCAACAAGAGAGATTAGCCAGTGTAGCCAATGGTCCTTTCACCCTGAAATAAGCTGCAAAACAGGTCAGATGAATGCACCCTAAAGGTGTCCAAGAATAAGAAACTGGGTTGCCTTGAGCATTTAGCTCAGATGCAGAACCTGAAGTCTGTTGGTATTATCCTCATCCATCACGTCTGCTTTGAATCAGCTATTGCCCAGCAATTGCCAAAAGAGTCCAATTTTACTCTCAGTTGTGAATATGAACAGTGCTGCACAGAGAACTGAAACAAATCCAGTGCCTCAGGATAAGGTTTTAATGGTTGATCGAAGTTTGCTTTGAGAAGCCTTGTTTCTGACTCACATGCAAAATGTTTGGAAGTTAATACAAGCTTGCTCTTGATGTCTTTGTATAATTCTTTACCATATGCATTTGAGCAGTAGTAACATTTTTACCTAAATGCTACTGTTTGCTTTTGTTTGTAAACCCACATGGTCCCCAACTCCCTGTCTACGTATACAATCATTTTTATTTTCTGTCAATTGTCACCCTGAATTTCTACAGCCTTCAGAGAAATTTTAAAGCCTTCTGAGAATCTCTGGAGTTTTCTAACTTTTCTAAAACTTTTCAAATGTTTACACGTGAAAGTAGAGTCTTTCAAGGACTTGTAGGAAAAAAAATCTTTGTTTACATTCCTCTCTCGGGGAGAGACCTTTGATGGACTTTTGTCTCTGCCAGTGTGGATGGAGAGGTGGCAACTTCTCCCTGAATCCAGAGACAATCCCTGGAAAATTACAAAAACCCTAGTTGTAAATAAACTTTCTCTTTCTCGCCTTTGAAGCTCACTTTGTGTGCTGTGCCTTCATTCCATGTCCTGTTGTGACAGTCAATTCAAACCTATTTGTTAGAATTAGGTGCCCAAATCCATAACAGCGGCTAGAAACACAGACCTGGAACACAGCTCGAGTTCCCATTCCCTCCAACCCCAAACAGCCCAGCTCTGGCATCAGCCCAGGCAGTAAGAGCAAGGTGGCGACTGCGCCACCAAGGGGGATCCCACCTGTCCTTGCAGTGTCACAGAAGGGGAGCTGACCTGAGGGTCCCTGGCTGCAGAGCACTGGGGACACTGAGCTACACTCAGTCAGCCCAAGCTGTGACAGCAGGAGAGCAGGTGCAGGGCTCGTGCCTCGTTCCCAGCTCAGAACAGTTCCATGGGCTGAAGCCCAGCTTGTCACCACCACAGCATCCAGCACCAGGGGTAAAAAAGAGGAAAGTTTTCATCAATACATACACTTTATTCTCACCCTGAATGCTTCATCTGCCCCTAGCATAAAAACCCACAGCATTCTGAAGCTGGCACTCATCTTAATTGCATAATTTATTTAAAATTTACAGCAAGAGATGAGCAGGAGAAACAACGAATTTTATATTTGTTTCAAGTATGAAATAAGGCAATAAATTAATGGAAAGTTATTTCTCACCCACTCCTTTATTTCAATATCATGTTTCAGTCCCTTTCAGGGCATGAGAGTGAATAAAAAACAACCCTATTCAACTAGTAGCCATCTGTCTCTCTCTCATCCTCCTCAAACGAGCATGTCAAAAGACATAGAATTTAAAGCAACTTTTTCACAGTAATCACCCAAAGAGATGGACTATCTCCAAAACACATCCCCATTAAAAAAAATAGAAAAAAAAAGTGTGTTAATGTGCTGCAAATGTAATAAGGAAGAGAGCAGGAAGATCCCTTGTGAATTATGAACAAAAGCAAGCAACAATTCTCATATTGAAGCAAAAGTTTAGCCTCATAAAGGATATACTTTAATATCTTAAAACATTGGGCTTGTGATCAAAAATATCCACGTTTTTCTGGCAGGGCGACACACGCACAAGCTGATGCATTTAACACAGGGTAGCAACACAGCCGGTGCAGCACAGAGCCCCCAGCACACACCCCTCTTCATTAACTCTAAAACACCAATCCCACAAGATCAGCCTACTTAAGACCAAGTGAGTAATTAAGTACATTTGATAAACTTTGCATCCTCTCCTGAGGAAAGATTTCTCATGAGTAATTAATGTCAGCTGCCCACCCCTCACATCCCTCCAAACACCATTCCTGTTGCCTCGAAGCAAAGCAAAGCAGGACTGGGATACCAGTTACTGTTGCAGAACAGTGGCTCTAGATGCCACTAAGGATGCCATGAAGCATGCTGTTTTATCACATTTCAGAACAAGTATCTATAAATACCGCAAAAGGTTTTAGAAAGTGTTGAGTAAAAAAAATGTAATATGTACATATGCCTTCAGAGAGTAAAAAAATTTCACAGGGTGGTCATCTGTATTGTGAGAAAGCATTCCTACTCATTTCAGATTCACGTTCCTTTGCCTTCACTGTGCTCCTCATTTGCTTATAATGAAATTACAGGAAACAGAGGAGCAATCAAGACAGTATCTATTTTAAGAGTTATTACACTTACTGATACAATACTTACTGATGTGTGATGACAAACTCTTTAAATAAACAGTTAGCTTTATCTCAATAGTATTAAACCTGCAATACCACAATATGACAGACTTGAGCAGCTACACTGCAACATTTGATTGGATAAAATGGCATCATATTTTTGCATACACAAAAATAGAGTTCCATTAAGGAAAAAGTTGCCTTTCATTTAGAGAAAGGGAAAATAAAACCCAACAACCACCACATGAGTGCTGAAGTATTCTGGGAATACAGCTCCGATTTCCACAATAGCTTGTTGTTCAAGTGATCATTAAATCTATTTAAGATGTCAAATTTAGACTAATGTCCAAACCTAACTTCTTAAACTATTCAAATTCAATACTTAGATCTTCGTAACTCCTCCTTATGATCTCTCTTGTACTATGTTCTCTAGCTATCTCATACCTCTAACCAGGTATCAGATACAAAACTGTATTTTTATTATTTCTCATTATTAGTACTTGTAGATAGAAGTCTTCACCATATGGAATAACATCTTGAAATGCACCACAATTACTCAAGTTTCCTCTAGAGAACCAATAAGTTCTAAAATTTTTTACTTTATTGGTTTCAGGGATTTTTTTAATCCCACTAGAAGCAACAGTATTTTGCTTGCTGGTATACCAAGAAGATATTAAAGGTTAATTTAGAAACTTAAGCAGTTTAAGATCCATTTGTTTTTACAAACGTGTCACAGTCTCATCAAAAACACATGGTTTTTAAACTGCTCAACAATCCCAAATTAACAGCAGAGCACTATGCTTGGAGAAAACACCAACTGGAGATCACTGAAGTCAGAACTGTGCTCTACAAAGATCAAATTTAGCCTCATGGAAGAAAACGGCACCTGGTACTGATTTTTTGATTCAATAACTCTGGCTTTTAAACAATCATATCCCTCACAGAGCTTTAGGGATAAAATGTGATAAGAATTCCTGAAGGGCGAGAGCAGCAGAAGGTGAGGAAACATACTCTGCTAAATCTTCTCAAACTCCAGTGCATGAGAAACCTTCCTTATTCAGACACTAACAGCTGAGGTGTAAGCCTCAGTTCAAGGTTCTTTCTGTATTATCCAACACAGTAAAAGAAAACTAGGAGAACCTGACAAGGGAGTAATCGTGGCAATGATGGTTTGGAAATCTTTGTATTTCATTCCTGGAACGTCACTGAAACAACGGGCATCTGAACACCAATGAAGGTTACCAAGGAAATACACCATGGAAAGCTGAGCTGATCCAAAACTCCACAGAGGGAGTAGAAAACCTCCCCATGACTTCAGCAAACACTGTCTGTAAATCCCAAATCTTTCATTATAAATGTGGATGACTTTCTCTGTATTTTGTAATCAGGTATTTAATCCCAGAGATAACTCGATCTGATAAAGCTCCTAACATTTGGGTTTGGATGAACTCATCTCTCTCTTCGTCCATTTGTAATCTCTCGATTCCTTAGTTCTTCAACATTTGAAAATATCTTTATTTCCATACATAAAGATAACTCAGAGTTGTGTTAAGAGTCATGGAGACATAAACAAAAATGAAAAAGTTTCTAGTGGCCATATGTGGGAAAGAGTGCTGAAATGATCATCATTTTTGAGACCAGAACAAACATGAACTCACCTCTGCAGTTCTTTGCCAACACACTAATATGGACTAGTCCAAATTATGAAACCAAAGCCCTTACCTTATTAATATTACATATTCTCAGAATACACATTTTGGACTCTAGATAAATACTTGTATCAAATCAGTGAAGTGACATATTTAAAGCAATTTTTAAGTTCTTGAAATTCACACATTTATGCACTCCCATCTTTAAAAGGTTTGCTTAGCACTGGATTTTTTGAACGCTCCAATTTGAGATGCAAAGACATACACACTGTTACAGTGGACGCAAGAAATGGCTCAGCTGGGGTCACCAAACAACCCGATGGCTTAGCCAGGAACAGGACAGACTGCCCCCAGCAGCCCTCCTGCCTCAGAGCACAGGGCAGGACAGTGCTCAGCAGCATGCAGATCCTGCCTCTGAACCATTCCCACAAATACTGCCTTGCTGCATGAGGTGTAAGCATGTTTTTTAGCCCTATGGGTTACAAAACATTGCGCTTGCTCAGGAAATGCCAACTCTCCTTCTCTTATCAGATAGGAAGAATGAGAAAAATATTGACATATTTGAAGACTTGGATCCTACCAGTTTTTATCTTTCCTTAACTAAATAAACCAGTCCTACCAGTTCATCGTAGTCTCCAAAGCAACTTATTCCTTTTGCTCTCTTTTGACTCTCTTAAGCATGTTCAGAATTTCTCCATGGCTGGCACCACAACTGGTCACTCCAGCTTAAGCATTCCTGCTCACAACAGCGAGCCCACAACAGCATTTGCTTTTGTTCTTTTGATGGTATTAATGCACCACATATTGCCAGGATCCTTCTAACAGTATTGTGGACTTTGCTGTTCATTAGTACTGCTTTGCAAATTACCTTTTTCTTCCTAGATGCAATGGCTGTGCCCATCTCACTGATTTCAAAACAGTTTATAAATGTATCAAAAGTCAATGCTGAACTGAAACACTGTGCCTGAAACTCCATCTTAGTTTTTTATGCAATACTTTATATTCTAGTTCAGATTTATTAAAATACTAAACAGTTCTTAAACTAAGAGAGCCCTCTGGGACTATACTTGATATGTCCTACTAGTCTGTCAGTGAACAACTAAAAACTACTCAGAAAGCAGAGAAAGAGACACAAATTCAAAAGCAAGCAAGGTCAGGAACTTTATGATAGCAATGAATTCCCAGTCAAAGTCTGCATGCATGCTCTTACCAATGAGGAATAAACTTGTTCTGATTGCAGGGTAAGAGCAGACTAGCACACAGGGAACCTTAAAGCAACAGCCACACTTCTGGGTAAACAATGATGTGAAGCTGCAGCAATTTTATTGCTTCTCTACACTTCTGGTAGATCTTCACAGCCAGCTGTGCATTCACTTCACAATATTCTCACCTAGACTTTTTTTTTTTTTCATGGTCTGCTTCTTTGGCCAGAATATGAAATTGATGCTGAGAGTCCTGCTAAAATATATGATACATATCACCTGAGCATATAATTCACTGGAGTGCACCAATTCCAGCTAGCTCTTAGTAATTTCTCAGGCTCTCTGGCCAGTGTTTTGGGAGATGCTGACCCTCCAGCCTTTAGCAGAACCTTACCCCATATCTCATTTTTAAGGAACTGAAGCACCTGCAACACACCCTGAAAACAAAAGCAGTCTTCTAAAATGCACAGGCAGCTGATTTGTGTCACTCTGGCACAAAGCAGTACAACACAAACCAGGGTGAGAAGCTGTACATGCACAATATGCTTGTACACCTGTCTGCCAAATATGTCACTGTGGACATTATTCACTTTTACAAGCCATAGCTTCGAGAAGCAAATAGTGTACTTTTATTAATTATATTTGTAATCACAGAATTACAAAAGTTGGGTGAGATCTCTGGGGGTTATTTGATTTAATCAGTCCACATAAAAAGGACCTGGTGGACCAGGCTGGGCCATGTTCAGGCAAGCTCTGCCCATCTGCAAGCACACGGAGATGCCACAATTTCTCTGAGCAGCTTGTTTGGCTCTCCAGGTGAGAATGGTTTTCCTTATTTCCAGCTGGTGTTTTCCTTGTTGAAACTTGTGCTTGTCTCCAGCAATAATGTGCCTATGTGAGAAGAATCTGGCTTCATTTTCTCAATACCCTTCCATTAAACAGCTGAAGAAAAAAGAGGATCTCCAAGCGTCCTTATTCCCCTTAAGGAAAAAACATCAGCTCTCCAAACCTCTCTACCTCTCTTATAATGTTTTCCAAATAATGTTATGTATTAAAAATGTTTTTTCACTGTAACTGCTGAAATATTCAGAGAGACTTGTTACACATAATCACACCAAGACAAATAACCAAGGGTGGTCTTAGTTCTTGAACAAGCTAAATAATTTAAAAGGAAAACAAGACAAAGAGATGACCCTTTTCACAATATCTCATGAAGCTGAAAAGGGATTTTATTTACAATATTTAAATGCAGTACTGTGAAACAAACAACTTGGTTCAGGCAGTGCACCCGCTGCTGAACTGTCACTGCCTGACATCCTGTCTTATCTGCCAAAATTGCTCATTAGGTTTGGCAATTTTCACCTGCGCCTCCAGTTTATATTTCAGCAGGGAATAAACATCAGTCTGCTTTAACAATCTTCTGCAGTGAGCTTCCAACCTCTTCCCAGAAAACACGCAGGCACAACACAAAAAACGCCTTGTGTACTGTATGCTTAGAAAAAAGATGTAGCTGAAGTGATGAAATACAACAAGAAGTTTAACTTGGGTAACAGAAAAGCAGTAAAAAAGAAAGAGTTAGATAAGAAACATAAATAAATCAACTGCTTGTATCGATGAATTGTGTTTTCACAGTGCAAAACAACAAGGGGTATGGGCCAGCCTCATTTTTGTTTCCATGTTTATATGCGAAGATTGAATTTCATACTCACACACCCTCCCCAACATGCAAAGCACTGGCTGTGTTTCTGCATGGGAAAAAAAGGGACTCCAGATGAATATTGCTTTTCCAGCTGGACCTGATCTAGCTAACCTTTCCCTTGCTGGGAGAGGAGCGATGGTGTGATCTATAAACAAACAAAAGGGGTGGCATGGCAACCAGAACAAAGGGAGGAGGATCTCAGCGGGCTGGGAGCCCCAGCCTAAGGCGGGGAGCTGGTGCCTGGGAGCAGGGGTGCAGGTGAGCAGCAGCACGGGGGCACAGCACTGCGCGGGAAGCGCCGCGGAGCACGGCCCGCGAGCAGCAACAGCGCCGGAGACGTGAAACAAAACGTCTCCAGTGCTATAAACCAATTTCAGACGGAATACTGTTTTTCATTTGTTAGAAGTAAAATATTCACCGCCAACCCTGCAATTAGCTGGAAAATTACAATAATTACAGCAATTTTGTATCCCATCTCCAATCCAATTAATAGATATATGACCTTGTCAACATGTAATAATCAGGATCTGCATCTACCACAAAACTGGATGGGTTTTATTTGCTGAATAGAACTTACACAGTAAGAAGATAATTATTTGAAATACTGAGAATACCATTTGTATGCTATGCTTCACTTCACAAGTTATAAAGGAAATACAATAAGGATAGTATTTCCATTTTCAATGTATATTTAAATGAAATTCCTGAAATAGGTATGTTTAATATGGGATAATATTACTGCACTGGGATTCCAAGCCTGTGGTTTGGACCATTTAAAACCAAAATATATCTGTCAACATTTTAAAAAAGGAATTAGATAGATAGGAGAACATTTCTGATTTCTGATAACATATTTATTACAAATTGTTTAACACACTTTATTTGGGGATGCTTCTATTAAAAGTGTCAAAGAGCTATAATCCTTACCAACAGTTTTAGAAGTCTTCTGTATTTCTAAAGACCTTCGTATATTGAAGGGTCTCAAACCCCTTTTTGGTCATCTTAGCAATCAGTGAACTAGCCAAGCGTTCCATGTATTTCCCAAAATGACACCAAAGATAAGTGAGCTGTCCAATATATCACTGAGTTTTATCTGTACTGTATGATTTTGATGCACTAAAATTCATGTATTGTATAATACATCAGATAATCACACTAAGGAGAAAATGTGTATGTATTTGCCTGCTCTAACCCCTGCTAAGTCAAGAACCAAGGAGGACAGTTTTTTGGCTTATGCATGGAAATGAGATGTGCATTTAGCAGTGACATACTCTAGTGACAGCAAAATGGAAGGGTCCTGAAATTCCAGGATACTTCTTTATTCTGTCATTAATCCTTCCCTAATTTAATTCTGTGTTGCAATGAAGCATAGTTATAGCTTAAAAAGTCACACATTCAGCTCTATGTAAGCTAATTGTTAAATGCTATTCCCTTAATTTTAAAGAAAACATTCTGGTATGAAACACCTCAAACTTAAGAGAGTGGTAACTTTTCCATTTGCATTTTACCTGACTGCTGAAACACAGATTTTATCCATAACAAAAACACCTACACAAAATCAATCTCTTGAAATTACACATTGTTTTAATCAACCTATCTGTAAAATATCAAAGGACTGATAATACTAACTTCTGCTAAGAATTTTCTGGAGTCCTTATTTCAAAAGTTTAGTGAGCAAAATGATAGACACTACACATAAAAGGACACAATGCCTTATCCACACTGTCTTGTTTGCTTTATCACTTTTAACAACAATGAAAATTACACAGTAAATTTCATTCCATAATTTTTCTTCTTAATAAGCTCAAATATTCAAAGAGCTTGCCTGAGAAAGAAATGTGAAAAGTAATTCCTGATATGTGGTTTTCCAACAAATGTTCACCACATTGAAATAAACAAAATAAAGGGATGTTTCTGGCTGTAGTTTCTGCTTTTTAAAGTATACTTTTGCAACACAGTAAATGCACATTTTAGCAGGTGCTTTTATGGAAAGGTGACAGCATAACCTAGCAACGTTGACAGGTTAAGTAGAAAGTGCTCCTATCTTTAGTTTCTTTTTACCATTTTGTTCATTAAATGGAACAAAACCAGCAAACTGAAAATTACACCGTGCAGCGACTACATTTGGAGATACTGCTGTGATTTTCAGTGTGAGGACAATTTTAAACTGGCAGCATAGAAGTAGCTTATGGCTCCTAAAAGCAATTTATAAATAATTTATTAAAACAGAACAGGTTTGTTTACTCGCATGCAAGAAGCATTTACGCAGTTTCTCAGTTCTGATCAGCTTTCAATAAGGACAGATAATGAATCATTTTTCCCAGCAGCATCGATGGGTAACAGCACTTCTCATCTTTGTAAATTTAGACAAAGCACATTGAGATACTGAGAACATTTACTCACTTGCACGAAGGACTGACGGGGTGACCTCAATTTCACTTGTTGCTTGGTAAGGCTGGAAGGCTGATGCTGCAGTGGAGCCAAGCTCACTGCCAAAAATCTCCGGGCTTTGCGTGCCTGTCGAGCTGGCGCTGGTGCCGTCACCCCCATGGTGTGGATCTTGCTCATCAAACACAGCCACGAGCTGTAAATGACAATTTAATCTACTGTTAAAAAAAAACCTCAACGCCATCCAAGTGCCACTGCAGATCAGCATTTCACCATTTCTTCCCACCAAAGAGCATGAAGTGTCTATCAGCAGAGATTGCGATCAGTGCCTAGATCACAGCATCATCAGCACATGGAAAGGCAGCCATTAATTACATACTGCAAAGGGTCAACAGCTCTGATGGGACATGAAACTCATCACTGTAGGCCACAGAAAGAATGGCACCAAGTCAGGAAAGCAAGGGTTGCACCTTCCCCAGCAAACCACTTCATCTTACCCAGAAATGCAGAAAACTATCTGAGTGTGGACTGATGCCCGTGCACTGGAATTCAGTATCTCTGTTTAGATACCTCTATACTCATCACTACTACAGAGTCAAATCATGAGCACAACCACAGTTTTACAGAATAAAAACATTCAAGAAGTTATGTTGATGCACACTGAAAGCTACAGACAAAATGCAAAGCCAAGGAAGTGTTATAATCACAACCAGTCATCATCTATTCGTCTGCCATCTATTGATCTATTACCTAATATTATGACTTAAGTTGTGGGCTTCTCTTGCAAAATGTCTTTAGTCAGGTTTATAGAGATACTCTGTACCTGTTTGCCATCAACTTCTCCAAGACAAGTTTGAAATCTCAAATCCCGTTTAGAACTTTGCCAAGTCACTAATTTAATAAATATTTACTAAATCTGTGTTCCCCACTGCAAGAAAAATAGGAAAGCATCACAGTGATTTTTTATAAACCTGAGATTTTTTCCTCTGTAAATGTTTTTATGAACTTATTTGACACAAATAATTTGTCCCAATTTATCTTTGATAACATACTGAAAGAGATAACACCAGCTCTTACACACATTTCATTTCAGAACTTAATTTTCAATATGGAGAATAAAGGTTTATGGATAGCAGCATCCTGTAGCCTGCAAATTAATCTATAATATAATATTTGAAAGACATTTCCAAGAAAGCATTACATTCTTCTGTCCAAATTGGTAGGGTAAATGGAGCAAATTAACTTAAACCTAAGCTGGTCTCTGCAAATTGTTTATTCTGTTAGCACAACAGCTAAAACTTTATGTAACCAAAAGGCATCAGAGGTTATTTTCTCTTTTTTTTTAAGCAATTTCAACATCATCTTAGCCAAAAGATTTTAATAATAGTCCCTTTACTCAAATTTAACTTACATAAGCATCAATAAAAAAATTTAAAACCACAACTCTAAGTCCAAGGGGAAAGCATTTGGGAATTCAGCTTTTGAAAGTACTCTCAGGCATTTACTCTTTTTCACCAGTCATTCTGAAATTACAAAGACTAGTAAACTTCTGCCAATAATTCCATATCTAATGCAAATTTAGGCTCAGGCATGCAAAAAACAGAAAGAAGAAACTGGTAATGGATAAAGGATCCATGCTCTCTCCAGTGCTACTTGAAAGGTAGGTAGAAGCAGGAAAACCAGACTGCAGCTGCAGACAGCTGGAACATGTTTTTACCATAAAAGTCATTATTTTATGCTTGAGAAATCTACACACAAAAGAGACGTGACAACACCAAAATGTCAGTAGCTCAAGAGTATTGGAAATTTAATTTTCTAACACAATGTGAAATATCAATGCTTACAAAAATATGCTTCTAAAACTTTACTCATAACTCTCTTACTGTTTTAAAGCAAGCTAATTACCAATCTCCAGCAACTGCAAAGAAATTAATCCACAAGTGAAGATCTGTAAGGTATTC
Organism: Hylia prasina; assembly: GCA_013397195.1. Taxonomy (NCBI): domain Eukaryota; kingdom Metazoa; phylum Chordata; class Aves; order Passeriformes; family Sylviidae; genus Hylia; species Hylia prasina. The sequence continues at coordinate 1,589,163 of VYXD01005580.1, read as the reverse complement.
CAGCAAAAGACAAACAAAGCATTTAAGAATCTAGCATGAAACATCAAATCTTTTTGTCCTTTGCATGTCATGTATCAAGATAAATCCCCCAATTACATTCTGTTCCTCTGAGGCTGATTGAAAAATATTATTTGATGCATGCAGCTGCAAGTATTTTACAGATATTATATATATGCAAAAAGGTATGTGCATATAAATCTCTATATATGTTATCTCCCACTCCAAGTTGCCTCCAGCTTTTTGCCTATTCCAGACAGTCTACATTTATAACTTCAGAACATCTAAAAATGAATGTTTCTTATTTCAAGCTCAGCTTTTGATCTTATAGTTTTTTTGCAGGTATTCACAGTTTTGACAGCATCAAACCTTCAAAAGGCTTCAGTTCCATTAAAAGGCACACCAAGTTGTAACATTTTTTCAGTGTGAAGAAACACAAGCCATGTTAGTCTTCTCCAAATCTAATTAGCATTAGGAACACAGGTTAGGCAGTTCATTGTAAAACAGCACTACAGCGGTACAGTAGCCATCAGCACTACAACAGCTCAGTCCTCATAATGAGCTAGAAAGTCTTTGGGACTGGAAGACCTAATGCAAATAAACACTCTTGAATCTTGATTTCCACACCCTGGTATGCTATTCTGCCACATTATGAGCTCGTGGGAAACAAGGACAGCAAAACATCTTGCACTGTATTAGAGTATCAAGCATTTATCTCTGATTTCTTCAACATCCTTTATTTTAACCAAAGGACATTATTCAAGGAGAGGAGGCCCAGACACCACACCTTGACGACCATCCTTGCAAGAACAAGAACTAAAAACAAAGAACTATAAGAGACAATTTATGCAATGTGGAAGGAACCACAGGGGCAGGTCACTGGAGCTATGAAGAATCCTTTGCTGCAAGAATCCACAGCGATAAACACTGCTCTGTGCCAGGGAAAAGGCCTCTTGATGAGTCATGTTTAAAGGCCACAGAGACATTTTTAATTTTGCAAAGGATGGAGCACACATTACTAGACCAGCTTTTATCAGCCTTACAGTCAACAGTAAGCCCATGGTACTTTGCTGGGCTTTAGATGTCAGATTTACAATGAGAGTAGAAAACGAAGATGACTATCTTCTCTGGAAACATCATCTTTACTGTCAGGAGACTGCTTCCATGTTGATCTTTTTCTTCTTTAATAAGAAATAAATGACTGAAGTTACCCTAACCTTTCGAAAATCACTCTATTATTTCCAATACCTGAAATGAGCAGAGCCTCCTGTTCTCTGCCCTTCAGTTTTAGATCTCATTACCTGCAGTGACCTCAGAAACTCATCATAATATCCACTCTTATGCAGAAATGAAAAGCAGAAGGACTGAACAAAGCATAGTAATGCATTAATAAAGAAAATAGCTTACCTGTTCAATACTAGCCACTATCAGCTCTTTAAAAGAGCTTCCACCAAAATTCAGTGAGTACTGGTAATATTAAATTCGGTTTAATTTTATTTTTGTGAAAGACAAACCCACACCAAAGACCAAACATCATATCAACAACAGTTAATAAATAATTATAATATATTTTATCCACCTCATGTTCCATGGGACCTCAACTTGAATGCATCAAAGACATGAGAATATGGTTTAATAGGTTACAGTTGTTTTAATCACCTGAGGCAACAGGGTTATCTGCATTTTTCAATCACTGAACTAAAAATCTGCGAATAGGAAATAAAATCAAATCAAAGCAAACCACCTTGTCATGCCAGAACAACTTTAATAAATAATAGGCTTAATTTAGATTGGCATGTTTACATTTCTTATTATAATATGGCAAAAGCAACAGAACGGTGAGAGGTTTTATTATCATCATTTATCACAGGAAGATGGCACAGGAAGGGTCATCAGTTTGAACAATGTAAGATTTTGGTCCCCAGTGTATGTGTATACAACTTTTTCAAGAAAAAATAAGTTTCAAATATTCATTAATACATTCAGATATAAAGACAGCAGCTTTGTTCAGACCAGAACTTACGAAAGATTAACCCTATTTCAGCAATGGATTTTGAGTAAGTCTTCAAATGGTCAACTGCATAAACTAAAATACTTTTTCAATTCCACAGCAAGAAATACAAGCAATTTTGTGTGAATTATCAACAAAAGGTACAATTATTTTAAAAAGCAACAGCATTCAGCATTTGACCAATAGTTTTTCTCTTTTTAGAAATACAAAACTGCACTAAAACTCAACAATTATCCCAGCTGTAAAAAGCATACTTGTGATCATTAGTATGTTTCAAGAGGTGTAAGGGATTTTTTTTATTGCCATCCTTATCCTCTGAAGACAAAAAAATATAGTACAGTTTAAAAACCAGCAACTTGATGCTCTTCTCTTCTGACTGATAGTCTTTCCACAGCAGACAGACAATGAAGAGAAAGCAACATAATATTGTTTTTGCTAGATATGTTAGCTTCATCAAGCAAATGCCTTATAAAGAAATTATTTCACAGCCTGAGACAGCAAAACAAAGTTTCACTGAGGCACCTTTGGACCTGGGGTAGGAGGAAGGCATTCCAGCCTATGACTGCAATCAGCCCTCTATAACACCAAGTTGTACTGAATTAATTACAATCCAACATCTTGTTCTTTCTAAAAGGGAGGATGAGCTTCTCTATAGCTCTGTCTGGGACTCAACACATGATGCTAACCAGGTTATATTTACTTAAATAAATAAAAGACAAGAAGATTGATTTATTTTAATATTGACAAAGCAGCAGCAGTCTGCATTCCAACATTAATTATTACAATTTCCGTCTATTCTAAAGTAATTAAAAATTAGTAAACACATATGCAGTCTTAATTAATAGACTAGATTAAGTACTTGAATGCTAATTAACTGGATTAAAAAACTATTTCCACCAGCAATGGCTGTTTACATTTTCATTAAGTACTACTATCATATAAACCAATTCATCACTATCAAACAGTCCAATCAGGTCATCTCTCTTCAGCACCAAACCACAAAACCAGAAATCCTCTACTCCAAAGAAATTCGTAAAGCTGGAAAATTCTGCTGTATTTTTCTACCACTATGATAAGATTGTCAAAAAGATCACTTTAATTTTGCATATTCTTAAGTACTTGTCCAAAATTTGCTAATTCTTTGGTGATATTTATTGATTAATCTGATGCTGGCTCATGTGTAGGCACTAGCAATGATTTCAGATTTATTTTAATATCAGTGAGGATCACAGTTTCATTCTCCTGCTATAAAGACAGCAACTGATCCTCTGGTTTTCATACTCTCTGGGTTTCACAAGGGCTTTCTACACTTCTTACCCACTTTTTTTTAACACTGAGTGAAACTGAAATCACTCACCTTTTTAGATTATTAGCAGCCATTTTAAATATCTGGTTTCTTCTCACCAGAAGGACACTTAAGAGATAATTTCATACAAGAATATTCCTAACTTCTTCTGGCTGCTCAGTGCCCAACTGTGCAGTAGTTAATCTGCTGAGCAACACAAAGTGTCTGGATTCCCCTGGCTGAACCCTGCATTTCCCCTCCTGGTCTATACAACTTCCAGATGTGGTCTTGCCTTTCACAGCTGCTTTGGTCTTCTGGCATTTATGCTGCACAGCTTCTCCTGCAGGATGGCTATCCATAGACAAAGTGCCTTTCGCACAAGATGTCATTTTTCTGGCTCCAGGAGAACAGAGAGCATAGACCTTCTGAGACAGCTCAACCACACACCTCAGGCACCAATGATGTCCAAGATTCTGGTTCTCAGTTTATGCTTAACAACTGAACCTTTTCACAGGGGACTTAGGTCCCTGAAAATAGATTTTGATGGTTCAAATGAGACTCTAAAATCTAAATTAGCCTTGTGAAAATATCTTCCCCTAAAGTAGCTACTTCAAGCATTTCCTTTAACGTCCGATGCCAGAGGGTTAAGCCCAGCCCTGTCCAGCAGTCCCTCTTGTGGGTCTCTGTCTCTCTGTCACTCACTGTGACAGCCATGGGCTGCTGATAAGGGAGATTTCAACTCCTCTCACAGCATGGCCATATGCTTTCAGACATCTGCAGCAAATCCCTGGGAAGAGGACATGGAGGAGGCTGGCAAAAAAATTAAACATGAACATCACTGGCATCCTTTCTTCAGCAAAAAGCATTTCTAGTCTCAAGCAAGACTGTACAGTGAAGTAGCAAGGCACCAACAGAACTGACTACACACATCCTCTGCAACCAACACAAGTGAGGGAGATTGCAACAGAATATAAGTACAGCTCTCTAGCACCTCTTGAGGGCTGGCAAAAACCACTTATACCCAAAGCAGTCTATGTATTACTCAGTCCATGTTACAATGCAGAACTAAGGGGTAGTTGTTTAATAAGGCCCAGCAGTAAATCAACTTTCAGCTAATGGCACCTCAGACTCTATAACATCCCACAACACAAGTTGCTTGTGAATGAACAGATGAGTGTAAGAGAAAAAAAACCAACATAAATTCAGGAAAATCTCTAGCAAGGGAGTAGCCAATTAGTATTTAGAAATGAAAGAAACGAAATACAAAATCAATTCATAGGTTTTCCAGTGACTGAACTGACTTTAATAGCCCCATGGCAGACCCAAATTCTTATTACTCCTTGAGCTTCACTTTTCTACATGGCTCATTAAAAACTCATTTATATATAACTACTGTTTCAGTGAGCTAGTAAGAGAAAATACAGAATAGGTATTTTCACAATACACTACTGCCCACAGATATTACAAAAAAAGAATCAATTAGCAAAATAGTAGCATCTAAGAGTCATTCTGTGCTGGCTGTGATGTGCAACCTGAGCATCCCCTCTACAGACTGACATCACCCAGCATTTTAAAAGGAGAAAAAGGGCAAGCACCATTTCAATTTAAGATAAGCTGTAGCACAAGCAACAAACCTCTATATTTTCAAGAAAATCATTACCTGTCCTAATTAATCACTTCAGCCATGAAACCAGAACTTTTCATAAAACTTCTCAAAGTAAAGTAGCTGGAAGGGAGCCAAACAAAGAACTTTTCACAATAACTTTACTGCATTATAGCTTTTGGAAAAATAAGGACATTTAAAGCGTCACATTCCACCATCATATGAATACTTTGTATTCGATTTTCAGTGGATTATACAGAAGTGTAAGCCTGTACAGAATCAAAGAATAGCCTGAACTGGAAGATACCTCTGGAGAACTACTAGTCCAAGCCCTTGTTCAGACCAGGGTCAGTGAGAGGAGGCTGCTCAGAGCCACATCCAGTTGCATTTTTAATCACCTGAATTATGCACAGTCCACAACCTCTTTTGGCTCTCTCCCAGCATTTGGCCCTCTGGGTCCTTTTCCCTATATCAAGTTAAAACTCCTCTCGTTACAAAGCATCTGCTGTCCCTTACACTACTCCTGTGCACCTCAGAGAAAAGTTGAGTTCCATCTTCACCATCCCAGACAGAGAGCAGCTACAAGACTGTTGTGCCTTAGGGAGCCACACGGTCACAGAGCACCCCTAAAGGTCCCCCTTGCCCTGTGACAGCTTCCAGCCTGCTAATTCACCCTGATGGCCTCTGGCTGGGCCATCACTGTAATGTCCTCCTTGGATTGAGAAAGCCAAAATATTCCAGAAGCAGAGAGAAATCATCACAGAATCACAGAATGATTTGGGTTAAAAGGCACCTTAAAGATCATCCAGTTCCAACCCCCCTGCCATGGGCAGGGGCACCCCTCACTAGAGCTCCATCCAACCTGGCCTTGAACACTCCCAGGGAAGGGGCATTCAAAACTTCTCCAGGCAACCTGCTCCAGTGCCTGACCAACCTCAAAGTAATTTTTTCCTAGTATGTAATCTAAACCTACTCTCAGTTTTAATCCATTCCCCCTTGCCACAGTAACTGCGTGTCCTTGTAAAAATTCTTTCTCCCACTTTCTTGTGGGTTCCCTTCAGGTATTGGAAGGCCACGATTAGGTGACCCTGAAGCCTTCTCCAGGCTGAACAATCCCAACTCTCTCAGCCTTTGTTCACAGGAGAGGCGCTCCATCATCCCTCTAATCATCTTGGTGATGTCACTCCAACAGGTCCATGGCCTTCCTGTGCTGGGACCCCAGGGCTGGATGCAGCACTGCAAATGGCTCTCACCAGAATAGAGCAGAGGGACAGAATCCCCTCCCTTGCTGTGCTGCCCACAGGGCTTTGGATGCAGCCCAGGATGTGGCTGGCTTTCTGTGAGTGCACATTGCCAGCTCAGGTCCAGCCTAATCACTTCCCTGAGCCTGCTGGCTACAGACTTGCTCATGTAGCCCAGGGTGGAGCTGGTCATCTTTACCACCAGGGCACTGCTGATCCACATTCATCGGGTTCTCCACCAGGTCTGTCCCTACAGGAAGCAGCCTCCCAGCCTATACTGCTGAGAGGGGTTATTCCAGCCCACATGCAGGACTGCATTTACCTATGCTGAATGTAATCCACCCCCTCAAAAGCCCATGAGATAAAATAACCAGTGCTGGAAAATACATCATAGGTCTTAGTGAAGGTCGTTCCCAAATCTGCTGACTAAGTAAGCACCCCTTGCTTTCAAAGCTCAACATAACACACCAAGTTAAATCATATTTGCAAGATCAAAACTCATCTATTGATTTCAAGGATACTTTAATTTTACAGGTAGTTTTAAAATCTTCTGCCTTCATGATTCTTTAAATCTAAGAAATGATTCTGAAGTAAATATACAAGCTTTTTATTAAAACATCGCTTTAGATTATTCATTTCCCATGGCACTTTGATCTGAGAAATTCTAGAATCAATATTAAATTGCAATCTAATCCTCTCCCAGTAGGAATTACATGCAGTTTTAGACACTATCCTCTAAGTTCCCATGCTATTAAAAATATTTTAAATATATTTAAAATGTTAAAATATTTAAAATAGTGATTTCATATTATGTATATTTAAAAGATTTTTTTTCTCTTCTCCCCCTTATTGCTGAGGAACAGTCTAAAAGCAAATATAACTGTGGCACCCTGAAAAAGTCATTTGTGTATATTCTGTCTGAATTGCTCTTAACCTGACCTCTGTGGTGTAAATCAGGCTGAAGCTTAGACAAAGAAATAAGACAATAACTGAACAGAGTTAAAATTATTACAAGGACTATTAGAAGTAGTTGACACTGAGCTGCCTGCTTAGTTGGCTGCATTTGGCTCTCCATGACCTCACACCTTGACTGTACCAGACTTCTACAAACAAGGCACTGTGCGAGAGCTGAACCACCAGCCCACGCTACAGACCGACAGACAGACACAAGGATGGACAGAGCACACACAGATTATCCTGCAAAGCCCTTCTGACGTGCATACCTGGCTAAACCTACTGCATGGACACAGCCAGTCCAACACCAGGGCTGGATCTTGGTCTGCACAAGCAGCTGACTTCCAAAGACGTCCACCTTGGTCAGTTCTTACAGACAGACAGACAACGCAGAAATGCAGAAACACCCCACGTTTCAGGAAGCTGACAGAACGGGCAGAAGGACAGGAGCCAGGAGGAGAGTTTCTCTTCAGCAGAACATGCTCACCTGGCCAGGAACAGGTCTGGAAGCCGCAGTTTGTTACTTTAAATTGTGCTTCTGAATGCTGCATTTCTGCTGTTAACTGTATCCAGGCTAAGGAACCCCACACAAGCTCTTGCAGCTACTGATCCCAGCCCTCTCAGTGAACGCACTCACCAGCACTGGCACCCACAGCTGCCAAGCTAAACCCTGCTGCAAGGCTGGGCAGTGCCCTGGCTGCACCCTGACCTCGTGGATGGAGAGCCATGGGAGTCCAAACACGAGAAATGCTGCAGACACATCCCACTGCAGAACTGGTCTGGTTAAGATTGTGGGGTAAAGACATTTCCCAGCTTCCAACCAAAAGCAGAACTATGGTTAAGAGTGCAAGAAGACAGAACATCATCTCAATTTCTTTTAAACAATTTTGTTTTTCTTTTATGCTGCTCAGCAAAAATTAAGATATTATGCTTAGTTTGCTTCCCACAATTGTTACAAGCCCTCCATTTGACAGGTACAAAAATACTTAAATTCATGCTTGTTTGGGTTATGACAACAGCTGGAGAAAATATCTCTGCCTAAATAGGACAGTTTTTCAATCAGAAGGTTTTTATAAGGTTATTTTTTAATGGGTTGTTTCTTCGCCAACCCCTCCTTTGAAAGCATGTATAATACATTTCTGTATATGTTGCCCTGTTATTTTCTTAAATCCTCAATTTATACAGGAAAGATTTCTCCCAAAATCCTTTTGTACCAACAGTGCTCTTTTTCACGGCTAAGGACATACTCTGCAAAATTACCACAATATGTGATTTACCACAGTATCGCCTTAGCTCATTTTGAAAAGAAACTGGAAAAAATTATATCCATCCTGGCTTTAAAGTGGTGCATGAAGAAAACATGGTTTCAGAGGAGAGTGTTGTGTTTGGGAAGTAGTTGGGGCACATCTGAGCGTGTGAATAAGCCACTTTGATCTCCATTTTTGATTTCTCAGCACAAATGAGTACATGTAAACCACACTGAGGACAATGAGTTCAGTATTACTTTCCAAACAATTTCACACTTCTAGAGCACACTATGAAAGTCTGCCTTCTTACAGGACAAGGCTCAGAAGGATACCCTGACTGTACTTCATGCAGCTGAGCTTGTGGTATGGGATGACTCTGCAGGTCTGCAGATTTCCAAGTCAAAAGCACAGACCATACAGGAGTTCAGTATTTTATTTCTGCCACAGAGGTCAGCAGTTAAGCAGTGACGCTATGCAGTAAGTAATCCAGACACTGGGTTATTAGAGGGGCTGGTGTCACATAGCAAGATATATTGCTGAAATAAAAATGTATTAAATCTTAACAGTTGTCTCATCTGTCATTGGGAGCTGCAGTCATTGAGAACCAAGAAAGAAATGGTTTCAGAAACCTCCAAAAAAAGACCAGGCTTTCCATTCCTTTGCTACAGGATCAAAACAGCAGCATTAAATTCTAAGATTTTAATTTCTGCTGAGGTACAAAAAGGTAACTAGTTAGTTAAAGCACAGGACAATCTTTGCAAGCTTATTAAACTTCAAGAAAATAGACTTTGTAAAATACGGCTCTTCATTTTATATAGTGTGTGCTGTTCAGTGTAATTTGCATGCAAAAGCCAGGAGAATGTGATTAAAAATACCCATCTAGAGACACAGATGAAAAACTTCAAACATTTTCTGATTCCCTTCTGTTCCACTCATTATTTCAATACCTCACTACAACAAAGGAATAGATAACACTTGTCCTTGACACTAGCCTAAATTATCTTCAGTGTGCAATACAATACCGATTAAATTAGGCTTATTTTAAATAAACGTCAAGGTCTGTTCTAAAGGTAAAACTGTGTGCCTTTTGCCTTTTGTATAGCATACCCCCTTCCCCCCCCAAACTTTTCAGAGGTCTGAAAAACAATGAGATATGGTGAGCTTTTTAAACTTACTTCATTATCTAGATTTTTTTAAAAAAAAATCAGAGAGAATCATTTAACTCTGACATTTTAGACAACAATAACAGTATTCTTCATTTTGTGTATAATGACAAAAAATAACCAGCACATTAGACAATAATTCTTGCCTCCCTTCTTTAAATAATGTTCTAAAATATCGTAAATGCAAATGACTGCTTGCTCCCTTGTGACTAACAGTTTTTATTATTTTAACATGTAACAATAGTGAAAACACTGCAACTTAACTTACATCAGGGCTATCCTTACAAAGTTAAGAATAAAAGATAGCTTTCAACAGCACTGGGCTGATTGTAAATGACACATGCCAGGAGATCCACAGAGACAAAGTTGTCCCACCCTGAGGCAATCCCCAGACACAGGATGGTGACTCACCACAGTTATTATGTGAACCCGTGCCAAATATGGAGCTCTGCTCTTAAGCCAAACACAATCCTTAGATAATATTTGATAGTCCAGAAAAGGAGAGAATCTTCCTAAACACCTTTAGGTTTTCTACAGCTAAGAAGATTACAGTGATCTCTGCATGTATTTCAAAAAGCCTGGTTCATCCACATGCAGGTGGATTTCCATCTACCACCTGCTAGTTTATTTCCCACAAAATACCAGGTTTAACGACTTAGTCGCACAGCCCCAGGGACATTCACTAAAACCTGGGCTCCCAATGCCAAATCCATTTTCAAAATGATCTGGAGCCACATTGTCAACAATATTTTGGCAAACAAGGTTGTGGGAGGACATCCCATGTATTTTCTCCCCATAAAATTGCTACAAATCAGATGCCCAGGTATTTCTGAAACTCTGCTTTTAAAAGCCACCTGGCAACATTTCAAATCTGTCCTCTTAAGTCCTTATGAACACAAACAGGGGACAAAAAAGCAGCAGGAAGAAAAAAGACAGTAAGAAGGAAGAACCTCAGAAGGAAACTAGTAGGTTAATATCATCACCTCCATCTCAAAAACATATTCACTGGTAATCAAGTGCTTTTCTTTCTTTGAAATGCAGGAATGACCAGCAAAGCACAGCTCTGATATTACTCTAACAATAATTTTGCATCAGTCTGCGATTCTTGACAACTTTTTGCTGAAGCCTCCATCTTGCAGTGCTCCTTCTTTTCATAGGGATGTAGTGCACTATAATCAAAGAAACGGGAACATAAATAGAGACGTTTGACAGAATTATACTCTTAAATAATTTTGTGTGAAAGCTTGAAAGACTCCAGACTTACTTTCAGGACTAATTTTGAAAATTAATTCCCTAAATCACTGCAGAACTGGGACCAATGCAACTACATCACCTGGATGAAAACAAAAAAATTGTATTCAAAAGAAACACACAGAAGGGAAATTACAGTTGTATGTGCAATCATTTCAAGCTACCAAACTTGAGACCAGACAATCATTCTTACATTTTACCTTGACTCACCCCATATCCATAAAATCCATTTTTCAACACGTAATAAAAGTGTAGTGCAGCCTAGGGAAAGAGACACAAGCATTGCCAAAATCCATCAGATTCAACTTGTAGACAAGGACTGCACTGAAAATCTCAAAACAGATCCCTTCCATTTTGTAGGTCCCCTAATGTTTCCCCACCTCCTCAGGACTCATATAGCCTATACTCCTCCTCTTCTCTCTCCCAGAAAAATCAAGGTTATAAAAGCAGCTGACACCTCATACCAGGCCAGAGGCTTGTCCCTAGTTGAAGTGTCTGTATTTCATAGTGACTTCAAATATTGTTCTAAGGTTATTAAAATCATTCATGATTTTATCTGTGCCAAATGGATCATTACACTGTCAACACTCATCTTTATTATGCAAAAATATGCAGAACTTAACATCTTTTGTCGAGCTGGCAAAACAGTATATTCAGTAGTAACTCTGTTTTTCATTAAATTTTGCACAAGGTTAAAGAGTGTGTGGAATCTGATTGCTAAAGTCTCCATTCAAAAACATCACACAAAACAAGCTGTTTGACTCATGTAACAAAAGATTATTTATTTATAACCTAGAGATAAATAAATTCATCTGATTAATTTATAATTTCCTTTAATTTTTACAATTATAAGTTAAAGGTTGCAATTGGGGGGGGAGTAGGCAAGATACTATTTTCTTTTCTCTTTTTTCATGTTCTTCTGCATGCATCTAACAATCCTGCTTGATAGAAACTGTCCACAAGCTCCAAGGCTACCTCCAATCTTGCCTCCTAGCTTCCACTGATCTCTAAATGTCTTTCAGCAGAAACAGAAGTGAATTCAATCTCGCAAAAAAATCATTTCTTGGGAAGCTCCAGCCATCTTGAAATAGCTTTTCTGACTGTCTCATTAAATCTTCATTTAATTCTTCTGTCTTTGTATTTCTCCTGCCACATTTAATCTTTACAATTACATGAATTTTTAGAAAGACTTTTTGGGGTGCAGTTTGTATTTTGGTGCCACATAAAGCAGATACATTGCATAAGGCTAACACAGGTAGCTGGGCAAATTATGCTGTCAAGAGTGATTAACATTTAAAAGGACTAAACAGAGGAAGCAGATAATACCTCCCAGATCTGCTTTTAATTAAAACATCTTAGCAATTATTATTAAAAGGCAAAGACTGAAAATGAGAGATAGCATAGATTCTAAAGAGAATAGTTTTTACACTTTTCATTAGGGGTCACCTTTTCTCATGTGCAAGACCACTTTTAAATTACCTGCCTCACTGGAGACCATTCACTTATTAAAAGAACTTTGCCCACACTAAAACAAAAATACATGTTTAATCAGAAACATTTATGCATTCATTACTGTTTCAAATGCCCTTGCTTTAGGATAATGTTGCCCCTCACTGAAAGCAAACCATATTTAAGTCTCTGCACCTAATTGTTGTATCCCAAATGATTTCTCTACTTTCCAAAATAATTACCAAACATTATATCACCTATGCTGAAACAGTAAAAGGGTATCACCATTGAACCCCACAGTAGGTAAAATGAATAGCACATACCAGGAAAGTCTAACACGTGTAGCCTTTGCACATAAATCAAACCGCGTTACGCATTCTGACAGCTCCATCTAGCCACAGCTACACAAAAGTAACCTTATCCCAGGCACAATGAATCAATTTACATTCAGCACATACCAGCAACTGCAAAAACTCTTGTGGTCAAAAGCGTCCTTTCCAAAACAACTGTATAGTTTAACAATTAGATTAACACTTTCATGATCGTATCTGTGCTTCAGGTTACTTGGGTTTCAGAGAAAAACAGAATCAGAAAAGTCGTGGTTTTAAAGGCCCCAAAACTAGAGCATCTGGATAATGTCAGGAACAGATGCTGAGATCAGAACTTGGCAGGAATTCCTGAGATGGGAACCTCAAACGTCTTAGGGAGAACGCAGAGCAAAATGGGATATAACGCAAAAATGCAAAGCATACAGAGTGTGAGAGAGGCAGCGTGCAGGCCATGCACATCTGATGGAGCAGATGAGCAAGAAAAACAGCAGAATAGTCAGCTGCCAGCAGTGGGGGGAAGAGGAGGGAAGCCTCCTCATTGTGAAGCTCCAGCACTGCCAGTGTACAAACCAGCAGCTCACAGACCAGCCCTGGGAAAAGAGCCAACTGCCACAGGTATCCTGCTCTGTGTGCCCATGTGTGTATATGTATATTCAACATAATAAAATAATTCCGAAGGAAAGGAACTGTCATTTCCTTCTATGTTCTTATTTTCTACAATGTCAACCACGCTTGACCTGACTGATGTAAAGATCAGGCAAGGCCCTTAAAAGTGATCCAACTTTCAGACACAAAGAATGGCTGTAACATCTTCCTCAGAAACCACCACGGGGTACTGAAATACACTTTGGTTAGACCTAACTTTAGGCACACATATTTGAAAGCACTGGCTTGAGACTGTATGATGAACAGAGGCAATGCATCTCCTTATCATCTCCATAATCATTATCAAATTCCTTATAAGAAGTGGCAAATGGCTGGAAAATAATTTTTTAGCATTTTGAGTGGTAGCCAATACAATTTGCAGATCACTGATAAAGCATTTTGTCCTTAAGCTGATCTAAATTAAAATTTTAGATTACGTTAGTTTACCAAGAGCCGTTGACCTATGCTAAGTCCCTTAAAACTCCAAGTGATAAATCCTCAAGTTTCAAATATGTAATATTTCCATGTTACATTTAATACCAAAATAACTAATGCAAGAGAAAAGAAGATTAGTCCTCAGAGGTGGACTAGTGCAGCTGCCTAAAAATGCAAACAAATCTGTCAGACCACTGTGCTGGTATCAAAACACGCAGAGGCATTTGCCCCAGCTAACATGTAAAAAGCTCAATCCAAACTGAAATTTTAAATTCCCTTAGAAATCATAAAGAAAGAAAATGCAGTTCCCACAACATGCCAATTCCCACAAATGCTCCCTCAGCCTGGCAGTGAGCAAAACAAAATCCAAAGGCAAAGAGCAGAGGGGCTGTGCATCCCCCAGCCCAGTCCACCCACATGCACTGCCAACCACAATTGTAATTTAAAACTAACCTCAGTAACAACAACAACAAATAAAAATCTTAGGATGCCATTATTACATTGAGTTCCAAAGATGGACTCACTTCTTATGCCCACTAAACATCTACTTTGGATGTTCTGGTACATATAGTTCTGAGATGGGAAAGGCAAACACCACCCAGACTGTCTTCACCATTCTTTCACATTCAGACATCATGAAAAGACAGGAGGAAAAGAGAAGGAAAAAAGGCAAGCAACAAAGGAAAGAGAAGTTGCACAGCACTGGAACATGTCTTTATTTTAGCACATTTAGTTTAGCATTGTCCAATACAGATAGTTTATGATCTCAGATGCCTTGACACTTCTCAAAGGTGAGTAGAGAATAAACATATGTGCATTTATGTAAGGGAAGAATCATGTAAGCATTCATATAAAACACAGCTGTATCACAGCTCCCTGCACCAGCCAGTGACAGGTAATGCACTTTTTTCTCTGGAAGCATGTATATTGGCAGCATTAAAAGGTAACAAGGGCCTTCAGGGTGGGAGCAGGAGGCAGCAGCACAGGCAGTGATGCCAAGCAAAAGGGAAGACTCACAGCATGGGATAGAGGAGTGGAGGTTTCAGGACCAGCTCAGAAGGAATGCACAGTGCATGCAGTGCTGGAATTAAAGCACACGATTCATGTTCACACATGCTACCAGCAGAGAATAGATATCAGTGATGTATCTCAGTGCCAGCACATACAAAGCAGCCTCCCCCACCCCTTCATGGTAGGTTCAGCAGCCATCACAGCAGAAATTCAGAAGTAAATTGTGCTGAGGGGCAGGCACGACAGTCACCTCTTCTGAAGCCACTTAATTCTGCCCCCAGTAGCAATAGCAGTACTGTGCCTAATCTCCCCTCACTCTCCCATCAGTGCTAGAAAGGTGCAATCTTTATACATATTTCTGTTCATTCTTTATCTTTGCCTTGCATGAAAAAAGTTTAGTTTATGAGTTTATTTTGGGCTTGTTACCAGCTATATTCCTTCAGTTCTAATTTAGCAAATTGTATCCTGAAAATGCCAGGAGGATCCAATCAAGGCTTTGGTATGTGACGTATCCTTTGAGAAAAGAACGGAACATCTTCATTTTGGTTTTCCAACAATCCTTCCCACAAGTAATCCTTAGCTCCACTTGGAGCTATTTACATGCTTGTTTCACTCCACTCCCATCCGTACAACTCAGGAGTAAAGGAATTTTCTTAAGTATCCAAATACTACAGTCATGGACCAGCAGGTGAACCTACTCATAACTTGGAGAAGAAACTGTGGCCTTGGTGTGAATCACTGCAGAGCTGAAGCACCAGGTGTTCAAGAGGCCAAGTGCTTCTAAGAACTCAATTCAGGGTTGTGTATTGCTCTTTCAAGCAAGAATACTGTGCATGTCATGTCTTCTGGATGCACGTCCTGCTTTCTGGATTCACACAATGCACCTTGACACACCATGCTTCCCAAAACAGGGACCATGGTACATGTCCAGCCCAGAAGGGCATGTATAACATTTGTTGTATAAGGAGGAAGTTGCTCCCCCTCAGCTGACTGCACAGAAGTGAAAAACCACAGGGAAAAGGTGGGTGAAGAAATGCAAAGCACGCTCAGCTTTCAGAAGCACAGAACAGCTTGGATTACTCACCAAGCCCCTCCAAAAAACCCAAAAAACTTTTGAGAGTTGTGAGCAAAAGGAATGAACAGTTCAATATAGGTTACTCTGAATATTGCATTGGAAGTACACTGGAATCTAATTTACACTTTGCTGATCCAATGTACTTTTCCATTCACCTTCCAGCAAACACTTCCTGTGAGAAAGCCCTGAATTTGAACTGTTAGAACAGTTTCTAAATCCCGTAAAATAAAACTATACTGATTTAACAGCATGCCTGCCTTTTCACCATGTTCACTTTGATCCTAGAAATCTAGTAATACAGAAGAATGAAAAAAAAAAAATCCAAAACCAAAAACCAACAAAAAACCCCATGCCCACATAACTTAAAAAAATCATTCAACTAAGGCACTCAAGCTGTGATTAATTCTCATCAGAAACACACATTCGACCCAATTTTTTTACTTTACAACATCAAACTAGGAATGGGGTTTGTTTTTCTAAGAAGTTCACTCAAAGTCCAGTATATCTTGCATGCAAGTCTGTCAGGTAGAAACAGTTCAAACTGAGCTGACAGAGACCAGCTTCCTAAATTCCTCCTTCAAGGTTTCCCTGCAGAGCACAGTCAGACAGGGAAACAGTACAAGTTTCAGTGTCGGCAAAAGGCATTTGGTGGCAAAACTTGAAGGGATGCTTCTACTTCCTCCTTCCTCTAATCCCTAAGTAAGTCTTTGGAAAGCTTGGATCATCTGTCATTTTCTGACTTTAGTAAAAAGAAAAAATAATTTAATACCAGTGACCAACTTTGGAATAAAAAAAATCAGATCAACATATCATCGGTCTGCTGTGCTCCCCAAAACCTGGGAATTAGTTGGTTAAAAATCCAGAACTGCAACTCCTTCCACCATAACCCCTGATCCTAAGGATGGGGCAACTCTCCTGGAGGACCATGCAGCATGGAGCCAGTGGGCAGTACAGAGCCTACCAAGTAACTTCTGGTCAGAGAAAATATGCATGCAAGCAGGTCACAGCTGTTGACTTGGTCGTAGCCAGACAGGACCTTCCTGACTGCCCAGGAAGGGCAGGACACTCACACAACTCCGCTGTGCAGAGATTTGTGCACTGATTCCAGAGGCACCCTTCCAAAACAGTGTAAGGAGAGCTGGCCAACATCAGCACCTGCAGAGGCACCACAGCTGGAGAAAGAGGAGGGGTACCTGTTACAACCACGGGCTACTGTTGGTTATGGACATCCTTTGTATGCTCCTCCTCACACCTCGTTGTCCAGGTGTAACTCATCAAATAAGAAAATGGAGACTATGCATAAATTTTACATTCTATGCTATTTACCTGCAGTAGGCACCAATACTGGTGGTTACAAACTAAAAGATGCTTTAAAGATAGAGGTTGTAACTATATTCAGGCTGTACTGTTTCACCAAGGCACTTCTGTCACTCCTGCCAGAACCCAGTCACCAGATAAACCCATGGTACTGACTTTACACATTTATTCTGGAAGATGCTTTTCTGATACCCCGAAGTCTGGGATTTTGCACAGCTGCTAGCAGAACAGCTACCAGCAAGGAGCACCAAATACTATATTGCTTGGCACCTATTCAGCAGCCAGACACACTTCCTACAACCTGAGCACCAAACACTCTCCTACACATTCAGCTCACTCTATTTAGATGTCATGCAGCATATTTAATTTTGCAAATTGACCTTAATATTAAACCATAAAAAAAAATTCACTTTGGTAATATTTTTTCCTGGAGGACTGTTGCGTAATTTCAGACATCAACCTTAGATTCTTGTTTTGAGAAACCATTTTCTTTATACCAGCAGGAATTCAGTGTGGCTGATGCTGAATGGCTCTCTGGAGGGTGTAGCTATCTTCCACTAGCAGTACAGACATGAGGATACCAGTTTAACTTTAGCACAATTCCAATGCCTACAATTAAGAAACATAAGTACCCATCTGTGTCACTCAATTGCAAAGATATATGAGAGTGGAGAGAAGAAAATAATAGTTATAAAAAAGAACATTGTAGAATTCCACTTAAGACTTGTACTTTCAATTACCAAACTATTGGATATTAACAAATATGAGAATTGCCACCAAGTATCATTTACAACATTTGAGGCTAAATCTACAGAATCTGTGTTCAAAGAACAACTATAGTAGTTTTGCATTCTCTGCATCATCTTAACCACGTGGCTTAAATCAAGGAGCAAATGACTAAAAGGCTACAAAAATGCAGTTTATGAGACTGACATGGCTGTCAGAGTTCAAGGCTTATGTTTTAAGCCTAATCTGAAAGCAAGAAACAAAAAGTTACCAAGTGCTCCTACCACCATCCATTCCATGATCTGATTTTTATTTTGAAGGAGTAATTCAAACTGCATCAAAATAGGTGATAGGTCATTTTCACATCTTTGACTCAGCAGATTAATAAGAGTTGACTGAGCTCAAGTAAAAAATTCATTGGTTAGAGACAAAGATTTGGATGGTCAGACATCTTTACTCTTGTATATATGAAAAGATCTTAGATTATTTTGACAAGTGTCCAGCTGAATTAGTCAGATGGGAAATCAGTCAAGTGTTTATTGGTGTCACACAGAGGACCATGGAAAGCTACAGTATCATTTTAATTAAAACACTGAAAGCAAGTTAGAAAAAATTCCTGTTCAAGGTCCTCATAATCCCCAAAGCCACGTACATGACATATGTAACCATAATCACTGACTGCCTGCAGGTCCTAGTGTGGCCCACAGCAGTGCTAACCCTCAGGAATGACACACAGTCTAGACAAGAGCTGAAAATAAGAAGGGGCTGCCTGCCTCAGTTTCCCTAAAATTGTCTGCAAGCAGAAAATAAAGTGATGATTTGATTTTGCGCCACTGGGCCCCACACAACTCTTGGCTGAAACTGCCCCTCACAGGCACTTAAAAAGAACACTGCCCAAGTTTTGTTTGAAGCACCCAATAAAACCACCAAGTATAACTCTGCCTTCTTTAGTGGAATACCCCACCCACTTACACTCTGACAATCAGTCAGGAAAGAATTTATCTTAACTAGGGCAGAGCTGCCACCACAGCAGCTTTGGGAGACACAAGGGACTGCAAAAGCAGGTGTCTCTTTAGATTTAGGATTCCAGATTTGTGTGTCCATTATTAATGATCCACCTACTGTGTCCTTGTGAAATATGAATCTTTTCAAGCACTTTAAAATCACATGCACAAGTTATTTTACATTAAAGACTTAGAGGCTACAGTATTAGACTAATTACGTGACTGAGGTGGAGAACAGGTTCAGGCAGCTGGGAGTGACAAAGAAGAAAAGCAAAATATATATATATATGGGCAGCAGTTCCTTTCTTCACACCACTGCCACCAGGCAAGAAATCAGGAACATATTCTGACTTTCATCAACTGGACAACAAGCAAACAAAATTAGAAGTACAGTAAGCAAAAACAGACTGTATTCTCCATGTGCCACAACCCAGCAAGTGCTGAGGTTACATCTGCCTTACTGCTACAGTGCTGTGACCACGATGGAGGTGCAGCCACATCCCTTGAAACAGAACTCGAGTCAGTTTTGCTAAACCAGATGTCCCAGGAATTGTATTTCCCTATTAAAGGCTATATTTCACTGCAGACTTTTCAGTAGTTTGAATCTTCTATCACAAGGATAAGCAGAGGTTCAAACTTCAAAGTACAGGAAATAGGGCAGCATCTCAAAGTGATGGCACCTCCAGAACAAGTGGGTGCCTGTGTTTGCAAAGAGACACAGCTGCATTTCTTTTGGTTTTATAGAAACCTCAAGAAATTACCCATGTCCATCTAACCAACAGCTTGCAATGTACCACTGAAAATATATATATTGCTTTTATTTTCCCTAAAATCAACTTAACTAGCTCTCATTCTTCTCATATTATTTTAGACAGTCAATGTATTTTCTTCCCACTGGACAGAGAATGAACACATTATCTTTCCATCTTACAGGCCCCTGACAGCCAAATAAAACATGGTTATTACTGTCAGAACTCAAATGAAATATTCTGAACATGGCAAGAAGTTATTAGCCTGATGTTCAGAAGACAAGCTAGAAATGGAAATGGGAAGGAAAAGTATTTCCCCTACTTTTATAGGCTTTTGTGGGAAAATTAGGTTATCTTCTTGTTGAAATAGGTTTGAGTTGGATTTCTTTTTGCTGTGTTGAAATACCCTAATTATTCCATTAGGAAGATGCAGGATATTAATTTTTATTAATCAAAATACTGATAAATGAGAGAGCAATTATTGAAAAACATTAATATTACCTCAGTATCTTAAATTATACACACTAAATCAACCAGGTAATGTCATTTCAGTGCACAGTAAATTCACAGCAAGTAAGATTTGTGATATGACAGATAAACCCAGAAGCACTAAATGAAAGCATTCATTTTCAAACCTCTTTCCTACTGCAATTTAAAAACAAGCCAACAACAAACACCATGGCTGAAATGTTCCCTGTACAGAGATTGCCTACTTTAACTAGGCTCACCTATAATTAGACAGCATAGTCTGCTCTGCATAATAATTGTAAGCTATAGAACAATAGAGCAACAGTGAAGAAAAGGCAGATTATTTTTCCTGCACACTTGAGTAGTGGTAAAAACCACAAACTGAGAATCAGTGAGATGTCATCTCTCCCAGCACACCAGTGAGAGAAGAATTGAGCTGAAAATTGTACTTATTGCAATTTTAAAGACACATCCAGTCTGGTTTGAGGCCAAACAACACAACTGGCTCCAGGGAGGAACCAGGCAGCCCCCACCACTCGTGCTGCAGGCAGCAGCTGCCAAAGGGACACTTGTCTTCAGTGGGTTCCTCTGAGCATCCTTACTTCCTAGAGCCATCCGGAGAGATCCATACTGTTTCATCATGAAATCACATCCCTTGACAGCATGCACATAAAAATGCTATTAAAACAAATTAACTGTGTACTAGCATTCAGCAGCAGGCCATTTTGACACTAGAGCAGATAAGTCCACTGATACCTTCTATGGATATTAAAGATAGGTCCACATGGAAAAGCAATTCTCAAACATTTCTAGAAAATCAGGCATTTACTGAGTAAGTTTTTAAAACCCCCACAACACATGCACAAAAAAAACCCCAACACACTTATGTCCTGGATCCACCCATCCCAGTACTCTGCTTCTAACAACCTTCAACAGCAGATGCCGTTAAGAACATGGCAAAAATATTTCCTGTCTCTGTTCTCTTGTGAACTGCAGCTCAAGGACATCCTAAACCACACATACAGTCTTTCTGCTTAGGCTCTTTAAGCCAAAATTAAATATACATTTATAATACAAATATTTTATACAAATATTTTGAAAATTATCTAAATCCAGGCTCTGGGACTGAGTGCTATTTATGCCACTTGTTTAGACCTGATAAGAGCTATTCTTTTCAAGCAGTGCACTTCAACCCAAAACTTCCAAATTATAAAACTAAGAAGTTTTTCGTTATTTTTTCCTGCTACAATTTGTATCAAGTTCATCCACATAAACTTCAAAATATGTTTCAAATGAGCCTGAATATCCAGCATGTGTGATATCCTTGGGAATAATCCTAAGAGCTCTATTTAGTCCTAAAGACATCACTGTATTTTCAAATTTAAACATAACACATATAATATATATATAATATAATACACATTATACCAACAAAGTTATTTTTTGCTTCCTTTTCTGAGTTACAGAAACTCTGAAATAACCCTGGAAAACATCTTCTGACAGTGTGTGTCATCCATCAGCCAGGTGCAACTGGTGCAAGGATCAGCTTCTAAGTTCCCAATATTCACATTTTAATAGTCTCTTCTGGTTCTGCGGGAGTGCCAGAGAGTGAATGTTCACCCTCATTCTCTCACACTGCAGACCAGCCACAGAGGCTTCCCTGAGAGCTCTGGTTACCTCCAGCACAGCGATCTCTGCCGTGCGCTCATCTCGCTCCTCCTGGGAAACTCTCTTGGCCTTTCTGCAAAATCCCAGGGCATAATGCAAACACTGACAAAAGTAATAAAGAGCTGCTCTGAACTGCCATGGGTTTCTCTGCACTTCAAAGCACATTCAGCGGAAGGGACACAGCTCATTCTGTGAAAATAAGTTTTGCACTCACAAAATGGTACAATCATCAAGTATTTTCTTCTCATCTGCAAAGTGATAAACAGGGTTTTTTTTAGCCCTTAACTGTTTAGAATAAAATAAAACAACAGGACCACAACACTATTATGTTCTGTTTTCTAAGTAATACTGGTTTTCACTATTTTAAATCATATTATATTGTATTTTATGCCCTTTCGGGGGGGAAGACAACTAAATAAGATTTCAAAACCATTCAAATACATCAAAGTACTTTGCAAATAGGGTTTACATATTCATTTTCTATGGCATAATTAGGAATCTTTCTATAAAAGCCAGAAGTTCTGGAACTGTAATTGTATCATGCCTTTCAAACCAGGTACTTCATCTTATATATTAGAATTCATATTTTTATAGGTCTACATTGCCACAAAAATGAAGGGAGAGGCATAGAAATCCCAAAGCCAAACTTACAGCTTTATGGTTATTTTAAGTGAAAAATGTTCAAGGATCATGCTCTAAAAGTAACCAAAGGGGCTACAGGAGGAACAAGAGAAAAAAAAAAAATCAAGTAGAGAACTTGAATTAGGTTTTATGAAGTTTTTTCATAGTGAGGGAAAATATCACTACTTGTTCCATTACATTTGTTTTCTTTTCACACAAATTAACACTTTCCACAGAAGCCTACTTCTGTATACATTCTTATTACAATATCTGCATTTATTATTTTTTTACAATTTCAAATACTCTGCAACTAAATTTTAAGGAAAAAAGAAGAAAAAACCCAAGTATAAAATACTTGTGTAGTAGCTATTTCTATGGTCCATGTCAGATGTCATTACTTCTACTAAAGCCATCTTGGACAAGAATCCATAGGGTTTATATCATGTCATTTTATGAAACCCAAGCATACTATTTAACCAGCATCTTATAAACCTATTCAAAACTGAATTCTCTGAGTTACTTAAGCAATTCAACCATTGATATAATTAATTTTGATGTAAATCTCTCTCAGGGGCTTTAATGAGCCAAGTAAGGAAAATCCAAATTAAATTAAAGAAACATACACTAGGCCTCAGAAGCTCATAAGTAATGATGTTAACAATATTTCCCCAACACGACCTAGAAATAGCATATTAATAATAATGTTAAAAACGCAGGTAGTTCTTTAAGAAACACAGATGTTACTCAAGAAGTCCCAGAAAATATTTTTGAAATATTTAGTTCAAGCCAAGATTCTAGGACAATTAGACATAAACGTTTTCCACAACAGTGTTGGGTCCTGAAGTTCCAGAGGGGGAAATGAGGACACTTATTTCCAGACCTCCTTGACTCCCCAGATGAAGTCAAATGCTTCTCGCATGGGGCCAGCATGCCCGTGGCTCACCAGCCTCCTCCACTGCAGGCTTCTTGGAACAGGAAAGAGGGACAGCTTTAGAACCCAGCAAAGCAACACCCAGCCCCAAAAAAAGTTGCCATTACAAGCAGTGCCACTGCACGAAAGCAAACTGAAGGAAAGCGCAGTAAATTGAGTGCCAAGACACCATAATCAGTTTTCACAACCAGTTACAATTGCTGGTTTTTTCCCCAAACCTTACACATGATAAACAAAAAAGCAAGCTGAGTAAGGCAACACTAGTCCAGTCTAATATCAGGGTGACCTCGCATATACAAATGCACCATTAATAAATGGAATTGTTTTAAATCTATCTCATATTTATAAAGAATGCTCATTCCACCCAAACAGAGTCCCCACACAACCAAAAATAGGGTCTGTAAAACTATATGTTTTAGAAGACAGGCCAGACACAAGAACATTAAAAATCTGGTAATTCTATTTCAGCAGAGCAGCATGATAGATGGCACTTTTACGCTGTAACCTAATAAAATATCCTCTTTTGTCTCTCCCACTAGAAGAATATTATACTTTAAACTAGATCTAATTAAAAATAGCAGGGGATGATGTTTGTATCAAAGACTAGCCTCTGTGCAGATGGTGATCCCCACACAACACCAGACTGCACCTACAGCTGGAGAAGAGATCCCCATGCCTGGCAGCTTCCCACTCATGCCCTCAGGACAGGGAGGTGATTAATGTACTCTGTCTAATGGTAAAGCAAATGAATCAGCACCACTAAGTTCCTCCTCTGAAACACCAGAAAGTTTGGTTTCAAAGAGGTGTCCAGGCTTCAGAAAGCTCTGCAAGGAACTTTTTGCAAGGAACCATCAGCATTTCTCAGAAGCCCCAGACCAGCAGGAAGAGCACCCTGGGTGTCCTTCCAGGCTGTTTGCAAGACCAGTGTGAAGACCCTGCCTAGAGAGGGTCTGGAATGCCAGCCTGCATCACATGGAGCACACACTGTGCCAGCCTACACAGCTCCCATGGGTGCACAGAGGCTGCAGGAGACTCGGAGCTACTTCAGAGCAAGATCAGCATCGCACTGACAAAAAGAAACAGGATTTGCAGGGCAGGAACTGACAGCATTGTACACTCCCTGCAGCAACAACTCCCTTCTGCAGCTCCCAGGATAAGGGGATTCAAAAGGCACCTAACAGGAGTTAGGTCCAGGACACCCTGGGGCAAGGCTCTTCTTCATCAGTCACCTGGAAGACACAAACATGTATGATTCCCCTGTGAGGAAGCAAAGGTTGCCTGAGCTGAAAGTTTGATTTTCTGAGTAACATGCCCCTTATGTGGTCTCTCCTTTCTGAAACACTAAGGAAAATACTCCTCACACAGTGAAATAAAATCCAGAGAGCTAAATAGTATGTACTTATCCTTTCAGGAAATACCTACCTTGTGTAGAGGGTTAAACAGATGGAAAACCAGACCATGAAAGTTCACATATTAAGCTGTTTTGAAAACTTGAACTGAAAAGGACCCTTGAAATCTTCAAAAATGAAGATTCAGTAATCCTGCTAGCTTTGCTGTAAAATAGTCTCCATAAAAAAACAGTCACACTGAAAGCTGAAAGCCATGTAGCAAGTGGAAAACTGTTTAGGGCAAACATTACTACAGGTCTGAACAGAAAGGCCTAAATAAATTTCATACATTTACAGGATGGGGTTTTCAATACAGGTAAGTAACATGAGGGTAAATCTTAACAGTAATCTATTTCTACCCTGCAATTCCCCACAATAAATTCATTAAGGTAGTAGCCTGGAAAAAAACATTGTGTTCTCTTTCTTTAGTTCCTGTCTCTCTGTACTGGCACAAGAGACATGGATGTGGTAGACAGTGACCTTCAAGGGTTTCAACACTTTCCTTGCCACTGCTTATCTTCCTGTATGGGGAATGAGCACAGCTCTTCACCATCCCCCAAAACTTCCTTGCTATTTTTTTCCTCCAAGTTGAGATCCAAGTAGTCTTACTCCCTACAATCTATTTATTTCCAACCCTGCAAGTCACAACACGTACCTTGATGCAGATTTTGCCAATGCTAGTAGGAGCTCTGACACTGAGCAGGAGTGACAATCCAAGCAAAAAAGCAGTCATTCTAATTTTATTCCACATTTCTGTGACACTCAAGAAATACTTCTTGCATATATCATTATATCATTAGTTTCCATCACATGCATAAGCCATTGTGTGAGGTTGCTTCTTTATTACAGGAAACACTTTCAAATGAGAGAGAAAGGATAGAAAAAGGCAAAAAGAAATAATAAAATGTAAAAATATGGTTATAAATTGCAACAAAGTCTGCTCAATTTGTAGCAAATAATTCTTCAGATAAGCAAAAAAATATCTTGAGAACAAATCCACTGTGTATTTCATAACCTAGAATCCCTTGATTTGGAGCATGCAATTTCTGCCCTCCCTCTCCGCAACAGAACAATTTGATATTTCAGTCCTAAAGTAATAATACATACAAACAGCTTCATTTACTTGGAGAAAACTGATGAGCCTTCATCTATAGCCAAGCTCTTTAGTGCTCAGATCTGACACAGGAGTCTACTTAAAGCTCAACAGGAGTTTGTGAATGGCTCTTTGTGTGACACGCGAGCTCTAGAAAAATCATTTGCTTTTGGTTTTATACTACTGTTTCCACTTCATGGATGACACTAGCAAGAATCTAAGCTGCCATCCTGTTCCAGAACAAACATATTCAAAGGTAAGAAATAATCAGGAATACCTGCATGCATGGAGAAGTCCCCTGCACTTTTTACAAGGGAAATGTCAAAAAAATGCAACTATTTCTGAATTTCTAAGAGAATATGGGTTTTCTTCAGTCCTTACAGTATCTTTCACTGAATTGGGCATTTTAACACAGTCCACTTCTTTCCACAGGTTTTTGTTTGGCCTTTTTTTGTCTTTAAAAAGTGTAAGATTACTAAAAACAAGGAGCTTTTCCAAATCTCTTATTGTTCTAGGTATATTATCCTGTTGTCACACATAAACAGTCAGAAATCTCAAAACAAATGTTGAAAAAGCTTTCAGTATGGCACTTCAAGCAAGCCAAATGGAAATCCCATTGATGCAGAGTAGTCAAATAGTCCATGTGCATATATCCATCCTTCCTAGTTGAATTATTTCAACTGTCAGACAAAATGGCATGAATAAAAAGTCTGGAAACAGAAATCTGATGTATTGATTGTGATACACAAAGGTAGCAATGTTTCTATGAGAGACAACTTTCATATATTATTAATACATTTTGTCTCCCCTTTTTATTACTCCTACTTCCTGGAAATAATAAGTCCAGTCATTTTTTTACAAATAAAGTATTTAATTTCACAATTCACAGATACTCCTGTATCTGCTGAAATGTTATTTGCCAATTACTAACACCCCTACCCATCACCGACTCTGGTATTACCAGGCATTTTTAATATAGTAAACAGCAATTATTTTTTCATCTTAAAATATGGGCTGCGTTAAAATACAAAACAAGTGTCACCTAAATATATATTTCAGTTAAAGAATTGATTTTAATCTCAGTGTAGTGATTTAATAACAGAAAATTGCCAAGAAATCCAGGGTGAAAGCAGTATTTTATACAAAAGACAAATGAAAAGTAGATGAATGCAAGATAACCATGAAATGTTTGAAAGTCCAAAGGAAAAAAAATTTTTTTTCAAGGACTGTTGCCCTTAATTTAGATATAATTTGACACATTGAACTCTGTGTGTCTCTAAAAGAACAAAACAGGAAACAACCACATCCCACTCGATACACTTGAATGAGTCTTATTAAGTTGAATGATGTTTGCTTCAGGCCATAAACAGCAATGCAATATTCATCAAAGTGCACCAAATTAAACTTTTCTCCCACTTGCTTACCTCTAGCCCAGCTGATTTCCCCTAAAAGTAAATCGATTTTGCACTGACAAACGTAAGAGTTGATACAAAGGCTTGCAGACAAACCAAACCAAAGAAACCAGGAAAAGGCACTCCATAGCGTGAGAGTATTCAATTCATGTAAATTTACAGAAACAACATTTACAGAGAAAAGTAAACTACTTAATAAACTAATATAATTTTTCTTTGAAAAGACAGACTTCTGGACACATCAATCCTTCCCTCATCAGTCTTCCACTAACATAGATGTGTATTTTAATTTTAATAAGTTGCATAAATATTGGACCTCTGGAAGTGACGCATTAGCACAGGGTATGACCTATCTGTTCACTCTGGTCAACAAAACTACAATGTGTCTTGCAGCTACTGGATTAGCCGGGGCTCCCTCCTCTCAGGGTCCTACAGGAATGACACCTGAAGCAGCCATCAGAGTGCACATCCACAAAACTGTCACGATCACAAACGAGTCCTGTTCGTGCTGAGAAGTACAACGGGGAGAGACAAACTGGAGAAGTGCAGTTGTCTTCAAACTCACCACTGAACAGGAGGGACAGGCTGCAATACTTGGGCAGGTGGCTTCAGCACACCATGACAGAAGGGAGAATGGTCCAGACACCTTCCAGCGTTGGTGCAAAATCACAGCCTCCAAAATTCAGCAACGCCTGGAGGCCTTACATGAGCAACAGCTTCAGCCATCCACAGAAAAAAGTTTTTCTCCCAATTTATAAGTCTGTTGGTCTACGTTTATGGAAAATATGCAACTATGGCAATTTCAAAGCAAGATTTTTAGTGTCCAAATCCTTTGTACCATTGCCTGGTTATTGCTCAATGCTGCTAATGGAGTGAGAAGTAACAGGAATAGTACAGCAATAAAAACCCCACAGGTTAATGTTTTATTTCAGGTTAGCACAAGGGGGAGAAGTACAGGATTGCTGCTCATTATATAGTACCAACACAGCGTTGCTATGAAAGAAAAGGGCTCAGCAAAGGAATGATACAGTCTCCCAAAATACTTAACAGGTACCTTTTACCATAAGGATATATTTCCTACAGCACCTAACAGAAGAACTGCACTATAATTAAATTATTATTCTATATTTTAGTTGACTTTCTTACCCATCCATCAAAATATGCAGATGAACAATTTTTTTAAAAAAAATTGCTTCCAGAACAGCAGTAAGATTTGACCTTGCTCACTTACGGAAACTAAAAGTACACACACGAACAACAAAAAAGCACTTTTGAAGTAAGTGTTGCTAGCAGAAAAACACAACAGATGCAGATACCATTTAGAAATGTTCCATATGATCCACAATGTGATTTTCTATATTAAAGTACAGTTTTACACCAATTCTGCAGAGAAGTATGATTTGTAATGGCAGTAATTTTTTTTCAGTTTGCTCTCAGTAATTTTTTTTCAGTCTGCTAAAAACCACAGCTCCTCAGTTTATCTTTATGGTTGACTGGGGCTGACAAATTCAGTGGGGCTTACGTATAATTAATATCACAATAAGAGGACATGCATTAGTGTGTATAATTACTGAAAATGTTTTTATTAAACCAATTTTTTTGGTGTCTCTACAAAGAAAAAAAATATGGTGAGGGCTGCAAAACAAAGGCTGAAATACACAATTACTAAACAACAAATATACCATCAGGTGATGGAAAGCATCCAGAACCTTCACATCTATAGAGAAGTAGCAAGTAATTATCCTTAGCCTATGCAAGATGACAGAATGTAAGTCACATTATGTTTCCCCAGACACAGGTTGTATCAATCCACTTTTCAAGAGACCTTTGAAAGATCTTTAGAACTTAGCTTAAGTTAAAACTGAAACCAACAAGGAGAACCAAAATAAATAGCTCAGAATATGTTACATGTAAAATATTAAATATGATACCTTGACTTGCTCTTCCATTATCATTCTCCCTACTGGCTATTATTAGACCCTGATCATTTTCCTGGAATAAATGTTGAAATAAAAAGCCTTTAGTTACTCCATTTCTGATATCACTTTTATGCAAAGCATGCACATTTTTAACGTGCCAAAAAGAAGAAAACAGAACTTGGATTACATACTTCCAACGTCTTACTAGGTAAATTCAATCCTAATGCCAGACTTATTCTTTTTTAGTCAAAAATTGAAGGAAAACACACATCAAACACTGGCATACATTCATGAAAAATGCTATAGTGAATTTTTGGTTTTAGTTTTTCCATCAATAAATTCCATCCTATGTTCCCTGTCAATAATGTACAAAATAAAAGTCAAAAGAATACAACATCTTTGAGAACTAGACTTTGTGTGTGTGGCATAAGACTAGCTTTCTCCTGTACTTCTGAAAGTCCTCGTGTATTTGGCTTCCTCCCGTAAGGCAACTTCAGAGTTCATTGTAAGTCCACCTTCTCTAATAATAAATCCCGTACTTGGAAATCTGCAGCAATACATTTTGGCATGAGTACATGATTAGCTACATGTTTGCACACTGCTGTATTATGACCTTTTCAATACTGTAGTTATCAAACACTTTTTAAAACCCTTGGACTTGACATACATGTGTATACTGATCACCTCATGAAAACATACTAAGATGGAACCTTATTTTTCTCTTTTCATACACTCCAGTCTCTCTATAACAAAATTTCAGGCATTTTTGGCTTTAGCAAAACCACAGAAACACTGAAGTACTCAAGAAAAAACATTAAAACAACGGGCTTTCACCTCAAGGTCTGGAACACCTGGTGGTCTGTGAATCACTCCTTAGCCCACCAAAACAAATTATGAAAATCAAAAGATGTTAATGTGCCTAGAAGTGTTCGCTGCCAGGAAGTCTGTATTTTCACTAGCACACTCCAAAGGTCTCTGCAAATCAATGAAAGAGAAAAAATGTTCAAAAAGGCTTTGGCAAAATGCTTGTATAGAAAGGCCTGGCAGCTTTGTATTTGCATCACCATGTTTAAAAAAAAATTATCTAGTTTTATACTTTCCAATGAATAACTTAACCAGGCAAATACTGGCAGAACCCACTGCAGCTCAGCTTAGAAACAAAGATACCACAAGCAGAGTTATATTTGCTCCTCAATAACTGGAACTGATGTCACACCAGGGTAACTGCCCAACTTCACCCCAGTGCTAATGGGGTACAGACATGGATTGCTATGGACAGAACCCTAGGGCAGAGAATGTGAAACTACCAAGGTATATTGTTTCATGCACCTATTCTCTTGGACAGGCAAGCTTTAATATAAAATTATTTGATAGTATGTTTGCATCTCCACATAAATGTCCAAATTATATTACTTAGCATTCCAAGGTAAGGCAATGTTTCATCGTGCCTGTAACAGGTTATTAAGAGACTAAATGACCATGCAAGTGACTTCAGAAATCTGTAAAACATAGAACAGAAACCTACATTCTTTAATTCCAGTCCTACATTTTATTCAGCAGGGACATCAGCTTTCACATTCTTAAAACGACAATTTGAAAAACACCACCAGCCCCAATATGTCAGAAATTTGATCCCTGCATTTCTTATCCTGTGCAACCATTTCTATCTCCAAGTGCTTGCAGTACTTGCAGAATTCAAATTTTATAAGCTACATACAAAATGCATCCCAAAAAAAGTACAAAAGAATTTGAGTCATTATCTCCAAATCAACATATTTTATTCCCTGCTGTTTTCAAGCAATGAATCCTTTAAGGAGGTTAACAAAAAGGTATTTGACAAAAAAAAACCTGTAAGGCCTCTTTTAAGATATGTGAGAAAATTTAGGACATATTAACCAGAAGAAAGCAAAACATGTCTCCAAGACAGTTCTTCAGAGTCCACATCCAGCAGAGCGATTGTGTAAAGAGATGAAAAATTGCCTAACATCATCACCTTAATATGAACATCATATGAACAAGGGAAACAAAAACCCGAGATTTTTTTCAGAAATTGCAGTAATATAGTTAAAGAAAGTATTTACCACCAGGGCTGATATGAGTATAAAATTAAATTTAACTGATGAGAAACTTTAAAGAAGAGTCTGCTGAAAATGAATACAGAATGTCTTTTAGTTATAATGTTATAATTAGCTGTTCAAAAATAATTCTTCACAAGATGCTGCTTCATACTTGGCATTATAGTGAAGCCCACAGTCTGCATAAATGATGTCATAGGCACAAACAAGCCCAAAGAAACTCTAATTTGAGCCTCAAGAAGACTTCCTAGGTCAGAGTCAGCAAGCAGCAGTAACAGCTAAGCTGCTTTTCAGAAATAAATTGTTCTGTTGGCCATATGTATGCAAAGATGTTTTTATACATAAATGTAGTTAATATGTGTTCTAGATAACAAATAGCCATCAGCACCAGCCCCAGCCTGCACACCTCACACTCCTGGGACACTCTCAGTACAAGTCTGAAGGGTACTTTGGAAACTGACTGATTCAGAATGGTGGTAGTTTTTGTGAGTTGGAACATATTGCTCTGGCTTCTCTTCAGAGCAGTAGGACACAAGTAAGTAAGGTAATTGTCTGCACAAGAACAGTACCACAGAGATGAAGGCTGACTGAAGGGCAGTTATCCCAAATTGTAGCACTCTGCCTGAAAAATAAAAACCACTTTTTCTAGTCATATGCCCTCACGTAACTACAAAATGAATACCAGACAAAAAGCAAGTGGACAAGTTTACCAAAGAATGGCATCTCCCAAAGACCAGAACTGATTTGGAAACACTATACATAATTTTTCAGCAAAATCATCAGTGAATGGCAGCTAAAACAACTGCCTTCCTGTTGCCATCAGACACAAGACTTGGCTCGTTTCTAGTTTGCCCTAACAAGCATCCCATGCTTTATTCGAACTGGCTAGTTTCCACATTTGAATGCCAACAAAACAATGACCAAACATCTCCCAGTTAAATCCCATGTTAAAGCCGAGACAAGAATATTTATAGATAGAGGCTAATGCCAACATCAGGGCATATGCCCAACAGTTCATGGACTGAGACCAATTTTTTATTTTAATTCTTAGAATCATTAAGGTTGGAAAAGAATTCCAAGATCATTGAGTCTAAACTTTGACTGAACACCATCTTGTCAACTAAACTAGCTCTAAATGCCACACCAGTAATTTCTTGAACATTTCCAGGGATGGTGACTCCACCTGGGCAACCCATTCCAATTCTTTCAGTGAAAAAATTCACCCTAAGGTCCAACCTGAACATTTCCTATCGCAGTTTGAAGCCATTTACTCTTGTCCTGTAACTGGTTGCCTAGGAGAAGAGGCCAACCCTGACCTGGCTACAACCTCCTTTCAGGGAATTACAGAGTGTGATAAGGTCATAACTGAGCTTCCTTTTCTCTAGGCTAAACACCTCCAGCTCCCTCAGCTGTTCCTATATGAATTACTCTCCAGACCCTTCACCAGCTTGGTTGCCCTTCTCTGGACATGCTCCAGCACCTCAGTGTCCTTCTTGTAGTGCAGGGCCCAAAGCTGGACACAGGACTCGAGGTGCAGCTTCACCAGTGCTGAGTACAGAGGGACAATCTCTGGTCTGCTCCTGCTGATCACACCATTTTTTACACAAGCCAGAATGCCACTGGCCTTTTTGGCCACACTCACGTTCTCACTGGCTCACATTCAGCCAGCTGCTGACGAGC
This sequence comes from Hylia prasina, assembly GCA_013397195.1. NCBI lineage: Eukaryota > Metazoa > Chordata > Aves > Passeriformes > Sylviidae > Hylia > Hylia prasina. The sequence goes on along the minus strand of VYXD01005580.1, from coordinate 1,556,416 downwards.
ACCCCCAGGCCCTTTCCAGCAGGCAGCTTTCCAGTCACTCTCCCCCAAGCCTGTAGTGATGCATGGGGAGGGTTGTTGTGACACAAGTGCAGACTCAGCACTTTCATTGCCACAGTCCATACAGAACGCAGAAGGGCTGAACACTTTCCACCTTAAGTCTGAATTTTCTTCAATAGCTAAGTCTGAATCATGTCCCTCAGACTACTTATAACAGATTATGGTCTTAAAAATTTTGAGACAGGACATTAACCCCCATATATCAACAGACATGAGTTTCAACATTACTAGTTCTTTACTCTCAGAATCTCTCTAGAGAGCAAATGTCATTAAGGCAAAAAGTAAACTACTGTAATTTAAAGAGGCAACAAACTTCGTAATATTTCAAGAAATACAATCCAGTATTCTCAGTACTGTTTAGGAGAAATAAAACATGCAGTTGAGAAAAAATAATTCCAAGAAAAATATACAGAGCAGAATTCTCTGCTGTTTCTCCTGACTCCTTCCAGCTCTCCATTTGCAGCTCGAAATCTCTCCCCTTTCACACTGACAGAGACAAATATGAACCCACACCCTCCACAGGCCGTCCTTGCCTTGCTCCCTGTAACCTTGCAGGCCAGGCACCACCCTTCTACCCCAGAGATGGCAATAGCTGGACTCCTCATGGCATTAACTTGTCAGAGATATGGGCAAGAAGGGTCTGCAAAGGTAACTACAAAAAACCAGAAAGTTTTCATTGGGAAAATGCAGCAACACTATTTCTTGCCTTCAGTTACCAAGGTTAAGTGTTAAAAGAGCTTCTAGGTAACAAAGCTCACCACTGCTGCTAGCAGCAACAAGCTACACAAGACATGTCTTGCATATTTCAATTCTGGTGGGAATATTAGCTTTCCAGAACCCAAGGTTCAGCTCAAAATCTGTAATAACTCCCTCTTGAGACAACTCAGCCATACAAATTGTGACTCACACAAGACAGTAAGCACAAACTTCCAGTGTATGTGCGCACACAGAATTTTACATGCCCAGAAAATTCAGCCAAGTTCAATAGGACACCTGGCAGAGGTAGCTCCTGGCATGCAAAAAAGGTCAACAGAACTGGGGCCTGGGTTTCATATGGGACAGCAACACATCAATCAGATTAAAGGTTACTTTTCCTACATGCCTTTCATGTAACATCTGTGTGGAAGTATTTCCTCCACAAACCTACATTATCAGTGCAAAGTGCATGTGGAGGACCAAGACATCAATGGGAATCTTGCTTAGGAGGAGATGTTCTGTTAACCAGAAGACAGCAAAACAGATCATAAATCACAAAGCTGTCAGAGTATAAGGAAACCTATTCCATTCACAGTGGCTCATGTAGCTATATGGAAAGCACAGGCTCTTATAATGGCAATATCAATGGTAGTGGTCAAAAGATATTGATGGGCAAAAGAAAAAAAATCTCTCGGTTATACATTGGCTTATTTCTTCCCTTTTTTGTGAATATGGGAACTGTATGCGCTTAAAGGACAGTAGGTTTATTTATTATGCAAAATACTTAAAATAGATTCTTATCTCATTTTTAAGACAGAAAGGATGCATCTTCAAAGCCTAGGTTAAGCAAGGGGCAAAAATTTAGGTGCATTTTTATAGAATGATCATACAACAGCAACCATGTGGAAATACATTGCTCTCTGCATTCATTTTTGGGACCCTTAAGTTAGGGGGAAAAATAAAAACCTCAAGAAATATCACAAAATGTTCAAAAATTCCAGAGCCTTACTTAATCTTCCTGAGATAAGATAGCCCTTCTGGTTCCTCTTTTTAAACTGCTTGGAAATGCTAATTTTTTTCCACATAGAACAGAACAAAACTTCTTGAAAGATCTCAAATACATTCATGAAGTAAGGCAGCTTTTATGAAGTAAGTGGCTTTTATTTGTTTTTTTCATCTTTTCCCAAAACAAAAAGTTTACAGTCAGACCGCCTGATCACTCAATAGGCTTCCCTCAGCCAGCAGTTTTCACTAATCCAGATGAACAAAAACCTTCCAAGTGTGAACTGTGTCAGATCTGCACCAAAGCCAAAAGCGGAACGCCTCAGCATTCGGCAGCCATGGCATGCACACAACGTGGTGTGCTACCAATCCAGCACTGCTACACTGAAGGTAAATACCACCAAGCTTTACAAGGAGAAGCCTTTGGTTTTTGTTCTTCTCCCCAGTCTCTCTGCATTATTTTAAGAAAGAAACAGGGCTACAGATCCCCTCACTGTGTGCTCACTGAACTGGAAGATCACATCCTGCAAAACAACACAGAAGCTCTGAGATATGAGGACAGCCACTTACTTATCCCTCAAACAAAGACTGTCATATTTTTATCTTGATTGCTCATCTCTAGATGAGAAGTCGCTTTCTTCTGCTAACTTCAAAGAGATTTAAATTTTTCATATTCTACATTTAAGAATAGTTCAGAGAATCTACACTAAAGTAGGAAAAATCAAGTGGAATACAAAACTGCTAGTATGTAAGATGCAGGCTATTTATTTCTGTCATACTGGCAGACTATACTGGGACAGCACTAGTATGTTTATATATATAAGTATCACCATATTCTTATCCAATCTGAAAGTAGTTGTAAATTGTCCCTACAGTACTTCTAGCATGAATCACTGTCCTTATCAGTTTTTAAAACTCTGAACTGTCCTTGTTATTTAATAGAAGCAGAAACATGCAACCTAAAAACATATTCTTCCTCAATTGTCAAAATATTTCAAGCTATAGAAACATATTTGCATTGCACTGATACAGTTAACTTTACTGTACCTGGCACTGGTAGCACTTGCCTACTTGGGGATGAGGGAAGGGAGAAAGAGCTGGAAGCTGAAGGCCTTGCAGACAGCACTTCAGAGCTTTTAACATGTATAAATCAACGAGGTTAATGAGATCCTATTACCATTCATTTCATTTTTATTTGCAACAGCTTTAGATCAATATCGAAACTGCAACCCACCAAACTGAATCCATACAGTTCTTCCCAAACAGGCTATGAATGTATCACTACTCACTGAAACTGGTACCCTACACACACTCACATGCTCACACAGCACAAAGTCAGGATACCTCAAAATATGAAGTGTATATAAAGAACACAAACCATGCCTGCATTACACACTGCCAGCAGTCTTTAAAGAGAGCATTTCATTCCTTTAAACAATTAAGCTGTCTTTGCCATTCAAGACACTTTCAGCATTTTTCTCTGCCATTAAGTGGTTTTCTGACAAGGCTTTTGTGAGAGGCCTGCAGACTGACCTCCCATGGAGCACCTACCCCAACTCAGTAATTAAAAATTTAAATAACATGTTCTTACACTTCCAACTTACTCTAATTTACACGTTATGGTAATTATCAAATGGACAAACATCATGATCCAATTACACAGCAACAGAAAAAGAAAAGGCTGAACAATTGTTATTATTCCCAGCAGCCTCATCTGGGCAGTAACCTCACAGTATTTAAGAGATAAGCCGTGGTACAATATACTTGACATTTACATTTTCAAATGTATGTTCTATCCAACTGCCCTCAAAATATTGGTTTAATTAAGATATAGAACATTACTGTTCAGAATCACTTCACTAAAAAGGCATATATTAAATAGTCCAATAACCAGTATAATATAATTGAGCTTTGTCACCTGGAAAACCATTGCTTAACTAAAAGAAAAATCAATATTCCCTTTTCTCACAATGTTTTCCATTTCACTCTGAAATCAAAGCTGCACCAGAAATGCATACTGAATACAGTCAGCAGTTCCAGAGAACATAAAGAATACACTCAGATTTATGCATAATTTTAGAACAGGGGGTTTATTAATAATAATTCAACATCTAACATGGCATTTAATCAAGACTTAAACTATTTATCTCTCCCAGCGCACAAATACAGAACTTACTGAAAGATATTATCAATATGAAAAAAAAGCAACACTGATACCCATTAAGCACAAAGAAAGGCAAACATGACACAAATGAAGAGAAACTAAAGGTCAACATTATGGGATGGAAATCAAAACGCAAAACATGCATTCCAATAATTCCTGGTGCTTTAGGTGCTGAAACAATGCTCTGCAGAAAGTGGCTCAATTCCCAGGGTCATATTACAATCATAAATCTTTCTTATAATGAAAAATGCATACAGGGGAAAAATGTGCAAGTTACTATTCCTTTTTGTATGTCAAATGTATTTTCAGCAAATTTTATAAGTTTATCCCTGTCCTAAACCAGTAGGATAAAAAAATCACTCTAACTTTGAAAAAAAACAGCAACAATGCATTGTTTTAGAAAAACAATTGGTTTTCCTCAAAAAAAAGTAAAATGTCACAAAACACAAAGTGAATTAAACAACTCTGGCAATAAAGGATGTATGTGTTTTACATAGAGGCAAAGGCCTTTATTTTAATAAAAGCTCCTAAATATCAGCAAAACACAAGCCACTTTCAACTGATATACTGACTGATAATGACACCAAATTAGCTCATTTAAACAAGCTCCATTTGTGAAATAATTTGTGCACTAGAGACAATGAAAAAAAAGGTACTTTTACTGTGCATGTGATAAAGGGATGTTCTCTAGCACAAATGCAAAATTTGGGGGGCTCAAGATAATGACTATCTCTGCCTAACAAAGTAAAGCCACTTTGATTTTAACACTATAATGCTGCCTTCTAGCTTTAAAAATTATTTAAGACTTTAAAATCTTTCCACCTTAAATATCATTCCCTTGATTTCTGCCCTTTAGCAAGAGAGAGAAAGAGTTTTTGTACACCCATTTCCTACTGCAGTGTGTTCGAGCTCTCACCAATGGAGTCTTCTCCTCATTCCTGAAACACAGACACAGAATCCATCCCCATGCACCATATACTACCCACCCTCTCACAGAAATGAAGACTCAAAAAATTCCTACTCTCTGATTTTAATGCAAGGAAAAGCCCCCAAATTATCTTTACTAAACATGTGGAGAAGGCAGCATTAGAATTAAATTTTCCTTTGCTATATGTGAGCATTCTAGTCATGAGAAGCTACAAACATACAGCCACAACTAAGTATCAACATTTTGAAACTAAGACCAAGAAGAACCAAATGGATAACAAAATCTCGTTCAAGTATATTAAAAACATTCCTGCAACTTCATTATCACCCACTATCACACCAAAACCTGAATTCTCTGCCTGGTGTTCTGCATCTTAAAGGGATTTGTTTATTTGGTTTTGCTTGGGTTTTTTTGTTGTTGTAGCTTTTTTGTTGGGGTGTTTCTGGGGTTTTTGAGGGTCAGCAGTAAGGGAGGTCAGAAGAGGTAAAAAAGCTACCTACCCTAGAGCTATGAAATATGAACTCAAATAATCATTACAGTGAGTAAAGGGAGATGAGAACAGCAGTCATCATTCCTTGTGCAGCTTTATCTGCATCTTCACTAACAAATAAACCAGAAGAGTCTGCAGTAATAGTCAACTCCATCAATACAGCATGTCAATCCCATCCTTCCCCTACCACCCAAACAATCAACCTGCAATACTGGACCTCATAATCTGGTGTCGAGTGCTCTGAAGTGGTGCTAACAGCTCACAACAAACACTGCATAAAGATATACAGTGCACTGCAGCCTGAAGGCAGCAGGCAAAGGCTTGGGCACATTTGCTCTTATAAAATGCTGGTAGCTCCTGCAGTAGGGAAATGGCAGGACTCATCACAGAGCCAGGAGAAAGAAACAAACTCAGAAGAAAATGAGAGCATACCCAACATGTTTTCCTGTCAGTTTTACTCCTGAGAATATTTTTGGCTCTGTTTCCTCACACATTTGCCTTACCCAATCTACAGACTCTCCCATGAGAATTCCTCTTATTAATACATGTAGGAGGTTTTGTATTTTCTGCTGGGATCTCATTCAGAGCACATCTTTGTAGTGAAGTTGCATTAGCAACTACTGACATGGATGGTTTTAATCCTGGATTGTTTTCAAACACAGTCATACACTTGAAAAGTGCAATGAAGAATGCACATTTTACTTTGCCACAGTAATAGATTCTTCCATTCTGAACACACGAGTGCACCTTACCTGCTCTCCTGAAACCTCACTCCAAGGTGTTACTTTCAGGAAAGATTTGGCTCCTTACCATTGCTAAGTTACATGGCTGATACGACAGTGTTTTCACTTTGTAGCATTATAAACATGTTTTTCAAAATATTATTTCCTAATAATAAACTACAGGACTGAAAATTGCCCAGATATCTGCACACCTCATCCACAGCTGCGTTCAAACACACAGCCACCAGCTGCATCAACAGAAAGAACCAACCACACACACTAGGAAATCAGTGCAGAGTCAAATTAAAAAGAATATAACAATGTTATTCAATGCAAATAAGTGTTCAACACAAAAATATAAAAGGGATTGTGACAGTACAATGTGGGGAAAAAACAGAAGTGTAAAAAGACAAAGACCATACTTCTGGGATCTTGTTCTCTTGTGACCCACACCTGATATAAAAGAGGAGCAACAGGAGACAATGGTGGCACATAAAGTACTAGAGATATTTCCTCCTTAACACTATTCTGTGATCACATTAAATAAAAAAAAAGAAAGTTTGCCAAATATTTTCCTGTAACAACTCCCTAGGATGTATGTCATAATAAATTACTAGTTTGTTTTGGGGGTTTTATTGGGTTTATTACTAGAGTCTCTATTTTATATGAAAAGTCGGACTCAACTTTAGACACGCAGAAAATTCAGGTAAGGATGCAGTTTAAAAATATGTAAGTCTATGGGCATCAGAATAATTCAATTAGCAACACGTAACATGCTTTAATAAATTATATTACTTGATTCTGATTTTTATTAAAATCTTAGTGAAAACTAAACTGAGAATGAAATTATTTCCTGATTATTTACACTTGCCATTTTATTGGTCTTTTACTACACTGGCACCACTACAGTGATGCTATTAACTTTCTATTGTTGAACTAACCACAAGAATATTCTAACTTTCCAGAATCACTGGTGTGCAACTTTTAACCTGGTTTCTTGCTCTTGAGACGTAAAGAGGATGAGTTCAGCACAAGGTAAGGAAAATAAAGCAGGGTCCCGTGCCAACAACATCCCCATACAACAGCTTGTGTGTTAAATTGAGAGGTAGGAGCTCAGTGATACAAAAAATTTAAGTCCCTTGAAAATATACTAAAGTCTATTCCAGACTCACAGGAGGAAATATATGCATTTTCAGCATATTTAATAAGTGTAATAATTGAAATGCTCAGAAGCTAGAGTGATTAAAAGCTACATTTATCTTTTCCAGCACATTAGTGTACAATTACAGCTGGTCTAAAAATAGGCAAAGTTACTCATAGCTGAAAAGATCAAAAATTGTATAACTTGAGTGACTTGGTTTATTTTTAGGCCAGTCTTAAAAAGATCAAGAGTTCCACTAGATTAGGGAAAAAATGTAATTGCTGTTGGTAGTCAAGCAGACATATTTTCTTGAACTGAAGACTAAAGCTGGGGACTTACAAAAAATTGTTTTAAATAGATCATGAAATAATCTCCAATTTATGCAACTTGTCAATAAAAGACAAGTTGATTAACTCAGCCAAGAATAGCAACACTTTCTTTTGGAAGCCATGCGAGCAAATTAGAACTCTCTACTTTGAAATTACTATTTTAAAAAAAGTCGATAGTGTACATTTTCTCACTATATCTAATGAAACAAAATGTCTGTTTATCTATACTTGAGCATACCACAGATAAAACAAACTTGCAATGAATTAACATAATCTGTGGAAAAACTCAATTTTCTGCCCTGCATGTGCAGGTGAATACACAGAACAGATTTGTATCTCCCATTGCGAGCGTGGCCCAGTGTTTCTAAGCAACCTTGCTCCATCATCTTCTGTGACAAAAACAAGTGAAGAGTTTGAACTGCAGTCTGATAGAGCTGTGAATACTAATGACAAACCAAAAAAAAGAAAAATCTCATCTCTCATTGAATTTTGAATGGAACAAAAAGAAGCCACAATTACAAAAATACTTATTAAACTGAAAATTCAAACAATTAAACATAATTGTGTCTTCAGTAATTATCTAAGAAATGAGAATTCAGATTTCAAACAACCAAATCAGGTAATTATTTCTTTCATATGCAGCACATAATATCCATGAACATATACATTCTAAAAATCTGCATGCACACAACCAGAGATGGCAACATTTCCTGGCCACAGAATTTATTTTAATCTTGTTACCACTCCTGAAAAGCCAACTCACATCAGCAGGAAATTAGTCGCTGTGACCTCACCAGACAGGTTCATCATGCACCATCACACAACAGTATTGAAAATGCAAATGCTGGACGTAGCATACTGGTATTCTGCCCCAAAAAGTAGTTTGAAGTTACATAATTGTTACTGATTTTCAGAAACTGCATTCTGACAGACTTGCAGGAACTACAAGGTAGACTAACAGGTCAGAAATTTGCCTACTATTCCTTGTTCACCTAACTCTGATTTTTGTCTAATACATAAGAAATATGTAAGGGGGGAGGAAAACTCCATGTGTCTTTTTACAATCATGAGGGGGATGGGAGGAAAATGCACATACCAATTCTCAATAAAACTATGCAATTAGCAATTCAACAAAACAAAACCCTATTCTTTAGAAGAGCAGTAATTATACTGCTTAAGGCACTAAAAATGTCTCACAAGAAAGTGAACATTTTTCCAGAAAATAAAGCAAGCTTTGACAGTCTTCTGCTTACTAGAAGTCAGAAGAAAAATCTGACTAAAAAAGATGTATCAATTATTAGTATTTTGTCTTTTAAGAACAAAATCTCTGTATTTGACTTCACGTAAGTTACAGCCTCCTCTCTATTACTGCAATTTGTCCAGGACAAAATGCAAAGAAACTACACACCATCAGTAGTTTCAGCACTTTCTGAAAAGGAATTTGATATCTTACTGCCAAGTATAGAAAGCAAGAAGAGGAAAATATAACAAATAAGGACGCGTAGGTGAATTTTCATTCCTATGCCAGAACACCATGGTGCTGCTGCGATTCAATTATTGAGATGTTTTTGCCCAATTTATGGGGCAAACAAGGCCAAAAGCCAAAGTCAGTAGTAGGACTTCTATTTAACAGTAAATGTGAGGCAGAGAGAGACAGAAAGGAATAGGGAAGTGGGGGGACGGGGGAAAAGGGGGTGCCAGAAGGGGAGAAAAAGAAAGGAGAGTGAGAGAGGCAGATTAAATAGAAAGGTACCACCACCCACGGATCCAGCAGCATCCAGTTGGTCCTTCTTTCACCCTGGGCTTTTCAGTGGTGGCAGTCCCAGAATTGTCTTCCAGGGTACCACCTTCATACAGTCCAAGTCCCAGTTATCCACAGAGCCGCTCCATGGCCAGTAGATGCCACTCCCAATACTTGGAGTGATAAGTGTATAAACAGTTGCTTCCTTTCCCAGTTTGCCACAGAGGGGAATTTTTGTTCAGATGCATTAACCAGGACGTGCAAACCAAACCTCACCTCTCGTCAGGCTTGTAATTAGAGACTTTCTGCTGCAAATTCCTCTCTTCTGTGCTTACCTCATGCTCCTGATGTTGTAACAAATTCCTTCTTGTGGCCTTTACAGCACTGGAGGCAATTGTGATCTTTAATTCTCTGACAGGTGTCCACAGGGTTGGCCAGGGCTGACAAGGTGCAAGCACTACTCAGAGAATCTCAGCACTGGTGGTGCTCACAGTGCTATAACTTCCCCTACAAGGACTGGGCAGCTGCTTCCAGTTCTTAAGAGTTCTTCACAAAATCCTCTCAGTTGGAAGGGACTCCAATGTCAAGCATATCATACATTTAACTATATATACATTTAACTATATATTAACTATATACGTTTAACTATATATACTGGTTGATCTCAAGAAGAGGGGAGAAGAGGAATTGATGAATATATGAAATCGTTAGTTATAAAATGCTAATAACAATTATTAAGAAATTAAATATTTTTTTTCCCCACAACCTTCCTCAAGTGTTTCCTGTTTAACATATCCTTGATGATGTGAATGTCTCCACACTAACCTTGCAGACTGAGCAACCTTTGAGCCTGGCTCCATCCCAGGCATTCTCAGGCAATGCACCAAACACAAGAAGCAGGAGATTTGTTGAAATCACAGATGTTGTGCTGCAGCTTTTTTAGAGGCTTTGCTTCTGCCCAACTGACATTTTAAGAGACAGGATTTAAGGACAGTCACAAAGTAGCTAAAAATGGATTTAGCATACACAAGATTTGCCCACACTGAAAATTCAGTTTACTATATTACACAAACATATAAGATACAGTCCTAATACTGTTGAGATGCTTTTTTGTAAAAACTAATAGATTTTTACCAGGTAGCAGAGATTTTCAGTATATTTTCTACAGCAATATGTAAGACAACAAAGCATTCTGCTGATGTAAGAATAAGAAAACATCATTTCAAATGTATGGCAAATTGAAAATGGGAAGCTCTGGAAGAAACATATATATATATATATATAGTTGCACTAACAAAATTACATATCAAAGACTTATATTAAAAAAACTTCCTTCTCCCACAGTATCATTAAAGTGCATATCAAAATACTGTAAAAAATGCTTTAAAAGAGCACAATGCATAAATATCAGCAATTTATGAAAAAGTTCCTTTACAGTTATTAGTTTTATGCAACATTACCTAGAGATTGATATGTAAGTTATCATATTGATCTGCTCTCCAAAATTGAAAGCGACACAGACTAGAGAGAGAGGATGCACAATGAATTCATAAAGTATGAAATTGCAATCTCTTTACTATTTTGCTTTTCTCACACCACATAGGATTGCTCTGATAGCAACAGGGACTCTAGCCAAGGAGCCAAGAACCTGGCACTAAGAGTGCAGTCAGTTTTCTGGAATATAAATGTGAAAGAACAAACTAATGGCCGGACTTCTAAAACACTTCTTTTCCCATAAAACATCTAATGAAGCTGTCTAGAAGAGAAAACTTTGCTAATAAAATTATAAATCACCCTTTTGGCTCCAAGAGGGGTCACTTGAAAGGTTCTCCACATCTCTCAGAAGAGACTTACTTCTACAGAAACTGTGTTATCTTTGACAAAGTGATGTTAAGATGCATCAATAAAACAAGCTAGTCAGGATTTGAAGTGATAAATAACTTTTATTAGACTACCCCATTGTTAATAATAACAACAATAATAATAATGATGCTTTAGTGCAGATAAATCCTTCCTCAAGTGTGAAGCAAAACCCAGGCTTTTAATAGAATATAGAAAATTGCATAAGTATAAATAATCCTCACTTCTCATTTTTAATTTCTGTGTAGAATAGAGTAGGGATTTTTTCCATTAGGTAAATTTCATTTCGTAACACTTCATTAGTCCAAATAATGAACAGATCATGCAAGAGTACACAAGAATGCTTAAAAAATTATAAAAACTTTTCCACAAGGGTTTTTACTTTCCCACACTGAGTTAAGTGTTTGGACAATACTCTTGGGCACGTGGTGTGACTCTTGGGATGGGGCTCTGCCAGGAGTTGGACTCTATGATCTTTGAGGGTCTCTTCCAACTCAGCATCTTCTGTGACTCTGTGAACACAACCTGGGATCCCTCCTGCCACAAAACCTTAACTGAGGCAGGAAGTCATTCTCCACCCCAACCATTTCACATCTCTTTGGTGAGATCCAATTGTCCTTCTCTCCACAATTTGCAGAGCTCTTGGACATAATTACACCTCATAGGAAAAATGAAATCACATGGCAGTCCTCTCTCTTCCCTACTGTGCTGTGACTCACTATAGATGGCAAGCAAGATAGGATTAACCAAAGAGGCTCAACTATGTCTTGCAGTTAGGAGATAATCACCAATTACTGCTTCAGACAAATCTGATTTAGCTTACTGAAGAAGAAGAATTGTATGAGGGGGAGAGAAAGGGGGAAAGAGACCTCGGGATTTTGATAAAGCAAACTGATTTTCCACTAAGAAAATCAAATTTTATACTTGAAGTGTTCTCTCCTGATTAATACCACTGCATTTTCTAAAGAAATTCTCAAGTAAATTGAGTTATTGATCAATTCGGGTTTTTATTTAATTCACTGCTGGCACCCATTTCTCTTTATCTAAGTATTTATAAAATAAAAATAATAATAAATGGTCATCACCATGAAAGCTGAGTGCTTTACAAATTCTAAGAGGAATGTAATAAATGACTTCCTTGTTTCGTTGAACATCTTGACTAAAGCAAGTTTCTCTCTAATTAGATGTACAGGCAATAAATAAGAAATATACACAGATTTGCACTGTTTGATAAGAAATACCTTGTTTAAAAGTATAATTTATTTCTATGAGGGTCTCACTACATCATTAATTTAACTTAAATTTGACATTAATTTTCACTGCACTTCTTCACATTATAAAGAAGAAAAGGACAAGCAAGCAATATTTGGGATATTCTAACACCTATTCTTTGTAAGATTTAAATTAAAGTAAATGTTTAAGGGAAGATTTTACAGATCACTATTATAAGCCAGTTGCTCCAGGTAACTTCCTATAGGTATCACACTTTTCAGACAACTTACGAATACCTCATCTTTGGGGCAACAGAGAAGTTGTGGGTGCTTCATCCCTGAAAGTTTTCTATGTCAGGTTTAATGGGGCTTTGAGCAACCTGGTCTAGTGAAAGATGTCCCTGTCCATGGCTGGGAGCTGGATTAGATGATCTTTGAAAGTTCTTTCCAGCTCAAACCATTCTATGATTCTATGATTTTGTTTTAGGACAAGACATTTTCAATTACTACAACAGCAAGAGCCTTTCAAAACCATTGGTTGCTGACAAAGACTGTAGAGCCCGCCAATCCCGTGATGAGAGAAAGAGCAGCCCAACACCACTGCAGGCTGGAAATTTGGGTCAGCAAAGAAAAATAACAGCACATGTTAAATCTTAAATGAAAGTATATAAAACTTCCATTGTCCGCAAAGATGTTCACTTCATCTTCTCCATGTTTACTAAGATGATCCAATGGTGGACTTGGCTATGCAAAAATAATCCTCGCAGATATAACTAATAAATACATTCATCACCAATCAAGCACTGGGCTAAAATTTCCTCAGAAATCATAAACAGTATTATAGTCTTAGTTGTCTCCTCAAGAACAAGCAAAAAATAAGAATAATATTTTAAAGAAGAGCATATCATAGAAAACAAGATTCCACAGGTATACCTTTAATTTTATGATGTTCTGACGCAACACATATTTATCAAATTAGAGGAGGACAAGTAAACAGCCAGAGTTTCACTGAACAAGAAGGGAAGATCTATATGTGGGCAAAATCATATTCCAATTCTAAAATAGGTTTTAATATACTAGTGAATATACTAATATACACACAAGGTACAAAAATCCATTATCATTTTCACCAGACACATAATTTCTATTTATGATACATAATGTTGTGTATCATCTGTAATCACCAATTTAGATTATGAAAACCCTCAAGCAGTGGAACCAATAAAACATAGAATAGGTTAGAGCTATTAGAAAACATTAATTCCATTCTCAAAGCTAAATTACATTTTGCAATTTCTATCAATGGGTTTGAATGGAACCTTGAAATGATTAATGTTTTATCAGAGATAGCCTGGGCAGTGTACACAGAAGCTGCCATTTGAATTTAATGCTGGTGATGTGTTAGTGACCTAGTAAAAACTGATAGACTTATCACCAGTCCCAGCACTGTTGAGCACAACAGATTGCAAAAGTAAACCATGGATTTGTAATTAAGTCTGCAAGCTAGAAGGCTCAATATTTGGTGGCTGACGTGAGGTACTGCCAGCTATAACTCCGTAAAAGTCCCAATACGCTTGTGCCAGGGAAAAATTCCCTTGTAGTTGGTATCAGCATAATTGCAATGTAGGCATGTAATTCAGGTGTGTGAATCAAGGCTCCCTCTGCTGTCAGATAACTTTGGGGAACAGAAGCTCAGAGCCCACCTCAGCAGGGCTCTCTGTTTGCTGTCTACTCACATCCTCACACTTCCAAAGTAAGAATAAAAGCTATTAAATCACATCGTGCAACTATTCCTGTTAGAGTTCCCCACCCAAGAGGAAGGTTACACAAAGGAAGATGTCAGACTTTTCTGTCCAAACACCTGCTACATGAAGGTAAAGGAACAGCATTTTAATACAGAAGTGGGATATCAGTAGCCTAGGCTTGCAGACAACTGCATTTATTGTAAATTACTTAAAAATGCACTAAAACAAAGATCAGAATAGTATCTACATCTTCTGATCTCGAGTGTCTATAATGGACCTTTCCTAAAAGCTGTATTGCACTAGAGCTGCCAAGCTGCACAGTGGATAGCAACTTGACCAACATAAAGAGAGAATGAAAAGCAGTCAGATGTCACAAGCTGTGGAGTGTACTTCGAAGGCAAAGGCAAAATTTAAACATGTAAAAACAAGAAGAAAAGTGATCCTATATCACAGCATTAAAAGAAATTGAAGGCTATAAACTCTGAAGTAAGCCACCTGAAGAGGAACAAGACATCTAAAAAGAGCTAAGCAACATTTATTACAAGCCTCAATAAAACATCCAATAATGATGCAAGCTGTGGTTCTTTTGCAACCTTTAGAATACACTGTGAAGGATTCTTTACAGCTAACTGATGGTCTGCTTAGATCATTTAAGGCCAATACATACAAATGTATATACACAGTGTATGCAAAGAGAGAAAACATGGTTTTCTGGTAAAGCCACTGATGGATATGATTATTGTTAAGAATGGAAAAGTGTATTTTGTTTAAATTAACAATGTTTCCTTCCTTTACTGTGTCAAAAACAAAACTAAATTTTCTGTAATGATTAATTATGCATTATCCCAAAATCATCTGTCACTACTTTTCCTGAAGAAAAAGAAAGGAAGTCACATCCAGATCTTTATCATTTTCTCACATACAATCAACTTGTGTCTATATTACCAGTGTATAAATATCTCTTCAAAATCAGTGGTAATTTTTTAACATTCATTTTCTCTCCCAACAGAAGAACTTCTCTACATAAAAGTACAGAATGGGGTTCATTTTGTTTTGTGTTTGCCTATAACTGGCATATTTTTAGTTGTTCTGTGTTTTCAGTAATATTTCTATTAATTCTTTCTCCCCTCAATGGAACTAGAGATTAAATCTTGTCACTTCTCTGAAGCAAAAAGCGAATTGTTTTCAAACAAAGGACTTCATTTATAGCGCAAAACACCCAGTTAGGGAAAAAAAAACCAAAACAATAAGGAGAATAATCATGGAAACCCCTTTAAAACAACACTACAGCTGAGTTGATCTTGCTACTTCTGAAGTTCCTTCTCCAAAGAACTATTTAAGGAAGCTTATAGGAAATCTAGCAATAAAGTTTGACTGTGTTCATTACAAAGTTTGATTAATTGCTATCACAAGCTGGTGAGAAAAGTTAGATTTTCATTTCCTTGCATTTTCTAATTTGAAGACAGATATGGATGAAATGCTTTAATCAGTTGTGACTTACATTTCAATCAAATAAATGCTACTGTTTTGCTACAAGACACTTTTCAAGAAAGTGACTACTACCTCTACTAAACCATGGATAGAAGCATGTCTTTTGCTCCTGTCAAGTGCCAGCATTAGAGGTCACAATTAAAAAAAAAAGGATCACAACACAAACGGATCACAGTTCAAGATGAAGGAGGTGTGGATTCCTCCTGAACACCAAGCCCTCCCCAGACCAAGGAGTCTGTGTCTGAAATGCTTTTGATTTAACTACATAATTCTGTTCAATCAGACCACTGTCAAAAATGTACCTATAAAAGGATTACTAGCAAAAACAATTCTTAGTAAGTCACTGCTTTGTTCATCTACTCCTTGGCTAACAGCCATTCCCATAAAAATTGTTCAGACAGGGAAAAAGTTCACCAATTTCTTTTTTAGTTGTACAGGACTCAAAAGCCTTGCAGTAGCAGGAATCTGATACTTTGTTTTCCATTACAGGCAAATTAACAGGTGAGCCAAAGATTATTAAATTATAATTTTCATCAAAATCTGCTACTTTGAATAAGGTTATCACTCTAAATGAGAACAGGGAGGAGAAAAAAATAACACTTCTGACTAGCAAAGATTTTTGTAAAAACATTGCTGCTTTTTCTAACAGTTCTGTGAAAGACAAGATTAACTTATTTTAACTTTTTATTACTGTTTTTTTCCACTGCTCCCTTCCCTTTCTTTCTTAAAAAGAAAGTCTTTTTTCTTCTTTCATTACCTGGTTTCCTCCACTAGTCAAGCATACACCCAGATGGGCAGCACCTTCCTTCCTGCCCTTGTTCCAGCATATCTGTTGCTGTAAAGCAGCCCAGTAGAAAGAAGAGGTGAGAGTCAGTGGAATTCAGCCCCCTCCAGCCCTCCCAGTGCCCACTCATGCCCCAGCTCGTGTTCTGTACTGCTAGAACTGGTCAGATGCCTCCAGCTGAAATAAACCTCTGCACAACAGAGCTGCTGCTCAAACCTGACCTCCGCCAACCCCTCTGGTAGGCTGTTACATAGAAACTCAAACTCCAAATGTTTAGGCCTAATTTAATGAGAACAACTCCCAAAAGCATTCTTATTGTGAAAACCATAGGTTTTTTTATCCTAATATGTAATTATGTGGATGTTGCCTCTTTTTTTTTAAAGTCCTGTAAGATTAAAAAGCTTACTGCAGTTTAACTCCTTGAACTTACAAAGTTACCAAGTTGCAGAGAACCTCTGAGGGGGCCAGGAAAAAAAAAAAAACCAAAACAAATCCTGACAGAAATGGAGACCCCCTGTCAGATCACATATGAATTTTCCTAAATAAGCGGCAACCATCTCTGAAGAACATCTCTTCTGTTCATAAAAATCAAAGCCTAACCAAAAGATAACACAGACTTTTGGTGGTTTCAGCACTATGATTACTTTTGTAAAATGCCTTATTGCCACTTGCTCCAGTACATTTCATCAAAGTATTAAATAGCTGCACAATACTTGGCATACTAAGCCTATCTGACTTACACTAGTCACATTAATTTAAAAGTAATAAGCCCAAGCAGAGGAAGTCACATTTCTTTTGTTCAGGAAATAAAAGTGCCTTCAGCAATAGTCAATCCATATAGATTACTTAGTGGAAATCTAACCATAATCTCATTTTGCTGTATCTCCTAGAAAGGCTTTAACTTTAAAAGAAAATCAGCTACCAGGGAACAAGTCAACCGACAGTTCATGTAAGAATTTCAGAGACAACAGCCTAAGTTACAACATACATGGGTGTGCATATATATCTATAAAAATTATATATGTACATGTCATATAGGCACTACTATCACTTACTTAAAGATCAAGGGGAAACTGAAACATATGTACGAACACAATTACACAAAAGAGGTTTCATTATACACATTTGTTTGGTTTAGTTAAAGCTGTTCTTGAAACTGTAAGGAAATCCTTGTTATTACAAAAAACCAACAAATGAAACAGATCAAATACAAGGCAAAATTAACAATTTTAAAAATCATAAAACATATTTAAAGATAAGGAGTAAGGAAATTTTAATTTCTTTTCCATCCAGTTTCATTAAAAGGAAGCAGAATTGAGACATTTGCAATGCAAAAGAGTCCAATAGACATATGAAAAACATCAGTAACACAAAGGTCGAAACAGGATGATGAAAAATAATGAGGTCTTTCTTTTCTTTTAGAATTTATAAGTAGAATTTAGCAACAATATATAATGAGTGCTTGGTCAAATTATTATTTTGACTGGTAGTACTATAACTTCCTGGCAATCCAAAGTTTCCATAAGGTAGAGCTAAGAAGAGTTTGAGATTTAATTATCTGGTCTTCCTCAGTGAGGAGAAAATGGGGAAAAAAGAAGCATTTTATCTTGTAAGGTGATTTTAACTCCCTCCTTTTTCAAAATCCTCAATAACTAATCACACATAACATTAGCAACACCTCTAGAAGCCTGGAAGCCTGGTAAAGAGCCAAGAAGGATCCATTTCCTACTGCAATCATTTCATCCCATTCAAACCCAGACTCTGCAAAGCATTTAATACTAAAGGTTAAATTTCAGTTTAAATAGCTGCAATGAAATGAATGTAACTGTTCCTTGTTCAAGTTCTTTACTGAACTGTGTCTAATGGGAGGAAATCACATATTTTATGTATACAGAAATACATGGAAGTCTTCCTCAAAAAAAGGATGACAGCAGGAGCAGGCACAAGTACAGAAACTGCCCATCATTTCAGGGTACCCTTCAAAAGCATCCACCATTACATAAGAAATAGAAGGCATAAAAGGACCTAGATGTCAATAGTGTGTCAATACTCAACTAAGGTTATGCAGCTCACAGTCTCATGAATTTGGGCAGAACTGTGGCTGCTCAGGCTTAATAACATGCTTTAATTCTATTCAGTTGGGGAATTAACAGTGCCCCATTTACTGTGACTGGATAAATAATACTCATTGCACATTTGCTTAAAAAGACAAATTTCTCATAGTGTGTGGTTATATAGGTTGAATAAATGATGGTTTTAATCACAGTGATGATTTCTTGTTTCCATCTTGTAGTGCAACCTCTCTCAGCTGTATGACCCACACCTCTGACCCACTCTGCAGCTCAGGGATGGGGGAAAGAAATTGCCCCTCTTTAGAGCCCTGCTACTGACACTGCAGTGTTTGAGGCACAAGCAATTTAGAGCGACTCATCTTCAAAGTCAGCCACAAAATAAGACACTTTTGATCATTTTCAGAGGTCGCATAAAGCTACTCACTCCCAAGGAGAAGAGCTGGGATGTGTGGCAGATTCAGTAGAGTCTGACACACAGAATGATATTTGCATTTTCATACAGACACCAAATAAATAAAGGTGACCCATTTTAAAAGTGTCTGTGTTATGTTTTGAGCTCTGAGAAAGGAGAAATATACTGTCTTTCGTGATATGATTATTTAAAAAAAAAATTACATGCTTTGGGGTTTTTAATTATTATGCTTTTCTAAAAACCAGTATTTTTTTTTCTGAGACAATTTATTTAGGAAATATATTTTCATTGCCTAGACTTAAAAGCCAGAGTAACAGGGATGTCCTGTAGCCTGTCTGAGGCTGCAAACAGAGGGTGTTCTCTGAAGGCTCTGGGAGTCACCCTGCATCCAAAGCTGAGTGCTGCCTGCTGGGGTGACCACACCACCAAGGGACTGTTGAGAATGGGGCTCAAAAATGTTTCCTCCAAGCAAAACAGGACCCCCACCCAGGTGGGGGTCACTCCATTAAAGCCTGCCCAGTGAGTAATACAGGCCTGGATACCACAGAGCAGGACCTGATCCTGGAGACAACACATAAGGCAGCACACCTACAACAACCCAGCCAGCCTGTGAGGGGTGGGGAAAGATCCCCGACATTACAAGAGCTTGCCTGCTTTTATCCACTTATTTGCTTGACTCAATAATATCTGAGAGCACATTTGAATTTAATTTCCTTTGGTTTAAACACGAACATCTTCTAAAAGAAAATCACATTTAGAAAAAGCCCACTGTAGCTGGTGCTCACAGATAAAATCTCAGCTCAGCGAACAAGACGGCTCTATCCGTGACACCATGGCTTCCCCCCAGCAAGCATCAGTACAATCTCCCTGCAAGTGTCTGATACCCTCCCAACCCCAGCATGGCTCTCAATGAACCCATGCAAGGTCAGTAAAGAACCTCCTCTAAGTAATATCCTGCCTGAGCAGGAAGCCACGAGGAGGCAGAGCCTTGGATAGCAGAGAACACATCCAGCCAGTGTATTTAGAGGTCTTTGGAGGTATATGTACTCCATTATCACTGAGTGGCACGAGGATGGAAGCACAGACACCTAAAAAAGCAGTATCTAATAAAAGCAATGGTCAAGAGGCAGAAACAGTAGCAGCAGAGGGCAAAGTCACTCAAAAGAACATTCTTTACGTACATGGGCAGAAATCCACTTGCATGCTAAGTTTTTTAATGCTTTTGTATGGTTGCCTAGGATGCACTCCTTTTTCCTTATGGAAAGAAGAAATATTTAAGCCTATTACATTTCTAGTTGTCACAATATACAACAGAATGTTCAGAAATATAGATTTAGGCCCCTACACAAAACAACCTGAATATAGATACCCCCAAAACATTTTGATTCATTAGACGTCAAAGAAAAGCTTTTGCACAATCCATTCTAGATAAAAATGGAAAGATACCATGTGAAAGAAGTCAAGACCTGTCAGCTCATGCTAAGAGAGCTGAAACAGAGGCAACTCTCTTATTATACATTGTATTAAATATTTTCTTCCTCTGAGTTGTCAAGACCTGTTAAAGCTTATTTTCTTAGCAATATCCCACTATAAATTATCTACCACATATTTGAAACAAATATATATATACACACAAGTGAGGTTTTCCATACATCTCTACTGTTCCAGATTTTTTAGTTTAAATGTCTCACACAGCAGACAGATGTACAAACCATTTTTCTTTTCCTGTACAATCTCAAATATAATAAGTCTTTATGGCCTGAAACATGAGCTTTTAACAACATCTGTGCAGTTAGAAAATATAACTCAGCTTCCTAATCACTGTATGGAGAAAGAGTCTTTTCAAAAGTACTACCTATTGTAAATACATATTAGTGGCACAATGTTAAAATGATTATATTTTTATTTAATTACAATCCACTCTACATGACAGTTGAGGTAGCCTAGATCACAATTAATCTTGATTACTGAAACCTGCAGCATTGTACTGCTCAGAGTAATCAGGATGATTACACAACATATGATCTTTATGTTTCTGTTTTGTCTCTGCAGTGGTTATCAGATACTTATCAATTTTCTGGCCCGGAAGAAAGTTTAGACAGAATGGCACAGGAACCAGCTAACCTGAATACATTTCACTTGGGCTGAAGAAAAGCCATAAAAGCAAACAGATTTGATATGCAGAGCTTCTAATGTTTGTTTTTGAAATCTGACAGGACCTACAGAAACTGATTCTTTAGAAATAACAGCAAGTTTTAGTACATTGTTTAATTTAGATTATAATTTCCCATAAGTATCATCAGTTGCTGGAGCATGTTGATTTTATTTCCCTCTTATGCCAAGCACAGCAGACACTTTTACTAATAATGGTATCAAATTACCTGTATTATCCTGATACAACAGGAAAGCAGATAAAAGAAAGAAATCTTTTCAAAGGTGAGAAAGGGAAGAGGAGACTAGGACCAGGAAATAAAAGGTCCTGAGTAAGAATGAGGAACTGGAACTATATAAA
This sequence comes from Hylia prasina, assembly GCA_013397195.1. NCBI lineage: Eukaryota > Metazoa > Chordata > Aves > Passeriformes > Sylviidae > Hylia > Hylia prasina. Next base: position 1,535,059 of record VYXD01005580.1, on the reverse strand, counting down.
GGAGCCAAGACAAGATAGAAGCAAGGCAAGATGGAAGAGGCCGGAAGGGAGCAAGTGGAATATATGTAATTCAGTGGAAAGGGGCAGAAAAATCTTCACCAGCCAACACTTGAGCTCTTCCACAGTCACTAACTGAAAATATTCCTCTTATGTACAGCACTGGTTAAGTATGAGGATTATTTCCTGCTTGCCTGCATACAAAGTGAGATTGAAGGAAATACCCAACTTCTACGTGTCACAGCATTAGCAGAGCTTTGGGCAGCAGAACTGAGCTCTCCACAATCAGCTGAAGCCAAATGTGGTTTCCAGTTTGCATTTCACAGCCACAAAAAATTACACTCAAAAAGGAAAAATCCTATAAACTACTGTGTGGAAGCTAAAAAGCCTTAATTCTAGCATTGTATCATGGATGTGCTTCATTTGGTTACATAACTATTTTAGTCACATTTTGTAATTATTAGCATTCTACCTATTAGGATTATTTACACATAAAGGTAGAGAATTTTAGTTTGTGTGTAGGAGACAAACAAACAAAAAAAAACCCCATAGTGAAAGACTAATTTTGCCACAGTCTGAAGTTTTCAGGTGTATATATACACATCTATATATATGTGTCATGTATGAAGAAAAACACAAATAGCTGTTCTTTAAATTAGAGAATAAACACTGAATGTCTATATTCCTTTGTGCCTATATTCCACATTATCTATGTGAGCAATATTTTTCCCAGGAGCAATTTATATCATAGATGTGAAATGCATCAATAAAATTCTGTATTATTTTTAAACATGGCAATGACAATAAAACAGCATTAAAAGCATCTTTTTTCTTGCCCTTAGCTGAACCTCAGAGCTGCCAGTAGGACGTTTCAGCATTTATGATCTAATCAGCAGGGTCAACAAGAGCCACTGACCATGAAATGGAAAGAAACGTTTCAGTGGTTATATAATGACACCTTAACGTGCTTCTCGTTAATCAATTACTGCCATTAGCAAGCCTCTGAAGAAGGAAGATTTGCAAAGAGTCTGCAATTAGGCAGCTAACTATACCTGTCACCATGAAAAAAAACCACAAAACACAAAACCAAAAAAATAACCAAACAAACCAAAACCCAACCATCTAAGGAAATAGGGAAAGAATTAAAATTCACAGAGAAACAATTACTCCACAGATGTTCAAGTCCCAAGCAGCCTGGTAACTTAAAGCTATGTAACTGTGTTAGCAATTTTAAATTCCTTGAGAAAATGCTGTAGTGGTGTCACTGCAAGTAATATAAAACAGATGTTAAATATTTTAACAATATATGCATTATACATTATGTACATCCCCTGAAATTTCACTTTGTAAATCTATCCGATCACAGCATGTCATTTAGCTTTGCTTTATTTTTAGAACCCTTTTTTGACTTCCATCCTACCAGGGACAACAGTTTTATCTATATAGGAAATTCAGTCTGTAAATTCTTACAGTGAAACAACTGTTCAATGAGATAGTATAGTCCAGGTCTGTGCATACAAAAAAAAAAAATAAAGCACAACATAGAGAAGTTTATTAGGTTTTTTCACTTTTTATCATTTGGCTAATCCTCATTCATCTGCAAGTTAATGAATTAATTCACGTTAATTACATCATTAGAATGAAAACTCCTCTGACCAGGGACTTCATTTCTGTAAAGTACTGATCTCATTGACTGTGCCCTATAAATGATAATGAGAAAGCTTGACTGGGAACAGTGACATTAGACCATCAGAATACTGTGCTCTTCTGGGAATATAAGTAAAGTTAGTATATCACATCCTAAATATTGCAATAAATACACCCCCCAGAAAGCAGCCAATTTCAACAAACCTCAGTGACCTTTGCAATTATACAGAAGGTTATCCTAGCAGTCAAGACACCATTTCTCAACCTCTGCTGCACTTACCAGAATTTCCCACTAGCATCAGCCTACACCATCTCCAATCAATAAACTGGAAACCAATGTAAAAATTACAGTTAAGTATGTATTATTGTCAGAGACAGCATGACAGGAGTTCTCCCTAATATGTCTAAGTAGATAGACAGAAACACAGACTGAGGCACTTACTACTACTATCACTACAGCCTTCAGCACAATAGATGTTTTGAAACAAGAAGTTTTCTTCACGCCAACCTTGAATTCAAAATGTGCAAACACCTCCAGACAAGACTTGTCTTATGTGCTTCGTGAACGAGTGCAGCCATACAGAAACTCTGCAACAGAAGCACTAACTCTAATGTTAATTTGACCCAAAAAGCCATGCTGCTCCAGAATACAGCATGCAAGACTGCTGCTCTTCTTCCTCTTATGCTGCTCTCCCCGTCACTTTCCTGCTGCTGCCCATTTCATTGCAAGCTACATTTTAGCTCCTACTGAGTTTCAGCAAATTATCCCTTGGGATCCTCCATCTGCCACAGTAGATCTGTGACAAATGCATGTATTTGAATTGGTTAATGGCATAAATCAGTGCGCCCTCTGATCAAGACTAAAACTCTCTGATCCTTCATAATTGAATTATCTACTGTATTTGGTTTATTCATAAAATATGAAAATAGGAAGCTATTCCCATACATGTTGTTATTACACCTCCTCACCGATGAATGATTTTTCAATTTAAATTATATTGGATTGAAGTAATTTTTCACAGTGATGTCAGGGCTCCTGAAAAAGGGTAGTAAAGATGAAAAGTGAATTTTAGAAATGCAGAAACAACATTCAGTACCAGCTACAAAACTCCAGTTTAATATAGACAAGGAATATCCAAAATGTCTCAAATTCCCAGTAAGGAAAAGCTGATTTTCTCTACAAGTAGTTGCACTTTTTTGTGTATCTTCCCATGTGTTGCCTTTGTTCTGTGTTAATGAAAGATCCCATGCAAAGATAACAATTTTCACCCTGAGTACCTTAAGGCAAAACCTGCTGCTTTTCTCACATTCTTAAAAGTGCACCTAACCTTCTCCCCAAGAGCAGAATTTTGCTGCGCCATTATTTTTGCCAACTTCTGAACTTAAAGATGTTCCCTCTTGTTCGTGTGGCTGGGTGGGAAAGGCACACAGCCAAGAGGAATGAAAATATATCCACACCCTGCTCAAAATAAAAGGCCGTGCCATGGATAAAAAGAAGGGAAAAGAAGACATCCAGAAAACTACTAATTTTTTCTATTAAATGAAAATTCTGTTAAACTCAATTCACTGTTTTCTAATAATGGAAGCAATAAATATAAAGCAAAAAGTCATTAATAAATCTTAAAGTTGAAAAAGAAGGTGGCCCAACACTTGGGAAGCTAAACTGACATTTAAGAGAGCATTAAGGTCAGGAGTTTTGGGGTGTGATTTGCAGACCAGATCCTTGGCACCAAGGTTAGTTCAAACCCCCTTGCTCAGCACTGAGGCCAGCTGGCTTCACATTGAAGCAGGTAAGTCCTTGCATGATTTCTTCTGCTGGCCAGGGAATTAACAGACTGTCATTTCCTAAAGAGCAGTGATAACACAAATAAAACGACTTTATACAGGGATCAGCTGACCTTCCATTAATGCTCCAGCTGCAAACCTGTAACAAAAATATTTCATTACCCAATTGGGTTTTTTTTAAAAAATACACATCACAAAAGACCAGAGGACACCAAAATAAGGGTACTAGAGGAATTAGAAGTGTACAGATCCCTAAGAATAGGAAGAAGTATGCATGTATTTAATGTTCAGCATCTCAGGTGACTAATAAATCTTAGCATGAAGCCATCTGCTCAGCTCTCATCTCCACTTATTCAGTCCTTATGGCGAATTATGCTCCTTAGTTATTTTTGTAAACAAGACACCAAAATTTTGTCCAAAATGTTGCAGCACTCCTGGTGTATGTGCTTCCCAGTCTGGAAGAAATGTCATTGGACACGTGGTTACTGCTGTGGCTCAGAGGAGTCAACAGAGGAACACGAATCTCCACCTGGTGGAGATTCTCGTGGTGAAGGGTCACAGATGTCCCACCAAGGCTGGGGCAGAATCTATTGCATTAAGGTAATGACTTCAAGACCCTGCAAGCCAAAGGAAATGCAGCAGTCAACTCATTCCTGTCAGAAAGTTTATGATGCTAAACAGTCCTGCTTATGATGCTCAATTGCAGGAGGCAGCAGGAGGACAAATAAATTTGGCTGCAAGTATGCTACCTCGTTTAAAAGCAAATCCATTTAGTATCGACAAACACACCAAGAGTACGTACATATTGTAGAGTGGCAGCCACTTTCAGAAATTGTTTAGCCTTCTCAGAGAAAGTGGTTCTTTGTCAAAGAGAATTTTGGGGTTTTTTTTAGAGATTGCTGCCATAGCCCAGGCCAGCCTTAATGTTGAGATGTTTACTATCTTAATTTGCACAATTACTAATATCAGCCAGTTTTCCTTAGAGCTTTTTGGTTTTCCTTTCTAGGTTTTCAGAAGAATCTCCGATTTTCTGATTGTTTTGAAAGCTTAAGAACACAGGTAGTAAGGCAACAAACCTCAAAAGAAAAATGAGAGAAAAGAAAGCCTTTACCTTCTCTACTGAGAAAATTATTTTCAGCAGATCGAGCATGTACTCCACATAACAACATTCCTCCTTTTTTCAGTTTAGCTGATTCCAAATTTTCCCAATGACCTTGTCTAGATTAAATTTACAGTCAAGCAATCTTATCTTTTAATCAACAAATTGAATTAGTGATACTCTGAGCTGGGAAGCAGTTTTTATATGCCTATCAAATTTGGACCAAAAAAAAATTTCCCAATTCTATTCAATTGAGCTAACTACTTGCAACACCCAAAACTTCTTTCAGAAGGCTATTTCAGAAAAGATCATAATTAGCTACAAAACCCAAGGTGAGACATCATTTGAGAACTGCTACAAAGTCCTTATATATACACAGAAAAATAAACAAAACCACTTCCAAAACAGCAGCAATGAAAGTGATATTTGGTTGTGAAAAGAGAATACTTAATTGCTTGGAAGGTTAACTTCACTCCCAGTTTGGTATATACATTTGAAAAGGTGTATAAAGCACTTAGTACTATCACCAAGTGGAACTTAACCTACAAGGAACTAAAACTAACCCAAGTCCAGAGGAGCTGCCCTTTTATTTCTCCTTATAACTGGTCCATATTTCTTCTTATGCAAGGTTATTGCTGGGAAGAATATGGAACGTTTCCACAGATTTTGAATTCCCTAGTCTTTTGCATATTAAATATTAGTATGTCGACAATCACAAAGAGAGAAAGTCAATAACTAATCAAAGCAGAGATAAAATCAAAGATTTATTTCACTGCTCATCACCATTGCAATACTTTGCATATCAAAGGCCACTAAATACCCTGCTTTGAAAGAAACATACAGTTTTGTAGAGGGGGAAACATAAAGAAGCAAGCATGTGGATTAAGCCTCCTTTTTCTGGAAGTTGCTCCATCACTTTTCTCAACTGCCCTTCAGCTGAATCCTGGGCAGCACCTGGTCACCAAACAATGGGATGGGAAAGTTCTTATTTTTATCTTTCATAATTTATTTGTAAGCAAATAAGAATAAATAAATAACAATACTAATTAATTACTCTTGATATGGAGAGGGGAAGAATGGGATTAGCAATAATATTTCATATTGCAGTGCAAACAGCAGCAGCTTGAAGTCAATGCAAGGCCATGTCTCCATGAAGGCTTCCAATGATGTGAGACTCTGAAGATGCTCTCTGCCTTGCCTTTGTTAAAAGACTGTAACAACATGGCTGAGGTCTGGAAGAGCATTCACCTATTTGGAAAATCAACCATACTACGACTGTGCTTTGAAGCACACAACTACTGCTGAATTTCATAGCTTTTTCTTCACTGTTACTTACACATTTGTCTTAGAACTATGGATATTCACTGAAGAGACTGCAGAATCACACCACAGTGCTAATAGTTATAAAAATACATTTCAATAAGATAGTTACAAGCTGTTTTTCTATAAAACTTAATCATATCTTGGTTGTGTATAATACACACACACAATAGGTACTAGTTCTAACAAGCAGAATGCTCTTTACCACTAATGTCATGTATGAAACGTTTTCAATTTATTTTTAACAGCAGTGTTACAATTATATTCCTGTCACAATGTTCTTGTCCATACCTTAGCATGTATAAGCTAAACTACCATGGTTTTTCATCCATCTTATTCAGAAAAGCTCAACATCAGGGCCATTTTCCTTGAATACAGCAAGTGTACATAAATACAACAAGTGAAGGGGTTCTATTTTGTTTACCAAATTTGGGAATGGGACCAGAATACTGATATACATTTTATCACAAAGTAGAGGATGAGTTGGAAATTAATGTTTTAACATTTCAAAATGTTCTGATTACTGACAAAAGCTGAACAGAAATGACTGAAAGGATCACCATCTCTGAGCCCCTCATGCCATGCAGATGAGCATTGCTCAGAGCATATGATGAGTTGCTGCCTGTTTCCAATCCTTATTGTCCTTGTACTTTNTACCAAAATCTTTCCATTCTGAAGACACGAAGACTCCAACAAGCATTAAGCTCTTGAACAGAAAAAAAACCATAAACTGTAAAATTTGTCAGGTCACTATGAGGAAGATCAGCTATTTGCACCTGCTCAGCCACAGTTATTTACTTCAGAAATACCTGTGCCAGGAATTCCAGCTGCACCTGCACAGCAACACCTGTACAATTACAAGCTGAGGAATACTTCAGCACAGGTTTGCCACAGAATGATGCTCTGTGGATGGACTAAACTGTTGTGGACAACAAACCCTTGTCTTTAATCAATGTTTTGCATAAAGCTTCCCTCTATCCATGCAGACATCTCCAAAAATGCATCACCTCTGTCCCCTCATCTTTACAGAAACAATCATGGATATTTCAAGTTGACAAATCAAAAAGGAATTTTGTTTTACCTTAGTCAAAGGAAAATTTGTGATAAGGTGTGGTCTAACAGTAAACTATTGATGTTACTGAGTTACAGCTAGTTACTACCTTAATGTTATTCTAATTAGTACAGTTCTTCTTCAGAAGACTCAACTGGAAGGCACCAGGCAATGTACAGATGGGGCATAACAACATATAGATATAGTTGCAGAGAAGAAACACTGGGGGGGAGGGAGGAACTGACAGTTTTATGATTTTTTTAAATTCTGGCCACAGATTTTACATCCATGTTTAACCCAGGACTTCTAAGGAACAAAGAGAACATCACACCAAAATGTTGTTTTCAAAGCACCCATTTTGAGGCATCAGAACTTTTGCTCTGATCAGGTGTACACACCTGCCTTGTGGTACCTGTTTCCCTCAGCAGGGATTGGAGCTTCATACTCCACCTCCAGCTTGCTGGCTACAAACTCTACCTGACCCCAGGGGCTCTGGCCAAGGTGGTTACTTGAAACTGCAGATTGTGTCTGAGTTTCTGAGTCCTTGCCAAAGCTGAAGCCACAGTTCTTTGTCCTGTGGGGGACAGATCAACCCCTTTGCCATCCATCTTTGTCCCAGATGCTTCTTTGAGATTAAGGCATGGACTTCACTATGGAGTGCAGGAGGAACACACAAATGCCATTGACCACTACATGTCCTTCCACCTTCAGGACACTCTTAGAGGTTTTTTGGTATTCAAAATACAGTACTGTGACTAAGCTGGAGTAGAACTGAAAAGGCACAGAACCATACAGAGGCTTGTAACTAATGATACAGTTCCCATTTCTGACAACCACCAAAACTGGTTGTTTCCAAAGTCACAAATACAGGCATGATTTACTGCAAGGATCACCATGCTGGGTTTCCAGTTTACCGCACCTCAGTGCAACAACAAAAAATAAAACTGATAAAGGGTCAACATAAAATGAGAATATTTGTTCAAACAAGGCTCTGTTTGCCAGTCTAACAAAAGACTCCTAGTGTAAATTTCACAAACATCATTTCCACCCTGCAATGTCCATGCTCAAAAGAACTCCTCCTTCCGATATTTTCTGGAATGGAATTGGAGCTCCTTGTTCCATCCAAACATGCAGCAACAATCTAACTCCACCTGCTTTTTTCTGCTAATCAACTTCTGGAGTCTCCCATGCCTTTACATTGATAGAGCTGCAGCGGATGCAAAATTGTGAACATCTGTTGGCACTATTTCCATAATAAGATTATACAAGCCCTTGAAGAACTAAGATCAAGTGAAAAATCCAGAAGACTTGAAATCCTCATTAGCTTCTGGTTAATCAGAATCGGAAGTTGTTTTTAGAAGAAGGGGGACTCTTGAGATTTCTCCAAGGACTTGTTTTCGCAGCTGTAATTAGCAATTGGTAGCACAAAACCTAAAAGCTTTAAACCAGCATTTTTCAGAAGCTCTAAGTGTGGTTTAGTTTGTTTGTAACTTGAAAACACTCTCCAGCAGCAGATGAGAACTACTACTAATCCCTCATGACAATGGCAGAGTAGAGGTACACAGCTCAAGGGGGGAAACAGCAAGCAGAAGATTATTTTGCTGCCATAAACTTAAAAAGCTTACTGTGACAATGAAGGGAACAAGACAAAACATACAGAGCTGGGAAAATAGATGGAACTCACAGCTGATTTCAAAGCTGCCTTTAATAACTCAACAAAGAAACATCCATGGTCCTTTCTATCTTCATCTTGGTGCTTTTAAGTGCAGGGAAATTGAGCTTCAGGGAGGTGTAAAACATTTGTGCAAGGGACAGACACACCTGGCTCTTGGGCAATTGGAGGAGCAACACATTTTCAAAGAAGGAGGAGGAAGAGGGACTTCTACAGAAGTCATTATTTGGATAAATCTTGATAAGTAATACTAAAGATGATTAAATTCTGGACACATATCACATTCCTTAAGGCCATTGAGGTTTCTTGGAAATCTTGCAATCACCTCCACTTTCTACTTTCACAATAAAGATCTTTCTTAAAATTCACGCAGTTTCATTTCAAAGCTAATCCAGGAACAAGAATTTCCTAGTCATAATATTAATATTTTCAGTGCTACATTTTGATAAGACTCAAAACACAAACTCACAGTGACCTCTGCTGAACAGTTAGTGCATCTTCCACTCAGAAAATGGAGCTGCTACACTGCCAATCCCAGTGTAAATCTGTCACACATGCAGCATTTTGAAAGGAATGTCACTGCTTAAGCTACAAAACCCACAGCTCTGTTTGATATGGAACTGATAAAATTTTACATAGAATATCAAGAGGAATCTTCTGATAAGCCAAAGCAAAAAGATGAGGTTTCACTAAGGCCCTATATGTCACTTTGTGAGCTATCTAATGCTACTGGCTACATCCAGTAATTTCAATTATTCACTAAAGGATTACACTTATTTCAGTAAATTAAACAACAGCAGGCTGCTTGTGCTTCCAGGGCCTGAATAATGACTGTGGTGAGAGCAGCACTGGCTGCAGTACACTAAGAATAGTTTGATTTTTTAAATGAGAAAATCCAGAAATCTCTGTCTGGCATGGTTTTAAGACTATTGCAAATATTTCTCAAAATTCTCTTCCTAGGCTAGGTGCAGTTGTCCAAACCAGCCTTGCCAACACTGGACAGCTGCTTCTCTCCAGCTGTGACCCCCAGCAGGGCAGCCTAAGCAGAGAGGTGCCCTGGGCATCAGCCTGGGCTCCACAGTGCACAGCAGGGACAATGGGATGGGGATTTCCTTTCCCACCTTCTCCCTGTGCAGTCTCCCACACTGCCTGGCATGTGGGTGAAGTCCAACTGCTACTCCAAGGCACAGCTGTGTCTATCCAGGAGTGAGGGATAACAAAAAAACCACCAAGTTCAACAAAAATTAAGAACTCCTTCTGGACTCCCTTTCCAAGGTTGGTAGGAGTAGTATCAGTGCTACATTTCAGCTGTTTCCCTCCATAGCTCCCATTTTCTTCCTGTCTTGAGGCACAGCTCCCATTTTCTTCCTGGCTTGAGGCACAGCTCCCATTTTCTGCTGGTGGCCTCCTTTTTCCTCTTCAGATTTTAGTCAATCTTTTTTTATCTCTTTTTCCTGTTAGAAAGTAAATAGCTGAGTCTCTCTGGCCAAATCAACGATATCCCAGAGTATTCACTCCAGGACCCAGAAATAATAGGAGAGGAGTCTCAGTGCACCCATCCCACACAGGGGTACAGAAAAAAGTGGTTCCTCTTCATGTGCATTAAAAAAATACACATATATATGTGTGTGTTTGTATATATAGGTATCTCCTGTGAAGATACTGGGGCTTCTTCCTTCTGAGAGGGGTCATTAAAAACTTTTTGGATGAATAAACAGTTGCTTTGTTACTACACCTCTCTTTTTTAATGAAATACAAAGAAAAACCAGTACACAGAGACATGGCACATTTTATTCAAAGCCAGCCCAATTAAATGCATTAAAAATATTCTTCTAGCTTAAATAAATTTTGCCAGCTAGGAGAAGACATCCCACACCTCCCTACTTCCTACTTTTTTAGTTCATAGTAGGTGACTGCACTTCTGAATACAGAATGGGGGAAAAGAACTCATTTACTTGCTTCTGCCATCAGAAAAACCATATACATTTCAGACTTATCAGTATTTACCAAAATCAAGTTATTATCTCTACTTACAAGAGCCATTTAATCCACTTGTGCATCACAATATGGAAACTTGCTTTTATTTAAACAATATCCAGTAAAATAAAGTGTATTAAACTGTGAGACCGACATAAATATCTTAATATTTAAGTCACTATATTGCTTTTAAGTTATTATGCATAAAACTGGACTAGTTAAAACTCCATCCCAAATTGCATTACACACCATGTTGCCAAGCACGTAATTTGCATATTATGCCACGCAACACTAATACTTCCCTGAGAGCCTTTCAAATTACTCTGTTCATTTAGACACAACAGCTCCCAAGGCCATGCTCCCCTATCAAAGCTACCAGACAGCACCTCTGCAGTGCCCTACAGCTCTAAACCACAAAGACTTGGAGGATTCCAGATTTTATTATCCTGACATGGCCTAACCAGGTTTCTGTTTATGACACGGACAAGAGTTTTTATGTTAATCTTAAATACCAAAATAATTGTGAGATAAGAAATGCAGCAACAGCTGGAGTAGCCCCAAGTAAAGAGCCACACACTGAACTGACCATTTCAAAACAGTATGGAAAGAAAAGATGCAAATCAAATCCAAGCTGAACCTGGATTCATGCAAGTCCTAACTAAAGTTTCAGGATTTTCAGTCCTTTTTGTCAGACTCTTGTGATTCTAATCCAGAGTTTCAAAACACAGATTTTAGCTTAAACCCTGAAGGCTTCTTCATTTTATGAAGACACATTGTCATCACTAGGATACTCTCATGATGAACTTCCAACAAATTCCAAGGATTTCTAAAAGATAACCTCTTGCATTTTCATTCAAATAGTGATCTTTGTACATTAAGGGAGAACAGAACTGAAGCTTCCATGATCTAGCACAGAATTAAGGACAGATTTAACTTTCATATCTCTAAGCAGAACTAAAGCTCTAAGTCAACAGACAGCAAGTTCTTCACATTATTTCTGTACAGATTCATGCCAGGCTTTGTGATTCTGACACTTCCAGATCTGACATTAAATGCAAGATCATGGCTGTAAACCAATCCTTAATGTATCCTATGGAGCCCATTTAACAGTATTTGTATAGGATAAAATGATATCATATACAATTAGAATGTGTATCATATGCAACTCTTCAGCTGCTGACTCAACAGAAGATGGTAACTTAGAAATATTTTATGGCATTTTAGAGTAACTATAAAACCACAATATGATTTCCTTATTTTTACGACTCTAAATAAAACTTAGATTTGTTTTAAGCAAATGAAAGTGATGCTCCCACAGGAAAATACATCTTTAGTTTTTACAACATTCCATAACACACAAGATGTACAGAGGGTTTATTTAGCTTCAGAGACATATTTTGCCATCATAAAAATTCCCATCTTTGGCAGTTCTGAGTGACTAGAATTAACTTATTTACTTGGAATTAACATAATAACTTAAACCAGATGGTACGAGAGTTACAGTTGATTAGATCAATGACAATAATGTCACCAAGTCTGAGCATCTGACCTTGGCAAAACAAATACTGCAATATTTACAGTTAAAGAGGCAGACAAATCTGTAAAGAATGGCTGTTGGTGAATTGTATGAACACACAGCTCCTCATTAAGAGAATATGCTACCAGAGAAACTGAATGTTATCTTGTCACCTATTCTATGAAGCTTCCTCTGTTATGAAAAATATTTTTAATATGCATTCCAAGCAGCATTCATTTACGTATATGTACTAGCTCTCTCTTTTATTGGTTCATTTCTACATTTAGCAGACATGTAGATAATTGAAATTTTATATAGCACACTAAACAGAATATAAGCCATGCACTGATTTTAACATTTTTATAAACCAAAATTACTATCAAGTAATATACATGCATCTTTTATTTATTGCAAATAGTTAAAAAAACTTACTTCATTAATGTATTTTTACCCTAAAGCTTTTCTAAATGTCCAAATAATTTCCCAATTGTATCTCAAAATTAAACCCTTTAGTTTTCATCTCTATACCCCAGGGCTTTACTGCACAACACAACATATTTTAATATGGTTAAATGCTACTGATGTTGCAAAATGTTATTCCTTATTGAAAATGGCCATTAATATCACTTCATACCACAGAGAGTGTGGTAGTAATTTGGCAATAAAACACACTATTATCATCGTCTTCTAATAACCTGAAAGTGTTGTAATCCTAGGGCCCTAAATGTGTTATGGAATATTATTAGAACAAGCACATTCTGGTCATTATTTAGATGGGAACATTTCCCATGTCTCTCATACCTCATTCAGTAATTGCACACTCCTGCTATAATTAAATCTGCCCATTTTAAATTGTCCATAATATTCTGAGGTTCATTTTCTGGTCCTATGGGACACATCATTGACTCCATTTTGGGAACAACATACTTTTTAATGATGTATTTTAAATTGTTTATTTTTATTTAAGTGACTGTCTAGAATAATAACTTGAAACATCCTGAATTAGATAAAACAGTTTAAAGTGGGGGAAATGAAAAAAGCAGCAGCAGCTTCCTAAATATATACTACAAGAGTGAAATACTTCTTCCTCCTTGAAGTGACTTTACCTACTTGTCCAGCACTAAATGTACTGTCTTCCAGGGGAAAATATTGCTTTGAGATGAGCAGCATTTACTGGAGACAGTCACATTCACAGGAACATAAATGCTCTCTCCAAGGCTTGGCCAGGAGCCCCCCTACCAGAGCCATGTGCCCACACCAGCCACACACTCCACTGCCTTCAATTCAGACTGAGATATCTAATACAGCAAAAAAAAAATAGAGTGAAGAGCTTAAATTAAGAAAAGCTCAAGGCTGCAATGCAGTGTATTTAAACAAACTAACTACACCCAAGTGTAAACTGTTCGNAGCTTAAATTAAGAAAAGCTCAAGTATTTAAACAAACTAACTATACCCAAGTGTAAACTGTTCACTGTGAATAAGTTTTGAAAATGTGTATATTTGAAAATGGATATGTTGGAAAACTGGTGTCATTTAACAGTATTAAGAGCAGCAGCTGCATGATCTGGTCAGCCCATGAGGCATCTCCATCCTGCCCTGTCAGAGCTTGGACAAGAGCATGGAAGGAAAGTTCACTGCTTCCACATCTCAGCTGAAAGCAAGTGTTAAGACATTTTCCCTTCATCTAAATAAACCTTCACCCACAAATCTCATAAGGGATCTCCACTGGATTTTGTGCACAAATATACTGCAAAACTTGTGCACACCAGGCAAATTGTGGGAAACCCATAAGCAAATTGTCTCCAGACAAAACTAGCAAGTGAGGCAGCTCATCCACTCAGCACCCTCAGCTGAATGTCAGCATGAGCCTGGGATACACCACACCACAAAATCAGAACTCCTCAAGCATGGCACCTGGGTTCACTATCTGTTGTGACAGCATAAGGAAAAAAAGTGTATTTACATTTAGAAAAATAATAACACCTAAAGCATATTCCAAAGCCATGTGAAATATATACAAGCCTGCATGGTGGTATAAATCTGTGTCACATAGTAAATGCTGCAAGAAATAAAGAACTGGAAAGCAGACCCCATAATCAAGAAATACTGTTCTTAATGGAAGTTTACTGAAATGGGAAACAAACTAATGCTTATGCCTCTCTACAAGCAACTCTGCTGTTTTAAAATGCACAGAAAGATCCAGCAGAAATATTTTGCACTATATTCCTGCTACACTGTAGATAACAAAAACATTTCAGGGCTCAAATAAACTAGTAAGGTAATGAAAATCTTCAACCACCTGTCAGTAACAAGAAAGCAAAAGCATCCAAGAGCAAAAATTTAAGGATAAAAGGGAGATCAAATTAAACATCTGAGAAGTTAACCTCACACATAAACAGGAACTGCTGGGTTTAAACCATATTAAATCATCATGGAGGAGACTACAGTCAAGCACTCAAAAGTCCCTATACTTGTGATATTTTCCATACATTGTTAATATTTTGCATTCTCATTTACAGCTGGTACTAGATATCCACTGAAAAATCCTCAGTTTCAGAGTTACTGAGTTACAGAGAGCCTATCTTCATGTTTACGCACACGTGGATGTACAAAAGCTGGACAGAAGTCCCCAAACAACATTAACACAAAACAGTAGAATATTTCACTCTTTCTCTTATGTGCTACTCTACAGTTGCAGGAGGAAGTTCTCTGTCACACCACCATGCTCTCAGATATTTATTTAGACAGTTTTATACATCTGCAGCTCTATTGGTTTGGGTCAAGTAGAGTGCTTGAATTCAAGTAATAAACTTCCACTTAACACCAGTCATGCTCCTGACACCTTGCTGTTCTGCTGACAGGTAATTTAGAATAAAGCACTATTTTTAAACTGTCTGATTAAGAAGACAAACATGTTATGAAATTACTTTTTGCAATTATACTGTTATCGCCCCAAATCAGAATTAGTGGTCTTCATCCTCCAAAAATTATAAAAATTCTAATTATTTTTTTTCATTTCAGATTCAAAATAGATTCATATATCTGATATGTCTCCAATAGTTGGAGTAAATGAAGAAATACAAAGAAGCAATTCAGAATTTAGAATATTAATTTAGAAATTAATAAAGGAAAATGTGTTAGAGTCCACAAATCAAGAAGGCCAAAGACCTGTACACTGTAACAACATCTTCCTGAAGAGAAAACTCTGAATTTTCAAGCAATGACATGATTTTGATAGTTTAGATCATAATATAATATGTTACAAAAGCTTGTAGCATTAGGTGTTCCTTTTACAGAAGATAATCCTATTTGAATACTTAAAGACAAAACAGATACACTAGTATTACAAATTAGCTGGCCAGATTCTCCCTTAACAAAACAAAATATTATAAAGATTTCCCAAACACCTAGGAAAAAAAAAATGCAATAGTCACAGTCATTTGTTGATATTTGCAATACACATTTTGTTGTCTATTGAACAAGCACTAAAAAATGTATAAATGTCATAAAACTGCATCTGTGGTTATTTTATCCATTGTAATTTAGTGACCTGCATGTCTCTGAAGAAGTTACAGATTTTGCAACATTTAAATAGAAAGTTTCAAAAAAAATAGTTTTGTAAATTCATATCTTTGATATCTTTAACATGTGCTAATTTTTATCAATGCAAAATGAAGACCAGCTCTTCCAGAACAAGATCTTCAAAAAAATATATCTCTCACTAAAAGACCTACAGGTAGAAATATTGCCTCATCTACCTTTCTGCATAATAGCAAAAAAACTATGTAACTACTTTTGATTTTTCATAAAATTATTTGAAACCTGAATAAAAATTAGTAACTGCCTAGCTTTTTGTGGGGAAGGGGAAAAAAAAAATAAAAAAAAAAAATAAAAAAAAAAAGCCCCTGAGTGTAATTAAACATATTGAACACAAGAGGTAGCTCGTGTCTCCGTGTTCTTCATTTGACTAAGAAACAGGAAAGCAAACAGAATGGCAAATACAGCTGCCACAATGAAAGATGTGTTTTTAAAAGCAAGATGGACAAAGGCATTTTTCTGAGCTTGAAGAATTCATAGAGAGAGATAAGTGGGTTATTCTGGGTGTACCTCTGTGGACAGCACCCTGTTCACTCTGAGTCATTTCATAGCAAAGCTCTGAATCCACAGAGAGGAGTTCTTTTTCATTCAGGCTGCTTTTTTCCCCCCACTGAAAAGGAATGCCATCTGCTTCACATATAACGCCAGTATGTTCTTGAGGATCATTATAACTTACCCTAATTTGAGGCCCTTTATGTGTGCTAAAGACACCTTCTTGAAAATACAATCATATTGATATTGAAGATGTAATTATAAATGCAGAATTTTTCATACCTGTTTTCAAATATGTTAATTAAAATATGGCACAGCTGCAGGAAAAAAACAGCTAAAAGGAGTGTGATGTGTATAATATTATCAAGTAGACTACAATTATTATCTATTCTTGATAAATATGTTTAGAAAATTAATGCTTCAACACTGCACATCTAATCACTTTAATCATCTTTTAATACAATGGACAAATCCATCAGGATCTACAGCGATTCCCTCACTGTTAGGTTTCTAAAAGTGCACACCAGGAACTTCCAAATGTTTCCTAATGACAATAATTAGGCAGCTGGCCACAATGCCCTGTACCTGTCCGTGGCTCACTCTTAAATAGTTTCTGCCATTAATTACACTCATGCTGAGAACCAAAGGAGAATATTCATTATGGAGAACTCTGGGATGCAGAAGTCTGAACCGGGCAGAGCAGCTCCCTGCCCAGACTGCTGCACCTCCCTGGCAGGGGCACACTCAGGTGTCAAACCAGGTGCTGCAGAGACTTGTGAGAGCACCAAGCTTATGCTCACCTGCCTGCAATAAATATGCTGCAAAAAAGAGGCTTTTATAAAGACCTTTTAGGCTTGCCTAAAAATATACAGCATCTTAATTTTCCTACAATTTGTACACGTTACCTATTATTTAAACCCCAAAGGATCAGAAAATAACACCCAGTAGCTTTCTAAAGTCGCAATTTGTCTTTTGCAAAAGAACAAAAAAAACCTGTATGTAAATGCTACAGGTACAGTTCCTCACTCAACCAAGATACAAGTTGCAGTGAATTTTGAACAAGTAACCTCTCACAAATAGTAGTAGGATTGAAGCTGTCTCTACTCAAGTTAGGTGCAACATTCTCCTGTGTGTGTAAACAGACACAGACAAGCACACATAAATAAATTTCAGATTAGGATCTGTTTTTCAGGGTAGCATCTTTAGGGCAGATATGCCCCTGCAGTGGCAGGATCTCAGTTTTAGCCAACATTCTTCAAATATATAAATGCACTCAACATGAAAGGCGAAATTAGGACCTACCAATTAACCTTTATCACAAATACAATGCAAAGAAAACCATGTAGAACTCTTTACTTTGCATAAAAGCTGTTCTTATCAACAAGAGATTTACTATGGGATAAATGGTGAGAGGGAAATTTGGCCAATTGCTACAGTAACATGTAATATTCAGAGCCATAACAAACCACATCTTACTGCCATCTCTGTACCCAGAGTTCCCACTCAGAGTCGTTAATAGACCTCAAGGCACTTAATGTTTTATGCTGAAAAGCTAACTATCTATATAAAAACATTTAATGCATAGTATGCAGTGAACTGCACATATGATCTCTACGGTATAAAATTTACCAAAGCATAAGAAACCACAGATATATACAGACATGTATATTCCCTTAAATGGGCAAATACTAAAACACAGAAGGAAAAAAATACACTACAAGTGTATATTTGAGATAAAATCCCTCTACTATTTATCTTTGCACCATGTTCTTGAGAAACATAAATGCAGCTAAAAACTATACTAGTTCCCAAAGTTTACTGAAAACAAAAATAAGGATACTATGACCTTAGTTTCAATCCTGATTTACTTTCAGGGCTCATTAACTTCACAAAAAAATGTGCCATTATTAAAATTTTAAAGGGGAAAGAATATTATAAACTAATATCAGTTTCATAATTTGTAAATCTATTATAGTCTACATTTCTGTTTTCATGCACCCATTTCAGGTGCTGTTGAAAACATCAGAAACAATGATTCATTCTAGAAAAAATTTATTTAAATAACTTAAGTAGAATTAGTGAAATATTTAACCTAAGCAGCTCAACACACTTAAGTTTCACCATAGCTATAGCAGCTCATTGGAAAATACAATTTTCCCCATTTAATTGAGCGTACAGCACCTGTGACAGTGTTGGCACTACCGGTGTGAACTGCCAGACTGCTAACAGGGAGAAGCAGGTAACTCACCTAATGCTCTTACCCACCTAACATCCTTAAATGCTAATGTTTATTTGACAAGACAAGCCAGAGGAATCCAATGCTGGAACACATAAAGGTTGAAGCACGAAAGGAGATTAAACATCAACTAGGGTATCTGGATGCCATTTCATTTTGGCCTGAACTCAAGTGAAACAACACAGGTAACCTGACTGGAAAGCCAACAGAGAAGGCCCAGAGCAACAGGAGCCTTAAGCCAGGACCTGCATCACCCCCCACTTAATTGCAGGCTGTTAATGCAAAGTGCTTTATTCCATCCCCCAGTTTTTCATGGACTCCTTGGGCTCCTTTGCCTACAGGGACAAAGGGGAGCAAGAGGAGCCACCGAGATGGCTGAGGCTGGGCTCGCTACCAGAGAGGGGTGTGAGAGAGAACCAGACACAGGTAACAAGCAAGCCCCTACAATTTAATCGTTTCTGAGAAACAGCTTCACAGCGCTGGGAAAGATATCTGGAGTCTGTCAGAGTCAAAGGGATTTAGGCACCCAAGACACCTCTTCAAATTGGAGGTTTGACAGCATCTGGACACAAAGTTTTTGAGAAGGTGACTGGCTCCACTCACTAATCTGCTTACGCTCCCTTGGTGGCCAATAACAAGAGTGGTCCCACCAAAGCACAGCTTGGGGACCAACCTACAGCTGCTTCTCCAGCAGGATTCAGAGACAAAACCTGTCACCCAAAAACAAGGAGAGGAGCCTCACACTACTCACAGTCAAGTTTCACAGAGGGACATCACACACTGATGTGTTACTGTCACATTTGTGAGTATCTGATCAAGGCAAACATGTCTGAAAAGGTTTTAATATCATTTGTTTAATTACTAACATTAAGAATTGTTTTGAATACTACAAATTAGTCATATTACAAATCATAAAATCACAGAATGTTAAGGGGTTTGAATGGATCTTAAAGATCATCTAGACCCCAAGTGACCCTGCCATGTGCAGACACTTCTCACTAGGTCAGATTGCTCAAGGCATTACCCAACCTGGCTTTAAAAACTACCAGGGTTGGGGCAAATATACTGGGTTTTAAATAGACACTGAGGACAGGGAAGTACTTCTTATTGGGTCACAAATCCACTTACTCCAACAAAATTGCCTAGACTATTTCAGATCTTTCTCAGTTTTAAAAAAAGGAAACTGAATTACTGTAGTCCTCTTTTATTATCCACTTAGACCTGACTATAAATATCCTAGATGAAGAACTACTCTATCACATTATGGACAGAATACAAACAAATGCTCATAAATACACTCTGAATCCATTTCCATGCTGCTACATCACAAGATGGTAGAAACATCTCTCCTTCTTATCAATAACAATTACAATGTAGTACAAGTAGGGAAAAAACCCATTAAAATAGCTATAAAAAATTCCACACCACTGTAAACACCAATATAAATTTAAAAGTGTTATATAAACTAGTCACTTAATGAAAGTGTGATGAATATCATTCTATACTGTAAATCCACAAATAACATCTCTACTTGAGCATGCAAAATACCTAGCAATAGCCAGATCAACCCTACAATCTTAGAAAAGTAGAAAGTAAGATTTATGTTTTTAAAAAAAACCCTTATAATTTACAGATTCATCTATTGATGCCAATACAGAAAGCTAAATTTATCTAAAGTATCATTAACAAATAATTCTTTTTCTACAGAAAACCTGTACAAAGACACAAACCATTAAATTTTCTGATGTAAAAATAATAAAAAAAAAATTACACCACCCTCTGCTACAGATGACAGATATTTTTGTTAAGTTATAAATTGTAAGCACAAGATATCTATCCCTAGTTCCAACAGCTATCTCCAAGCTCATTGCTTTGGATATAAACTTGGAAAGGGGAGAAATAACCCCCTACAAACGCACAACACTTAACTGAACTAATTTCATCTATCATTGTAATGCCCATCACACAGTCTTCTGATCACCAGGCATGAAAGACTGTGACAGACACCTTCTCTACCACTCCAAACAGTTTAGGATCTTCCTTCAGTGTTGCCATCTCTTGCGTCCCTCTACATCTCATTTATAGTTCTGTCTAAGAGCACAAGTCTCAGTCACCTCTGGAAAAAAATGCTGGCGGATCTACTGTTGACAATAAAACCTTGACATTTACCCTTCCATTTTATTTCCTACTTTTTTATTATTATTATTAGCTATAGACAAACTTCTCTCTTATTCAATGGCTGTTAAGTCTTTAGAACTTTTGGGGATAGAACTTGTCAAATATCTTTCAGAAATCCAAGTCAGAAATACCATATGGATCATCCTAATTCCACCAGAGTAACCCAAACAGATTTATGAAATATGACTTGTACTAAAAAACATATGAGTTAGAAAACACATCAACCCTTCCCACAAGATCAGACTCATAAAAACATCAAGATGTAAGAAGAGCAACCAATTGCAAAGTCTTCCTTTGTTTCTTTGTCAACTCAGACTCTGCTCCGGCTTACAAACAGCCGTATTGTATAACAAAATCCGAGCTGGCTGTGCCACATTCCTTCTCCTCATTACCAAGGTGTACCATAACAACAATTTCTCCAAAACAGACTTGCTTAAAGTCACACAGGATGTTTGTGACAGAGTCAAAACACAGCCAGCTACAGGAGGAGTGGAAGATCAGTTTTTTCCCAGAGGTGCTCCAGTTGTTCTGCTGACTTCCAGAAGAGAAATCTGTCTATCCTCTCTCCTTCCACAGTATATATAGATATAGATTATATAGATATGTTCTGTCTTAATTCCATCTACACTGAAGCTCATTGCCAGGTCACTAATTCACTCCTTCCAAACTTTTTCTATTAAAATAACTCACTGTGTTACAGATGTTGCTATTGATTTATCTACTGAACTAAACACATAATGAAGCAGAAAGTAAAACCAAAAAAAAATTACTGCTTTTTTTCTCTTGATGCCTTGGAAGGCTACCTGGGACTGAGGCTAGACATAGTTAAAGGAATAAGTAGGTATTTATTGAAAGGCCTCCTCAGGATACACCTTGGACAGTACAAGAGCCCAGCCATGCTCCACCTAAGACGGATGACGGGTCAGAAGTTTTCACACCTTTATAAGTTTTGGTCCATTTACATATTGGGGTTAATTGTCCAATTACAGCTTCAGGTTATGAAGTCCCATCCTCCCATTTTTCTCTCCGCAATTCGCTGTTGTTCATACTTTTTGGGCCTGAAGCTGCAATAGTGTCCTTGATTCTGGGGCTGGAAAAGGATTGTTTTGTCTAACTACACTGTGAGGAGAACTTGCTAACACTTCATATGAAGTTCAGAGTTATATACTAATGCAGTAGAGAATCTGGAAAGTACAAAAGCTAAAAGTTAAGGCATCATCTTATTACTTTTGTCACAGCTCCAAGAATAATTCCCTCAACTGCAACAAAAAGCCATATGCTTTTCAACTTCAGTCTCTCTGTAAAACCAGCTTTCAAGCAGTAGAATTAAGAAAATAAGCAGTGATGAAAAGAAACTTGAAAACAAACAAAAAGGACAAGTTACTGAAAAATTCATGCTGCATTTTAGAAATTAATATAACTAGAATTTTTTTAAAGGGACAATTTTCTTCAGATTGTGATTCTTATGGTACAATTTTAGAATTGTAACAGAGAAACATGAATCAAAATCAGTAAGCCTAAAGGTATTTTTTTGTTTGATCAAAGCATGAGATACAGCTGCTACAGTTTATGAGTCCAAACATGAGCAAAGACAACCTAGGTTCAAATTTGCAACAGGTTTTCAATTTCAGGATATGGGAATCATGAAGCGTTTACTAAAGTGCAGCAGAGGATTAATGTGTTAATCTCTGCAAGTTACCAAAACATAAATTCACTGAATGCATCAATAAGCACCTATCAACTTCTGGAGCGATTTAAAAGGAGCCTATCTGAGCTCCATATCACCAAGCTGTTACATTTGGAAATGATTAAGAACAGGTAAGAGCAGTTTCAAGTATTTGTTTAACCTGGATTCAATATCCATACAGTATCTAGGAGATCCTATGGAAATCTGAAGGAAACACTGCCCTTTCCATAAGATGGATGCAACACATTCAGAGGGGCTAATCAAGCACTTTATTTCCCAATAAAAGTAAAGTGAGTGCACATGTAACAGCCTTTTTTTTTTTTTTTTTTTTGGCAGATGAAAATACAGTTGCTTTTTGGAAGCCATAAAAAGGAAAGGGGTGAGGACGGGAATGAACAGGTACATCAAGATGGTTGTCCTGATCTTTGCACCAGCAAGCATCATACACCAGCTCCCTAACACCTTTACAGAACCATCCTTCACATATTAGCAAATACCCTCAACTTCTTTGCATTTGATGGCCACTCAGAAGACTGAGATTGGGAATTAAGAGAACAGAGCCAAGAGGCAGAGCGCTAGACAGAAATGCCCTGCAGACCTACTCTGCTTGGGTTGGACCCTGCTGCCTACAGTCACAAACCTTTAACTTGCAAGCTAGTTAAGCAAGGATAGCTCCATATCCAAAGATTTAAATAGTCTACTACAGAGTTTATTTGCTTACTAAACCACCACATAATCACTTTGAAGGACTAAACTCTTAAGTTTTTACTAATTAGTAGATGTCAGCTATTATTCTTTTAAGATGTATAACAGGAGGAAAAAAGGTTTAATTCCATGGTCTGTAATCCACATGTAGTTAAATCCACAGGTGCCTAAATACCAACTCCAAGACATTAGGCCAAAGGCAATGCTCAAGTTATTTAGTTCATTTGCATCTAAGTGTCAGTATTCTGTCCACCTAACTTCTGATGGAGCATGGACGGAGGAAGAAAAATTAATTCATTACATTTCAGTAACTGAACATATTTTTACATGTACAGAACTGAAGTTCAGTGAATTGTTTTGTAGCAGCAAGCATCCACATTTGTAATAATTCAGGAAATCATTGCCATTCTAACAAGACAAACTATTACAGCACTGCTCTGCATCTGTTTCCCCCAATGCAAATCTGTCCGTGTCTGTGAGCAAGCGCCGGTGCCAACGCTCCATCGTTTGTCTGTGGAGCAAACAGGTGCAGGAGCTGATAGGGAAGAGTTGGGAGTCTCAGTCTGCATCTGCAACGCTGGTATTGTACCTGAACAATGTCATAAAGTACAAAACACACTGTCCAGTGTAATTCATCAAAGCACTATGATTGTGTCAAGAAAAGAAATATGTTCTCTGCTGTCAACTTGTTTTAATGAAAATGCATTGCAGTATTTAAAAACTTTTCAAAGCTGCCTTCTATTTCTGACAGCTGACAGATTTATGAAAGCTATTTTTGATGAAAAATGAGCAACAAGATTAACAATATTCAAAACAAAGAAATCCATGTAGTCTGCCTGAACATGCTGAAGTACTAATAGAGAACTTTACTCAATAAAGCAAGGACTGCAGAAGAGAACCTAAGGCAGTTTAATGGCAATGTTAAAGTTCACAATATTTTAAAAATTGGAACAGTCCTTAATGAACAAATTGATTTCAAGTGTGACAGACTGTGGAACACTGTGGTTTTCTCAAGCACGAGCACTTCATGTTTGATCTTGCTCTCAATAAAACCAGAATGAAATACTAATCAGACAAATGGTAGAGAATGGTAGAGTGACTGCCACCTCAGTTTTCCTGGGTTTTCTTTTCAAGAAACAATTCGGTAGAATTTCTTGGGTTTTGTGAGATTTTTCTTTTGTGAGGTGTTTTGGGGGTTTGGGGGTTTTTTTTTTTGGTTTTGGGTGGGGTGGGTTTTTTGTTTGTTTGTTTTTTGGGTTTTTCTTTTTGTTCTTTAAGGAATTAGCAATTTAAGTAGAAAACAACATTATGAAAATTTCCATAACTCATTTTAAATATGATCAGCACAGGAACAACTAGAGCATTTTTAAGTTTATAGCAACCTTTCTTACCATCTCTTTAATATGTATAGCATACAGCAGATCTAAGTTCAAGAGGCTGTGTAAATTTTTTTTTCTGACCAGTAGGAATAACCATAACTACCATCCTGTTCTGCACTACTTCTTTCCAACTTTTGGTCATGAATTCTATCCTAGGCCTTGGAAACCACTCCAGGAAAGATTTCTGAAACCATCCCCATTCCTACAAAAATTCTGTCTCTACCTGAATATAAAAACAAGAGGAGATAAAAGACATTGATGCAGAAGGAAAGCTGCCATATTTGCCATCATGGAAACATAACTCACACAACTGGATTGCTGCAAAGGTTTACTGTAAACTCTTCAGAAGGAACAGGCAAGGAAGGAGAAGTCAGGTAGCCCTGTATATGTTAGGAACAGTTTTGATGGCTTAGAGCTAAATGAGCTGAGTGTTTATGGGGAAGAATCAAGGAGAAAGCCCACAGGGCAGATATCCTGGTGGCAATCTTTC
This sequence comes from Hylia prasina, assembly GCA_013397195.1. NCBI lineage: Eukaryota > Metazoa > Chordata > Aves > Passeriformes > Sylviidae > Hylia > Hylia prasina. The sequence continues at coordinate 1,510,231 of VYXD01005580.1, read as the reverse complement.
ATAGACCACCTAACCAGGCAGAGGAAATACTGTATAAGCAGCTGACTCACAGTTCTGCTTTCATGAGCAGAAGACTCACAGTTGCTGGCCCTTGTTCTCATGGACGACTTCAACTTACCAGATGTCTTCTGGAAATACAGCAGAGAAATAGTCCAGGAGCCACCTACAGTTTATGGAAGGTGACCTTCCTGACACAGCTGGTGAGAATTCACCTAGGGAAGGTGCCTGCTGGTCCTGCTGTCTGTAAACAGAGGACTGATGGGTGATGTGGTAGGTGGAGGCAGTCTTGGGCACTGAGGTCACAAAAGGATAGTTTTCGATTCTTGAAGTATGAAAGAGGCACAACTGCCAAAGACATCAGAACTGTCACCCTGGACTTCCAGAGGGCAGACTTTGGCATTTTTAGGAGCCTGGGTGACAGAGTCCCTTGGGAAGCAGTATTGAAGGACAAAGGAGCCCATGAAGGCTGGATATCTTCAAGAAGGAAACCATAAAGGCACAGAAGCAGGAAGGCTCCACATGCTAAAAGACAAGTCACTGCGGAGAACGAGGGGCCTGACTGAACAGAGAGCTTTGGCCTGAACTCAGGGGGAAAAATCAAGAGCTTATGACCTTTGGAATAAGAGACAGGTCACTCAGGAGGACTTCAAGGATGTCATGAGGTTATGAAGCAAGAAAATTTGAAGGACCAAAGCCCAACTTTAACTTGCATCTGCTATTGCCATGAAAGACAATAAAAATGTTTCTATGAATACACTAGCAACGAAGTGAAGGCTAAGGAGAATCTCCACTCCTTACTGTATGCAGAGGGTAGCACAGTGACAAAGGATGAGGAAAAAGCCAATGTACTTAATGCCTTCTTTGCCCCAATCTTATATTAAAGAGTAGTTCTACAGGTACCCAGTCCCTGAGCTGGAAGACAGGGATGAGGAAGAGAATGAAACCACCATAATCCAAAGGAAGCAACCTGCTACACCACTTGAACACACTCAAGTCTACAGAGGAAGATGGGATCCACCCAAGGGTACTGAGGGAGCTGGGGGAAGTGCTCAGTGAGCCCTTTTCCATTATTCATTAGCAGCCAAGGCTAACCAGAGAGGTCCTGGGTGACTGGAAGCTGGCAAATGTGATGTCCATCCACAAGAAAAGAGGAAGGAAGATCCAGGTACCTTCAGGCCTATCAGCCTGACCTCAGAGCTGGGAAAGGTCATGGAGCAGGTGATCTTGAGTGCCACTACACAGCACACCCAGGACAACCAGGGAATCAGGCCCAGCCAGCACTGGTTTATGAAAAGCAGGTCCAGCTTGACCAACCTGATCTCATTCTATCACAAGGTGACCGCTTACTGGATAAAGGAAAGGCTGTGGATATGTCTGCCTAGACATTACTAAAGCCTTTGACACCATTTCCCACAGCATTCTCCTGGAGAAACTGGCTGTTCATAGGCGTGCTCCATGTTGGATAGGCGTGCTCTTTGTTGGGTAAAAAACTGACTAAACAGCCAGGCCCAGACCCAGTGGTGGTAAATGGAGTTACATCCAGATGGCAGCCAGTCACCAGTGGTGCTTCCCAGGACTCAGTATTATCTCTACTATCTGTTTAATACTGTTATCAATGATCTGGACTGAGGGCACCCTTCAGTCAGTTTGCAGGGAACACAAAGCTGGGCAAGAGTGTTGCTCAGCTGGAGGGCAGGAGGGCTCTGCAGAAGGATCTGGACAGGCTGGATCAGTGAGCTGAGGCCAATGGTCTGAGGTTCAACAAGGCAAAGGGGAGTATGTTGCACATGGGTCACAACCCCCCCTGCAACACTCCAGGCTGGGGGAAGAGTGGCTGGAAA